>JAOTQP010000886.1:645464-665610 GCA_026413545.1 Cichladusa arquata
ATCCTGTTTGGGACACTGAGATCCTCTTTGGGGAAATGAGATCCTATTCTAGGACACTGAGATCCTGTTTGGGACACTGAGATCCTCTTTGGGGCACTGAGATCCTCTTTGGGACACTGAGATCCTGTTCTAGGACACTGAGATCCTGTTTTGGGGCACTGAGATCCTGTTCTGGGACACTGAGATCCTGTTTTGGGGCACTGAGATCCTGTTTTGGGGCAGTGAGATCCTGTTTTGGGACACTGAGATCCTGTTCTGGGACACTGAGATCCTGTTTTGGGACACTGAGATCCTGTTTTGGGACACTGAGATCCTGTTCTAGGACACTGAGATCCTGTTTTGGGGCACTGAGATCCTGTTTTGGGGCACTGAGATCCTGTTTTGGGGCACTGAGATCCTGTTTGGGACACTGAGATCCTGTTCTGGGGCACTGAGATCCTGTTTGGGACACTGAGATCCTGTTCTGGAACACTGAGATCCTGTTTTAGGACACTGAGATCCTCTTTGGGACACTGAGATCCTGTTTTGGGACACTGAGACCCTCATTTTGGGGCACAGAGACCCTTGCTCTGGACATGGAAGGCAGTGAGGGTAGTGGCACCTTGGTGCCATCCCCCAGCAGTGGGCACAGCAGGAGCCCAGAGCAATGCCCAGGGCCCCTGCCCGCTCCCCTGGCACAAGCAGGAGCAGCTCAGAAGAGCAGAAATGCCATCACAGGGACCCTGTGAGCACACAGCCCTCATGGCCACCCCCCTGTGGCCCCAGGACCTGCTGCAGGAGCAGGGGGGAGCAGGCCAGGCTCAGCACAGCACTCCAGCCAGTTTGGCTTGGCAAGTGTTTGCCCACGGGGGCCACATGGAGACACACGTGGGCTTTGGGTGACCCTGAGCCATCCCTGGCACTGCTGGGTCTCCTGCCCTGTGTTTGGGAGAATGGTCCAGCCCTGGGCTTGCTCTCCAGGTGAGGAACTGCTCAGGTGCTCCTACAGGCAGTCCTACACCATCACCTCTCTCTATTTTCTGTGTTTTCTCCCCATCACTGTGCTACAAAACCCTGGCAAGGCTCATTGGTTTCCAGAGGTGGCCCCTGGCTTCCCTTGGCACAGGAAGGAGCCTTGAGAGAAGTTGTCAGCACTTCCACACACTCAGCTGGGAAAATCCAGGCCAGTGAAGTAACTCTTTGCCTTTCCCCACAGTTCCCATCCTGCATGAGGAGGACAGGGCTGTGTTAGCTGAGGCTCTCTGTGCCTCAGATCCGTGGAGAAGCAGCTGTTTCTCATGGATAACCCAGTGGCAAAGCAGGGGAATGCTATCAGCCACCTCCTGGAAGGTTGAAAACATTGGGCAGGACGAATCTTCTGTCACCCTGGAAGTTCTGTAGCCATTCAGGCATCAGAAAGCACATGCTGAATCCAAATTTTGCATGTTCCAGGAATGTGTCCAGGATGTTTTCTGTCTTGGGAGCCCAGAGATCTCCACCAGCTCTGTGTCCAGCAATCACACAGTAACCATCCCTGGAGTCTTAGATGATAAATAGGGGCAATATGTTTCTTGTCAGAGGGGAGTATCTGCTGCAGGATGGGACAGACCATCATTTAAAATGAAGCAAACAGTGCAAAATAAGAAATAAAGGACTTTGCCTTTAATTAGGACTACAATTTGGAAGTATGCTGTTAACTGAGCAGATTATTTTTGTCCTTAATTACCTTCACTCTTCTGGAAAACACTGAATATGTATTCTTGCTACCTCAACAAACAAGAATTTTTAATAGCATTAACTATGATTCATCTGACTAATTTCCTACTTTTTTTCCTTACATATTTATAGTTTTGACCTCTCAGTCCTGTGACTGTTTCATATTTGAGGTATGAGTTGGGTAAAGGAACATTTCCTTTTTATTTCTGTCGTATCTTCTGTGTCTTCTCAATATCCATTAAACCCTTGGAGATCTGCTCTACACTTCAAAGCTAACACAAGCAGGGGCCTGTCCCAATTTCTTCACCTGCAATAAAATACCATCTTCTTCTTAGAGATGCAAGTAAGAGGTACAGGAGGTCCAGAGGAAAGTTAACTCATCCTTTTGAGTTCACCTCTCTTGTCAGCCTGGGAGCAGATTCAGGAAACTCAATTTTAACTGATTAAAACTACAAGAAAAGGCTGAAAAAGAAATCTCCCCTAAGATTTGGAGGTGAACTGCACAAGCCAAATTCAGTGCAGGGTCATAGCAGATGCCAAAATCATCTACTTGTGAAAGACAGGACATCATGGAGAGGAAAAGGCTCTGTTTGAATTAACCCTGGTGCAGTTTGGAGCAGATGGGGCTGGCATGCAGCTCTGCAGGGAATGCAGGTAAAAATGCAGTGTCTGCACAGGTCCTTCCTTTTTTGGGCTGTTTCACCCACACAGATAAACCAGGCCAGAGCCACTGGGGTTGCTCCAAGTGTCTGACCCACCTTCTGGGGAAGGCTATGGAAAAGAAATCCATTTTCTGGGCAAAGGAAAACCGTGGTGGGCACTGTGAGCTGTGCACAGGAGCCCTTGCCTCGCTCACTGGTTCCTGGTGAATTTTCTGGTGAAGTGATCCTGTGCTCCCTTCTCCCCAGATCAGCACAACTGCAGAATCCAGGGATCTGTGCAAGGAATCTCCATCCAGCCAAGGGGACCCTGCCATTTTACAGCTCTCCAGGGCTCTGCAGAGCCTATGCATTTCCTCCCCTGCTCTTCCACCAGTTTAGCCATGTGGTTTTAATCTATATTTTCAGTATTTTCTCCATCCAGCTTTTTGTTTCCAAAACTTCTGGTCAGCTGCAGTACAGACTGAGAGCCAAATGGATTGCTGGGTTCTTCCAAGCTTACTTCCAGAAAACAGCTTTAAAGTTAAAAACTGGTGTTGGATGCTTAAATACCAACACCTCATTTATTTGCCAGCCACACCCCTGCATTTAAAATCACTGTAGTATGAAAATGAGTGAGGTGGGGCAGATATGTGGGCAGATAATCCAGCCCAGCCCCTCAGGCCACCCTGCATGGCTGCAGAAGAGAGGCAAAGACTCAAACCTGGGAGATGTGATGGATGGAAGGGAGACCATCCCAGCACAGCCAAGCCTTCCAGCTATTTCATTAATTCTGCTTCACTCTGCATCCAGAACTTCCAGCAGCTCCATTCCCAGGCCAATCTAACAACGTGCCTGCAAAGTCCTCCTTAGGACAATTCTGGATTATCTCTTTGGCTTGCCTCTACATTAAAACCTATCTGATTTACATCCACATTAAACCTGAGGCTCATGCTGTTCCTCCCCAGGGCAATCCCACCCCCGGGCAGCTGAGCAGCTCTTGCACACCGTGGATGTGAGCCCTGCTCCCGGCTGGGCTGTGCTCAGCAGGGAGGAGGGATGGGAGCCAGGCAGGGGCTGGGGGAGCCGGAGCTGGGATCTGCTGCTGGGCACCTCTGCTCAGCTCAGCAGAGTGGGCTCACCCCTCGGAGGTGTCTGTGTGCTTGTTTCCTCCTTCCATCGCTCCTGTTAGGAGCTCAGTGCTGGGCAGTTCCGCACGGCAGAATTGCTCCTTTGTTTTCTGTTATTCAATCAACCTCCTACAACCTTTGGAGAGGTTAGTGCCTGCCTCCCGTGCTTGTGGAATATCCTCCACAGGTACCCAGGGAAATTTTGCCTGTGCTGGTACATCAGGCACAGCAAAGAGTTATTATTGTTCTGATCTACTAAGCAACAATTGCCTCTACTGTAAACCGAGTGGTGAATTCCAGACTTCATCCCAGAATACTTCTGAGACCAATAAACTTGGCTACATTTGGAAACAGCATTCCTTTATGGGTGTGTGCCAAGGAGATACTGGGCTCCAGATAAACCTCCAGAGTGAGTCTATTGACTCCAGTCCATTTACTCCAGGGATGAAGCTGGCTCAGTGTCTTTCCTGAAGAACTGCTGGATAGTAATGACTCCTATTTAATTAAAAAGCATGCCAAGAGGAATTTCAGGGTTTAGAAATGTGCTTGTCACTCAGAAATAAATTTATACTTGGTAAGAGAAGAGTTTGTTGTGTGTTTTTTTCCTTTTTCCCCTGGACACATCCCCAGTTATCTCTGAGACGTCCCTGGGCTGGAATCCACGGCGATGTCTCGGGTCTGTGGTTTGCTTGTTCGAGGTTGGAGCTCGGGGCTGTTGTGCAAGGCAGTTCCTCTGCCCTTAATTCACTTCTGACAAGGCTGCATTCCTCCCTGTGCCACTTCCAGAGCAGTCCCTGAGCTCTGCTGGGCTCCCATTCCCCATCCCCAGGCCTGAACCCTGGGCACCCCTCCATGGCTTTATCTTGAATTTCACAGAATTTTTGGGTGAGCAGTGCACAGTGAGGCATCCTGACCCTCTGCCAAACACACCGGATACACTCCCAGAGAGGTGGGAGATTTCATCCAGGCTCTTGGAATAAAAGCTTTCCAACAGCTACAGGGAAGTGTTTGACTACACTGGAAAAATATCAGTGAGACAGCCCCCACTTGCAGACCTTGCTAGGAGGGAACGTGGGAGGTAAAGGAGGAGAGTGAGGAAAAGCTTTTATCTACAACAAATGCTTTAAGTGGAGAATTTAAATCTGGAAAATATTAAGATTATGAAGTCTCACGTGGAGCAGACTCCCCATCTCTGCTGCACCCACCTTGCTTATCTGGGCTGTGTTTCACACTCAGGGCTGTGACATGAGCACTGTCCTCACATGATTCTACTGCAGCAGAGCCACAGTGCCCCCACAGCCACAGCTCCACACCCCCTCCATGCCCTGCTGCCTCTATTGATGCCTTTTTCTCCTCAGCTTCACCTTTCTGCTCTCACAGAACCTTAAACCAGCACCACTGAGAGCATCTTCCCTCTGTCCCCTCAGTTCTCCTCCAGATCCCAGTGCAAATGTCTGCACAGGGCACATCTCCACTGACTTCCATACAGATGTGCCAACAAAAAGTTGGCCCAGCTCCTCTGGGAATGTGCCATCTAGTTCAGACAAATAACTCTGAGCAACCTACCATGCTGCTAGTCCTTTGGCCAATTTTAGAACCAATTTTTTTCTTTTATTGTTCTGAAAGTCCAAATAAATATTTTTTCCATTCTGGTTTTCATCTTGGGACAGAGGTGCCAAACTACTGTGAAGAGAAGCGTTTTATCCCCATTTTCAGCCAGGAACAGAAATAGACAACTAAGATTTTTCCTGCAAGATTTCCATCCTTGTTCTGGATAACACATCTCAGCACTGAGACTCATCCTCCAGCAAGTGGCTCCTGCAGTGTGTGGCTCCAGAGCTCTCTGCTCTGCACTGTAGGTTTGGTACAACATGGTGCAAATTTACAACACTGGGTCTGTGATTTAAAATCAGGAGTAATGATGGTGACCCAGAAACTGGAGCCAGTTTGGGCAGCCTTAAAAGCAGCTTCTGAAACGTTACACGCAGCCAGTCACAAACCCAGACCCCAATTCTGCTGACATTTGTGCATCCCTAATTCTTGTTCTACATTTGCAGCACAAACAAGATCCAAAACAAGAGCAGAGCTTGCCTGCACTGTGAGTTCCTCAGCAATGAGCCCTTGCCCTGCTCCTCACTGGGAAGGCAGTGCCAGGGCTCAGCAGGGATGCTAAGGTGTGACAGGTCTGTGCACACACAGCAGAGTCACAGGACAGGAGTGCTCATCTCGAGCCCTGTGATTTCCCTCTTGCCTCTCTCCACCTTTTCCTTCTCCCCTGCTTCCTCCTGATTTCTCTCTGCCCTTTGAAAGCATTAACTCTGTGATTGTGTTCTTGAATTTTGTGAAAGGGCCTGGAGGAAGGACAATGCTCAGTGAAGCACAGTCAGACTTCCACTGTCACTGGGATATTCAAAGTTCTTTTCAGACATGGTGATCCAGGAACACACAGTTCATCTTGCAAAAATTTGGACTTAGAAATGTCTTTTCCTTGCACCTGAGGCAGAACCAGGACTCTACTGTGGGCTGATCAGTCCTGCCCTTCTACAGGAGCCCTCCAGCATGGGTATGCTGGCATCAGGGTTAGAAAATCCAGAACAGGAATGGCATTTCTGCAAACTATTTCCATTTTGTGACCAAAACACAGGGCTAAAAGGCTTGGGCATTGGGCATTGGCAGCATTGCTGTTCCATGGCTCTGATGCATGGCTGGGCAGATGAAACAGAAGCCCAAAGCAGAGCCAGCAGGGGCAGAAATGCTGCCCTGTTCTGGGATCAGTCCTGGGGAAACCCTCCCTGCCCTCATTTCTCACAGCACTGAAATGCTGCTCTGTGCTGAGTTTGTGTCACTTACCACGGTGCAGCAGAGGGGCCAGAACCACCAGAGCAGAGCCAGAGCCAGCAGCAGGAAGAGGATCAGCAGGGCGATGGCCAGGATGGAGCCGTCGGACTGGAGGAGAACAGAGAGGTGACACCTGTGACATATGTGACATTTGTGATGTGTGATGTGTGATGTGTGTGACATGTGTGATGTGTGACATTTGTGATGTGTGGTATGTGTGACATGTGACGAGTGACACATGTGACGTGTGATATGTGTGACATGTGTGATGCATGTGACATGTGTGACATGTGTGACATTTGTGATGTGTGATGTATTATATGTGTGACATGTGACGTGTGTGATGTGACATGTGACATGTGTGACGTGTGAGACGTGTGTGACGTGACGTGTGTGATATGTGTGACATGTGACATGCATGATATGTGTGATGTGTGCAACATGTGATGTGTGATGTGTGATGTGTGACATGTGACGTGTGACACGTGTGACGTGTGATATGTGTGATGTGTGACGTGATGTGTGTGACGTGTGATGTGTGACACGTGTGACATGTGTGAGACACGTGTGATATGTATGACATGTGTGATATGTGTAATGTGTGACATCTGGGACATGTGTGACATGGGACATGTGCGACACGTGTGACATGTGATATGTATGACATGTGTGACATGTGCGATGTGTGACATGGGCCATGTGTGACATGTGACATGTGTGATATGTGTGACGTGTGACATGTGTGATGTGTGATGTGTGTGACGTGTGACATGCGTGTGACACATGTGACGTGTGATATGTGTGATGTGTGAAATGTGATGTGTGACGTGTGATGTGTGTGACACGTGTGACATGTGACATGTGACATGTGTGACATGTGACATGTGATGTGTGTGACACGTGTGACATGTGACATGTGTGACGTGATATGTATGACATGTGTGACATGTGCGATGTGTGACACAGGCCATGTGTGACACGTGTGCCACCGAGCTGTCCTCACACACACCCCCCAGCTGTGTCCCCGTGCTGCCCCTCGGCCGTGGTCCCTGGTGTCACCCAGTTTCACTGGCAGACAAGGAGCGCCTCCCTCTCTCCTCACATGGAATGGGGCACCTGCGCCCCCACCCCCACTGCAGAGAGGCTGAGACCTCCCCTTCACACTGACCCTCCCAGTTACATGAAACACTTAGTTCAGATTAAAGTTAATGTAACATTCCTCAGAATATTTAAGGGAGGATTTGAAGAAGAGCTCACAACACAGCCATGGAATCATGGAAGTAATTTGGGTGGGAAGGGACCCCAAAGCCCACCCAGTGCCACCCCTGCCATGGCAGGGACAGCTCCCACTGTCCCAGGCTGCTCCCAGCCCTGTCCAGCCTGGCCTTGGGCACTGCCAGGGATCCAGGGGCAGCCACAATACTGGCAAGGTTTTACTGCAGTTTAAGCAACTTTGCAGTTCTTCCCTCCTGCAGTACAAAATGACAGTGATGTTGGTGTTACAGCTGCCTCCAAACAGAAAGTTTGCAGGGATGACCATGACCCAGGTCCTGCTGCTCCTCTCAGCTGTGCTGACTCAGGGCAGCTCTGCCAGGAGCTTTCCAAGAGCTCTGAACATCCAGCACAAGGACAGACGGGGAGTTTCCCCATCATTAACTCAGACAATCCCCTCCTCTCCAGCTGGGACACTCCTCCCAGTGAAAACTCATCTGCAATTCTGCAGTATTGACCAGCACTGCAGACTGCTGCACAGGCCAGCTCAGTGCAGCTGTCCAGCCCCAGATGTGCACCCCTTCTTGCTGCTCAGATTTAACCCAAACCAGCTGTGCCTGTGTCCCTGAGCTGTGCCAGCCTCCCTGCCCCGCTCCCCCCCAGGGTCCTGCTGATCCCAGACCAGCAAGGCCTGACCTAAACCTCTCTGAGATGTCCCTGCTGCAAGAGCCAGACATTTAGAGCCCCCCACCCAATGTCAAGGCCACAGTGCCAGACTGAGGACATGTCCAGGGACAGAGTGACCTGTGGGTGTGAGAAATGCCTGCTGGAATCCCTGCAGCTCAGGGGCCAGATGAGCTCCCACCATTCCAGAACGCAGAGTAATGGAAGAACAACCAGGCTGAGAGCATTTTCCAAACTCTCTGCTGGTGCAGAAGGAATTTCTGGAGAGCTTGGATCAAGACAACCTGATCTTTGACACTTGGAAGCAACAGGAGGTAAACCACACAGGAGAAGAATTCACCCAAGGCATGGCTGGAGATGGAACTTGGACCCCAATGCACACAAGAAAAGCTCATTTGAGAAGAGAGAGCTGTACATTGGGGGTGTTCCTCCAGACAAACAGCATAAAGGCACATCCATCATCTGCAAAGTGCAACCTGCTGCTATTCAATGCTTTAGAAAATGTGATCTCAATGTTTTACTGCTCTGAAATTGTAAAAGAAATCAGGCTTTTTATGGCTAATCCTTATCTGCCCCCTTAGCCCCATATTAAAACAATTATTTGGTGATTAAGAGTACTCTAAAATCAATTTTCAAAAATCTAAAACAAATTAAAGTGGCTTTTAAACTGTTTTCTAGGGTTTTTTTTGTTTATTTTTAAAAATAGAATTTATTTTTACTTTTCTTCCCCTCAGGAACAACCTGTAAAGGCCAATTTTTGATACCCCAGCACATCTGTTCCTCTGGCTAGCTGGGGTTTTGTGTATCACAGCAGCAAACCAGTCCAGAGGAATGGGCAGGGTTGGAGCTGCCAGATCTTCCCAGTCTCACTCAGAATTCAGCTGCCACTCTGTGCAATCAGGTTTTATAGAGCTCAGATTGTGCTGAGATAGAAGCTGCCACTTAGCCAAGCTGAATGATAAACAGGAACAAAAATCTTCCTCTCAAAGAGCTTGCAAAAGTTCCACTGGCATTTTGAGACCTCCCTCCCAGTCTTATATAGATGGTGAAAAAGGGCTGAGGCCTTTCAAATGTCTGTTTTCATTCTATTTTTTTAAATCAAAATTTGGAAGAACAATGCAAACACTCATGGAAACATAGAACCATGGAATAATGCAACGAGTGTGTTTGACACTCATTGAATACAGGCTGGTGATTCAGACTGGGAAAACAACTTTCACTTTAAAAAGAGAGTTTTTACAGTAAACCAGAAGGTTTTTTTTCATGAGAAAAGATCCATGCAGAAAAGCCTGGCCAGCCCCTAAATGCCCTCAGGTTTTCGTGATGGGTGCTGCTGTCATAGGGATTCACCTTGCACAGGTAAATGCAGGGCTGGGACCCACAGTGAGATCAACAACTCAAAACTGCACAACACCTGAACAGCTGACAGGGGCAGATGCAAAGGTGCTCTCAGAGCTTGTGCCAAGTTACTGCACAACTCTGGCACTTTGCTTCCTGAGAGCTGCTGCAGACCTGGGCAGTGCCTGGAGCTGCTCTGCTGGAACACCTTGTTATCTTACAAAGAAACACTGATAGGAAAACCAGCGGGCTCTTTGCCTCTTGGGGTGCTCCACATCCCAGTGTTCAACTCCCCCGTGCAGACTCTGAGACAAATCAGCTCTGCAGCAAGAGGCAGCAGTGCCTGGAAGACTCCTCTGCCCTGCCAGAGTCCAGCAAGGCCAAGGAGGTGCTGCCAGTGCTGCTGGCAGTGGAACAGAATGGAAAAGATCCTCAGGAAGATGTACAGCAGAGAGATGGCAGGAAATTGGGGCAGGACATGTGAGAGGCATTCCCTGATATATATGGGGTGTAAATATCTAAATAGAGAGAATCTCAGAGTCACAGAGTGGTTGGGGTGGGAGGGACCTTAAAGCTCATCTTATTCTGCTCCCCTGACACCTTCTGCTATCCCAAACCCCATCCAGCCCCCCCAGCTGTGGAGCTGTCAGAGATGTGAGAAGCCAGGCTGGCACTGGGAACACCAGCCCAGCCCAGCTCCTGGAGTGCAGGTTCTCCTGCAGGAAGGAGGGAAGGGATGGCACAGCCTGCTCCAGAAACATCCCTGGGGTGTTTCCTGCTGACCACTGAGCCACAGCCCCCGGGAGATGTCCCAGAAGGGACATCCCAGCCCAGAGCTCGGTGTGAACAATGAGTGAGGTGCCCATTTCGTGCTCAGGAGGAGGAATGGCCCCTCCAGGCTGTGCCACCAGGAAATGCCTCATGCTCAGCATTCCTTCTCTGTTCCCTGCTGAGATCCCTGGCCAAGACCAGCCTCCCAAAATCCTGCCCTGGAAACGTGGCTGCAATCATGAGGCAAGACAAAGCTAAGGCAGGAGCTGTGGTACCAAGCCCCTCTTTCCTCTTACACATCCTCAATGCTTCTAACACAGAAACAAAAATAAATCTGTTCAAAGAAAAACAGGAATCAGTTCACTGGAATTTCAATGGAACTGTGGCTTATTGCTGAGGATTTTCCAAAAGATGCTGCTACACAGCAGATGAGCATTTTTTTGTTGTGTTTGGGTTTGTTTTGTTTTCTCTAATCTTATTTTCATTTAAGATTTTATTTCCTAGTTTCTCACTTTACTGTGCACACAGCAGCAGAAACTGCTGCCCATTATTTATCACATACAGGAATTTTTTTAATAAAACAGAAACAACGTGGCTTAATTTCCAAAAGGAAATGAAAACTCACTGCTGTGCAGGGTCAGCCTCTGGTCTGTGTCTGTGTGGAGCTGCTTGAGCAGGAGCCAAGCTCAGCAGGGGATGTGAGCACCAAGCACCTGCTTGAGGTCACCCAGCAAAGGTGATCCCAGCTCCTGTGCCCCTTTTCTGTGCTGGGACATGAAAATGCCCCTCTGGCAATGGTTTGTTCCCCTTCTCTCCTTCCAGAGCCCAGAGGACATGAGAGTAGCAAACTCTTTTCCAGCATCCTTTTATTTGCTTTACAGCCCAGTGCAAGCAGCAGTGCAGCCTCCCTTCCCCACAGGCTGGACAAAGGCAGAGCAAGGGAGAAACAAACCCAGAGCTAGGGAGAAACAAACCCAGAGCAAGGAACAGACAAACCCAGAGCAAGGGAGAAAGAAACCCAGAGCAAGGGAGGGACAAACCCAGAGCAAGGGAGAAACAAACGCAGAGCAAGGGAGAAAGAAACCCAGAGCAAGAGAGAAACAAACCCAGAGCAAGGGAGAAACAAACCCAGAGCAAGGGAGAAACAAACCCAGAGCAAGGGAAGGACAAACCCAGAGCAAGGGAGAAACAAACCCAGAGCAAGGGAGGGACAAACAAACCCAGAGCAAGGGAGAAAAACCCAGAGCTAGGGAAGGACAAACAAACCCAGAGCAAGGGAGAAACAAACCCAGAGCAAGGGAGGGACAAACAAACCCAGAGCTAGGGACAGACAAATCCAGAGCAAGGGACAAACCTGGAATAAGGGACGGACCCAGAGCAAGGGACAACCTCTGTCCTGGGGAATTCACACTCCAAACAGAGCAGGCAGGAAGGAGTGATCACTGCACCCTCTGTTACAGGGGAAAACAATTCTCTAAGCCCTGATTGCTGTTTATCCTTATGGAACTCACTGTGTTTCTCTTGATAAAACACTGAACTTTTCCTCCAGCCCCCTGAGCTGAGCAGGAGAGGCTCCTCTGATGGGTAAGAACCTGCCAGCATGACCTGGACACACAGCAGCAGCTCTGGGATAAGTTTCCTTCTGAAACTGAGTTTAAATTAAAATCACATTTTCAACAGAAAAACATTTCAATAAAATGAAACGTTTTGTTTCAGAGTGCTCTGTTTCAACCTCATCACTAAGTGGGGTGCCCATGTGTGCAGAGATCCTGGATTGCATTTCCTATTTAACCTCAGCACTGGCACAGGGGCTCAGCCACAAACTATTGTGATGTTCTCAAATTAAAGCTTTCCAAAACTTCCATCCTGTCCTGACCCCACCTCCAGTTTATTGGTCTCTTCTGTGACTCCCTGTTTCCCAACCCATAGGAACACGGGTTTTGCAATATGACAACCACACTTCAGGGTATTACAAACCAGCCCCTGCAGCAATATCAGAGTGAAAGAATCTCTGCACATTTAACTCTTCAGGTGACCCGTGGAGCAAACCCATTCCCTGCCTTTAAAATTTGCAGCATTTTAGAGCAATTTCTTGTAGAAGCAAACCTGAAATCTCGTGCCCTGGAGCTCCTACCGAGCAATGCCTCAGGTAATAACACCCAGCCAAGGGCCCAGGAAATTCTCATTAAATGGACTCTGGCAGCCTCAAAATGCCTCTACTGACACCCCAGGGAGTGTCTTTAGGGGCACTGCTCACTGGCACAGCCCCCAGAACAAAGCCACAATTGAGAAAACCCCACTCTGAATTACATTACATTAACACTGCATTACACTTCTTTTGAATTAAAACCAAAAAACAACAAACCCAACAAAAACAAGCCTTCAGTGAAAGGTCATTGGTTTTTACTACCAGGCTGCAGTCCTCGCTTGTTTTTCTGACTTTCTCCACATTTAAATGTCAAATCCATCCACAACTGATTAACACAAAGATGCAAATTCCTTCATTCTTCCAACCTGCCACGGGAAGAAAGCTGGGATACCTGGCTGCAGTGGGGCTGTGCCATCCCCACCTCCTCTGGCAGCTGCAAAACCTCTCCAGGTGGAAAGATCAAAGCTTTAGCTGCTCCTGATGGCTCCTGCATCTCCCAGCTGGAACTGTCAGACCAGAGGGGCTGTTTCTACCCAGAACAGAGGGGCCTGCCCCACCTCAGGCAGCATCCCAAGGCATTTCTTGATCTGGTGACAGTCCCTGCTCTCCCAGCCAAGAGCTGGGTTATGCTGTCCCTGCAGTTTTGGGTCTGAGAGCCACCAGTGCAAGAGGTCATGAGTGGTTTTTCCTCTTCTGGGAGCATTTTAGAAAATGAACAAAGACTCGTTTCAATTCCCATCCTGGCTCCTCTCCGAGATGCTCTCTCTGCACAGCAGAACTCGGCCCTGCCTTCCTGCCCCAAACACAGCCTTGGCAATTCTTTCCTCTCTTGCTCCTCCCCTCTCCTGCACTGCTTGCTGTGCAGTGCCTGGGCACACCTGCACATCCACAGCCCAGCATTTAACCCTTTCCTCCCTTCCAGCTCTTCAAACTCCTCATACAGCACCAGGAGGAAATCCCTTTCCAAGATCTCCCCAGCTCCACCAGCCACCTGCTAATTCTTCCAGCAGGGAGTCAAAGTCCAGCTGACTTTTCTGACTCTTCATTTTTGGTCTTTGCTTGTCAGGAAAGCAGCTGTCTGCTTCAGCTATGCTCTTAATTGAATTTTTGCTTCTCTGGATTAACTCCAGAGAGTGCTTGAAAATGGACAGTTGATAGGAAATGACAGCTATTGCTTACAGGGAAAATGGGTTTGTGCAGATCACTTACAGGTGGCAGAGGAAGGGTTTGTTGTGGAGCTACATCAGAATATAAATGGCAAAGCCTTCCAGGCCATGGAGCTGCTGGCTTTGCTCCTTCTCCCACTTCATTTCCCAGCTCTCACTCTCCCACCTGAGCTGCAGATGGTCCCCAACAGACCCAATTCCAGGTCTGAAGTCAATTAAACAATTTGGTGCTCATTTTGTATTGGGGTATTTCCAGGACTGGAGCCCTTGTAACGTTAATCAAAGACAGCATTGCAGTCTCAGTAATTATCAGTATTATTAGTCTCAGTTTTATGCTTAAAAAGGATTTGAAAACATAAAACTCTGCTGCAAAGACAAAATGTGCATTTGCCCAGGAGGAATGCCCTCGACTGCTGAAGCCTGAGCTACAATTTGCAAAGCAGCCACTGAATGTGTCTGCATGGAGCTTCAGAGCAGGACTGGGGCTGTGGCTGCTCAGCTGCACTGCAGATCCAGGCTCCCAGTCTGGAGTAACAGGCAGTGCCCTAAAGCACAGGCTTTTGCAAAAGTTTCCTTACAGCTGTTAAACAACAGAAGATAAACAGGTATTGAATCTCCCAGAACCTAAAAATAGCAATTCTAACCCTGGAAGAAAGCATATGAGGAAGGAATAATTTTTCTGTAGGAATTGTTTCTCAGGTCCTGTCTCATGTGAGTGAAACACAGCAAACCCCTATGTGCTGACAAGAGGCAAATACATTTTTGCCAGTGATCAATGAACTGGAAACTAAAACTTGACAAATAAAATAAATTCCCTTCTTTTAAGGCACAAGGAAATCTTTGTCAGTTTTGGAATATAACCTCTCATGTAAGCTCTGAAAACTCTCTCCACACAATCTTGGCCTTGTTGAGCAAGGATCAAGTTGGATGACACAAAAGCCTTTTCTCAGATGGTGCCTCAGCCACAGAACCCTTCTGGTAGATGCAGTGCTTGGCCTCTCCTTGTTCTGCACAGACACCCAGTGGCCTTTGCTGCTCAGGGAAAAAACAGGCTGAGGACACATTTTTAAGTCTTTCTGGCATCACTGCTCTGGCTTCCCAAAAATTACTTTAAGTCAGTTCACAGGAAAATTAAAGCAGTGCCTCACCCATGGCCTGGACAATGCTAGGTCTGCCCACAGCTGAATAAAGCTGAATAGACTGAAGCATGAGTGACTGCTGGGAATTCCAGATGAACTCCTTCACTGCCCCCCAGCACGACTCATTTCATGCCCTGTTGCCAACAGCCAGCACTCAGCATCTTCAGCATTACTGGGAATTACAAATTTCATCATCCTGGCCCCAGCAGGGCCTGAGTGCAGCAATTCCCCACTGACAGCCCCCACTTTGGGGGGAACCCAGCACATTTCTGGTCTCCTTGCAGAGGGGCTGATCACAGCTGCTGGAATTGCTGCAGAGGGATCAGCCCAGGGAAGGAAGGCACAGAGCTGCTCCTGTTCCCTGGGCATGGCCAGGCAGGCACAGACACCTCCAGGGCACTGCCAGCCCAGCCTGGTCCTGCCAGCTCAGACCTGGAGCCTGAGGTGCTCACTGGAGGGCTTGGCCACATTATGGCACACAAGGCACCCAGAATGTCACATTGCCACAGCTCAAACTCACCCTCAAGGGGGAACACGTCCTTCACTAGGCAGACCCAACCTGACAGCCCTGCTGCTGATGGAACACACCTGGTGCTAAAGCCCAGCATCCCACAGAAGCATTTCAGCAATCAAAACTTACACAGTGTGTGCTGGAGATGATGACAGAGCTGGAGATGAAGCTCAGACCATCGTTCATACTGACTTGAAGAGCTGCTTCCCTGGAAAAAACCAAGAGACAAGTCAGGGCAGCTCTGTCTGATACCATGCTGTGCCCTGGGCTGCTGGTGCTCAGAGAAGCCTCTTGTACAGATAATTCCCACTGCTGGTGCCCTGGCCCCTGTGCCCCTGCTCACCTTGGTGCCCACGCCCTGAACCCCCTCTGCTCCCCAGGAATGGCTGTTCAGGGGGAGAAGGAGCAAAGCCAGCAGCTCCATGGCCTGCAAAGCTTTGCATTTTATATTCTGATGCAGTTCCACAACAAAAGATTCCATCTTTTCCTGGGTGGGACCCTCCAATGTTTTCCTGCTGGGAATTCTGTCCTTGAGGAAAAATTACCAGTCCCCATTTCCATCTATGCTTTTATTATATATTTATTATTTATCATGTCCCCAGATCTGTGCTCTGGCAAATCCCAAATCCAAGCCCTTCCCACTGTGGGGGCTGTGATTCCATGTTTTCCTGCTGGAATTCTGTTTTTGGGGTGAGCTGCAGCCCCATTTCCATCCATGCTCACGGCACCACCTTTTATTGCAGATCTGGGCCCCAGGGCACAACTGAACAGGAGAGAATGGCAGCTGGAGATGCAAAGAGAGCAGAACACAGGGAGGAGACCCAGCCCCATCTCCCCACAGGCACAGGGAATTTTGGGGCAGGGAGAACGTACATTCCAACTTCCCTCAGCACAGGGGCTGGGCACAGCAGGTAAGTGTCCTCCACCACGAAAGGCTTCTCATCTGGAAAGGGAAATAGTGGGATTTACTGCCAAATCAGCCACACAGGCCTTAAAGAGCAAGTTGAAATCATGGTTTTCCTCACTCTTGAAACATAAATGAGTTGGGGGGTGAAGAGCTGCCTGATGTTTGAGCCACAGCAGAGCTGCAGGTGTGGAGCTCTTTGGAAGGTCAGAGCACAGGATCACTCTGTGCAGGGCCCAGGGCCACTTGCAACAGAGACAGCCAAGTTAAGAAAGTTGTAGATTAAAATTTTGCATTTTAAGGCAGAAGCATCTGAACCTCAGTTAAACCTTCCAGCCTAAATTACACTGGTTTTAAAAGTGAGAAAAACCACCAACAGGCAATTGCCTGAGAAGCAGGAGCACTGACTGATCTTCCTCTTCTGGGGACTTGAGTCAGAGCTTTGTGCTGTGAAAGAAAGAGAGGGATCCTGAGGAACTGCCCAGCCCATTTTCCAGCTGCCTGGATGTGCTGTGGTGGCACATCTGGTCCCACAGTGCTGTTCTCACCCCAATTTATGACAATATCACTAACTCCCACGCATTTATGACATTGTCTCAGTGCACACGTGCCAAGAAAATGAAGATCAGTGTCTTCTTTCCTCCTTTGCTAACTCTGGCAGCCGAGGCCAAAGGCTTCTCCATGCCAGAACTCACTAAAACAAAAGCTGCTTCATCTTGCAAGGCCTTTCACTGAGATCTCATCAGGTTTTTGTTTCTCTTTCTCTTCCTTCCCTCTCCCAACTCCCATCAGTCCATGGCTCTCTAGAAAGTTTATCAGCCCTGGGTGCCCCGGGGGAGCTCCAGGCTGGCTGCAGGCACGGATGAGTTTGTTTGGAGAATGTTTGTGCTTCACCACAGAAATGAGCAGCTCCTTCCCTCTGCTCCAAACAAAAGAGCATCCATTTGGTTTGCACAGCTCTGGCCCATCTGACTCCTGCCTGGAGAACTTCCACAGGGACAGCAAACAAAGCAGCCCTTCTCCTGTGCACCAGGGAGTGTGGCACAGTGCTGCTCTGCTGCAGGGCAGGGTTCTGTGTCCCTGCACTCAGGGATGGCTGAGGGCTCCCCACACCTCTGCCAGGGCTGGTTCTGTGCCCTGCACTGCTGCTGGGAGGGCTGGGAAGGGAGGGCAGAGCTGAGTTCACTGCCCTGGACACCATTTCAGCTCTGGGCTCGGGGCTGCAATCACTGCTGCCTCCTTGGACATTTTACACAAGGGGTGCCCAGGCCCTGGTCACCTCCCAAACACCAACCCTGGGCAGGGCTTGGACAAACAAACAGCAAACAGCTCAGTGCCTCTCCTCTGAGAAAGGGCAATGGGCACAACCTCCTCTCACCTGTGCATCACTCCCTCAAATCACATAAGGCTGCTGCTGTATAAACCCCCCAGATGACCCAAACTGGCCAGTCCTGGGGCCTGAGCAGTGTGCAGGTACAGAGGAGGGTCAAACCTCCCACAACAACACAGCTGGGCTCTGTGGATGCCCTTTCAAGCAGGTACCTGATACTGCTCAGACTCCTGCAATTCTACACCCAGTGCTCCTGCACCTGAACAGCTCTATGTGGCCTGGAAAATCTATTATTGCCAGCAACAAGGAATAATTTCTTATGCCATTAGTAGGGTGTAACCTTCTGCCAAACCAGGACTTGGAATATTTCCTAACCATAATAATAAAAGCTTCAATATATGCAGGATGCTTCAACACAAAAGAGCAAGCCTCAAAAAAAAAAAAAAAAAAAAAAAAAAAGCTACAAGAACCCAAAGAAGGTGACTACAGAGACAGCAGCACTTTCTTGTAGCCATATAACCATGCCAAAATTAACAGCCTTCCCCTTGGTGAATGGTTCACCAAAGAACCCACTGGTGCACTGAAATCTGACTGCAAGGATCCCTCCCAGAAGGGTTTAGGAAAGTCCAGCATCCCAAAATGCCACTGCAACAGCAAGTGCTGACTGCAGGTCCTGCAGGATCAGCAGGATCTTGGTCCAGAAAAGGCTGCAAAAGCTGTTTGCCAAACTTCCCAAATATCCCAATTTCCATCTGCTCTCCCTGTACTCAGGATCTGCATCCAGCTGAATTTCACCTCAGAGATGCTCTGCCCTGGCCTCCTGCTCCTGCAGGAGGGGAGACTCCAGCCCAGCCTGGCTGCACCTCATCCCACCTGAAACGGTGAGGATTGAGTCATCCTTGAGTCATCCTGAGCACTTCCCTTGTCCCTTTGTCACCTCAGCTGAGCCAAAACCCCTCCCTAATTCTCTGCCCCACCACCAAAGCCGGGTCTCTGCTTCCCCGGCTGACTCCTCCTCTCATGCCACTCTTGTGACAGCTCTGCAAGCAAAGTTTGTGTTTCAAACCCGTTTTGTGGGAGCTGGGAATGCAGGAAGAGCCTGGAATGCTTTCTGAGCCAGAAACTGCCTACGGAGAAAGAGCCATAAATAAGAAATGTTTTGTTAATGCTGTAATGAAAACCACATTGAGATGAGCTGTAACTCTGCTCTGTGCAGGGACACGAGCTCTGGGTGCCAAAGCCTCGCAGAGCAGAGTCAGGGGATGGGGAGCAGATAAGCACAGAGCAGGGATATCACATTCCCAGCAGTCCCTGGATGCAGGGATTTGCTCTGAGGGGTTCATGTGCCCAGCAAACAACTGTTCAAGGAGCTTGGACTCCAGCAGAAGCTGGCAGAGCACCCCAGGGTTGATTTGCTCTGAGCTGCATCATCAGGGTCCCTGCTGCAGCCCTGGGCTGTCACCATCAGCTCCTCACTGGAGCCCAGCAGCAGCTGGAGCACTGGGGGAGCCTGGCAGAGCCCCCACCCTCCCACCCAGCACCAACCAAACCTGCCCTGGGCTCATCCCTCTGCTCAGCCTGGAGCTCTGCTGCAGAACAAGGCACAGGGAGCCTGGGATAAACGTTCTGACCCTGCAGCTTGTTGGAGGCTGGGGCAGCACTCGAGGGAAGCAAAACCATTTTCTTCCTTCTTTGTATGCTTTGACAAGCAATGACTTCAGCCACCCTTCAAATCAGAGGCCAAGCTCTCCTTGGTGCATGTTCGCACCTTGGGAAGATTAGAGCATTAATCTATATCTAATAATTAGATATAGATTAATTAATCTAATATTGTGTCCCTCCTCAAGGTGACAGCCCCCAGAACACCTCGGGGAGCTGGTACAGAGAGGGACATCCTCCAGCACTGCCTTGGGAAGGGAAAAGCTGCTGCTAGAAAGGAAAAAGATTCAGTGGAGGGTTACAGTGATATGATCAGGCAGGGGAATCGGGTTAGAGAGTGGAACTGCAAAGAAAACATTCCTGTGCTGACAGTGACAGGGCTGCAAGAAAGTGAAGAGGATATCACAAGAAAAGCACTGTGCTGCCAGGAGAAATGAAAGATGAGGGAAATGGAGCAATCTGTCAGGCTTTAAAAACAGGAGACAATTTTTAGGAGACATTTGTTGGGCAGTCTGGGGATCCAGTCCCCCATAATTCCCTCTCTCTGCTGATTCCCTGCACTGTCCTGCTCCCAGGGTCTGAATAAAGCAAATCCAGGCCAGTTTGTGCAAAGGATGGGGTTTGGCCAAGCACCCAGAGCATTCACTGGAGTGCAGCAGATCCAGCCCAGCTCTGCTGTGGTGCCTGCTCCTTCACCAACCTTTCATCTCTCCATTCAGCTTTAAATTGCTCAGGACAGAGCTCAGCCTCTCTGCCCAGAGCTATCTTTGCTGGCTCCTGCACAATCTGGGCAGACTCAGACATTTTAGCGCCACAGAGCAGTCATAAGTCACTGCACTGGATAATTACTTTTAACTCTGTGCAGGCTGAACCCAAATCTCCCAGGTCCTGCTGCTGGCAGGAACACCCTGCTGCTGAACATGCATCTGATTACAGCTCTTCTCAGCCAACTATTCCTCATGGTTTCTACAGATGTTCCTTC
>JAOTQP010000886.1:682389-706849 GCA_026413545.1 Cichladusa arquata
CCATATCTTTGCCTGAGAGCCCCTTAATTTCAAATTTATAATAATTTGGAGGGAGGGGGTTTACATTCTCCATTTCAAAAAGAGAAGTTTCTGCCTTTATTGGCAGACACCTGTCCTTCAAACCAAGACAGGTGGTCACTTCAGACAGGAACAGAAGGAGGGGAAAAGCCCTGGAGAAGCCTTGAGCAGGGGTGCAGGGCTGTGAGCCCTGTCCAGGCTGTGCCAGGCACTCAGGGACCAGGGGCTCCCTCACCTGGGTCTCGTTGAAGTCTTTCACCCCCACACAGTACACGGTGGCTCCCAGGTCCCGAGAGCGATTCGCCTGCAAGAGGAGGAGAGGAGGCACCACATGGTTACCAACGGGCTGGGATGCAGCTTCCTCAAAGCTCCTAACCACAAATTCACTCTTTATCTATGGAATGAGCAAAGGGGGAAGCTTAGCAGAAGAGCACTTGAAAAGTTTTCCTCCCTGATTCTGTAAAATCAGGTTTTATCTGCTGCTAGATTTGCTATTGTTTAGTAAAGCAACTGCCAGGGTATTTGGTGGATTTTAAAAACCTAATTAGTTCACCTTTCTAGCTCCTCCAGCTTCCCAAAAGATGTCAGACAGGCTAAATCAATTTTCTTTTCATCATTTAGGGCACATCCCAGTATAACAGTAACCTAAAATGCTTTTGTGTGTTCTGTTTCAGAGGTGAGAGAGGCTCCATTCCATCTGCCCTAAAACTGCATCACTCCCAGGGCTTACACAGCATCCTGAACTGAAGGGAGAGCAGGCACAGGTTTGATTTTTCCAGGCTGCCTCATTGAAGTTGCATTTACTGCTACAAATGCCTAAGTATGGATGCAGTAATTTAATCGTATTTCAGCAGAACAAGAACACCTGACCTGACTGAAAGCTCCTTCCTAGAAGAGAGTAGATTGCAGCAATGCAAGTTGTTCACCAGCAAAAAGCTTTTTCAGCAGAAAAGCATCATTCCAGTTTTACTCTGGGAAGCTTCAACCCAAACAACTGGAGTAACTCAGAGTAAGTGCAGAGTTCAGGATCTCCTTCCACCAGCCCATAGCTGTTCCTCCCCAAACCAAAACAAATATAGCACTTCTGACCTTTCAACTTGTTCATTCACCTCTAAAAACAAACTTGTTTTTCTTGTGGATTTTTTATTTTAGAAGGGAAATAAAAAGAGATGAACTGTAAGGAGGGGAGCTGTAGATTCGGGACGCTTGCTGGACCAATATTGGTTTTACTCTACAAACCCATTCTTTTTGTTGTTATTGGATTTAATGCTGCACTTTGGACAGACTGAGAGGAAAAATTCTGTCCATAGCAAATTCATGCAGAAATACTGTCTGCCAAGCTTAGATCACCCTGGTTTGACTGACAAGTGCCAATTGCTCATCTCTCCAGGGAGGATGCCCAAAGGAGAGCTGCAGGAACATTCTGCAGCAAAGCTCCCAGTGCTCACCCCCCTGTTTAACATTTTGCACAGTTCACTAATTTAACGAGGATGTTGAGAATATGTGCTTGAATCTCAAGATATTTGTGGAAATGTTGGACTGAGTGATCTGAAAGATTTTCTGATGTGACAGAAGCCATCCTCTGTCTGCAGTCGTGACTTTTTGTGAGAGGAAAAAAGTGAAAGTGAGAATATTCAGCATTTCCCAGAGCAATCCAGCAAATACTGAAATTTTTCAGCTGTGAACAATTCCTTCTTCTGGTGTTTATTTTTATCTGCAAGTTTTAACCCCTCCCTCTCCTTTCCCCTGAGCAGTCTCAGCTGTGGTGAGTCAGAGGTTGCTGTTGTCAGTGGCTATTCTTTAGATCCATGTCTGCAGAGCACCAAAATGGAGTTTTCTCATTGGGGAAAAAGGTTTTCCTTATCTTTTGCATTCACAGCAGCAAGCCCAGACATTTCACTGTCTCCCTGAGTACAAATGTGTAAGTCACTTACCTCCCTCTCAGAGTAGAAAAATAGATCTTCGTGGAGCTCTCCATCTGTCAATGCAATGATGACACTGGCAGTTCTGTAACCTGAACACACAAACCTCTTCAGTCCCTTGGCTTTGGTTCTGCTTGTTAAACCACCTCAGAAAACGTCCTGCCTGGGAGCACACTCAGAGGGCATAACTCTGGTGGTATTTCAGACCAGTAAATGAGGCTGCAGCCATCAAAAACCCAGTGCAACTTGTTCCTAGTTAGCTCCTGATTTTATTAATGTCAGTTCAAGAAATCCAGAGAGGTTTTTTCAGCTTGTGATAAAAAGCTCAATTGGGATTTAAACGAAGATGGTGGGAAAAGGGCCTAAAATCCTCAAGATTCCCGAGAAACATTTCAAGAACATCATTAAACCTTGCAGCCTTCCCTTCCAAACTAGAAAGTTTTTACATCTATTACAGGGAAGGAAAGGACAAACATTTTTCCAGTTGCCTGCACTTACTGCTGGTTTTAATAATTGCTAGTTAGAAAAATCTTTTACCTAAGAACTTCTCCATGTACTTGTGTTTCAGAAGGAAGAAGAAATGGTTGCCTGAGCCCTCCAGCAAAAGTAAGGCACTAGACAGTTTTGGTGAGGGTGGGCACCTGCACCAGCCTGGCTTCCCCCTTTTGGCCTGAAACACTTTAATTCCAGCTCCTCAAAGCTCCACTTGCTCTTTTTCCCTTTCAGGAATACCTCCCTGACTAACATCCCTGCCAGAAAAGAGCCACCCCCACCCTTCCCACAGTGAAGCTGCTTTTTAGATTTGTTAAAGTTATCAGTCAAAAGGAAAGAGAAAAAAACATTCAATGGATCAAGAAAGCCTCTCACCGTGAACATTTTCGTAGTAAATCTGTTCACTTGCCTGAAATCAAAGCAGAAGATTATCAGTAATAAATCAATAATAAGAACATGGTGAACTTCTACTGGTGCAGCAGAAAGGAAGGGATGATGGCACTGAGGATGTCACATTTGCAGTTCACACATGAGCTCTGCTTTCAGACATCTGATTCACAGAGCAAGGTCCTTGCCTGGGGTTTTGATGCATTCCTGCAAGGTCCCATCAGCCAAACCAACCCCACTGCTCTCCTCTCTGAAAATCCTATCCACTTTCATCCTTGAGAAATGTCCTAGGCCCAATGCTAAATACTCCTCAGCACCTCCAGATCAACTATTCCAATTGCAAACAAACCAACAGCTCTGTTAGGTCACCTGAGTTTCTGCTGTGTTCCTGTTTCAGTGATGGGGCAGCACTTCCAACAGGCAGACAGTTCAAACCCCTCCCAAATACCCACGAGGTACAGAGGTGGGAGGGAATGAAGGAGTTCAGGCTTAGAGAAACTCCAGTAAACTCCATATTTACATAGTAAAATATGTAAAAAGTGTGGCCAGAAGGAGAAGGTGAGAGCAGGCAGTAAGGTCTGCAGTTATTTGGCCAGCCCAGGTGTGATCTGTGAGCTCAGCCCAGGTAGGACTGACAGCTTCCCACCCTTCCTGGACACAGAGCCTTGGGGACTCAATGCCACTGCCTTCTCCCAGGCAGAAAAGGCAGCTCTGCCCATAAAAGCTGAAGGCAGCAATAAAGAGAATTAGCAGAGTTTGCAGCTCCAGCACTGAGCCCTTACACTCCCTGTACTTGCTGCAGCAAAGGGACAAGGTCCCACTCACCCACCAGAGAGTTCTCAAGCAGCCCCTGTGTCCTACAGCTCCTGAGGAGCAGAGACTGTGGCCAGCACTGAGGCTGCAGCAGTTACCCTCTCAAATCCTTCGTGCATGTACGTGTCCCCTCCTGGCAGCACCTTCTGCAGCTCCTCCAGGCCCTGGCGGATCTGCTCCCTGCAAGGAAGGCAGGCACTCTGTTAGAGCCAGGGGCAAAGGCACCAGCCTGTGCTGACAGCCAGCTGGGGACATGCAGGGCAGAGCCAGGCACAGAGAGGGGGAAGTGTTTAACCCAGGGTTTGCACAGGGTAGATGCCTCTCCAGGGATGTGGAACACAGAGCTGTGCTCCCAGTGTTCCTACTGGGAAACACATCCCAACAGCACCATCCCAAAGGTCCATAGCCACACATTTCATTCATTTCTTCCTAAATGAATATTCCCTGCTCAAACCTCAGCAGCTGACTTGCACCTGGCTCACTTTCCTGACACATTTTCTTGCTCAAGTATACAAACATCATCAAACAGCTACAAAAAATGACACTCAGGCTATCCTGGCAACTCCAGTTTATGTGGAGCTACATCTTCAGCTCCTGGTTAAGCTGACTGGAAGACTGAAGCCTTTCCCAAGGGCCTGTTGTGACTCAGGGTACGTGTTTTAGCTCTTTTCAGGAGTGCCAGGCTCAGTGACAGGTCAGCTGCAGGCTCTGTGGGGTGGGCAGTGATTTGTTGTTCCTCTGAGTGGCAGATACCAAACTCTGGAAGCCAAGCACAGGCCAGGAGTCTTTAATACAAGATAAAACCCTGCAGTGTGAGGGGTGTATCTGAGCAAACTGCACAATCTCCATGGGAAGGGGATGAAGTCACTGCAGGCAGGGCCACATGGGCATGCCAGAGTCACTTCTGTCTCTGCACTTTCCAAGCACTTCAGAAAGGCCAGCTGGTGTGACCACACACTCACTGTGAGGCTGATGGCAGCAGAGCACTGACACTGCTCAGTCTGCACAGCAGAGACTCCCCAGGGAGCAAACACTGTCTGCTCTTGAATTATCAAACTTCCAAGAACCCATTTTGTACCTGTGATATCCCAAACTGGCCAGACACTTATAAGGTTCCTCCTCTCAGGCACCCATGCACATACCAAACCAAAGTTGGGTATAAAATGGAGCATTTCCTGTGATCAAAACTGTTTTTCAGAGGTCAATACTGAAACTTTAAAATACACAGGAAAAGTAAATAAAATATCAGTCCAGTCCCATTGGACTCACTGAGTTTTCCCAAAAGGAGTGGGTTTCCAGAAAGGAATGCTCAGCACCCTCAAGCCTCACATTCAGATGCTGAAAGAGCATCAGAGGCAGGGCTGGGCTGGGGGGAGCTCTCCCAGGTGAGACAGGCCAGTGTGAGCCACACCCCTTGTTTGCCAGTGCCCAGTACAACCCAGCAGCCAGCTGGTCTGAGACCAGCTCCACAACAATATCCTGCTGTCCCCAGCATTTCTGGGACAGCTGGGGAAATATGGAATACATTCCCACACAGGAAACATCTCAGCCTCATAGCTCAGGGCCTGAGCAGAAAGGAGAGCTCTGCAGTGGGGTTTGCTCCTGGGGTGGGACACAGCAAGAGGCAAGGAACAGGTTTTCCTTTGGCAGCCAGTTAAATAAATGTGGTTCATTCTCTCCATCCCTGTTGCTGCAGGAAGGGGCAGGAGATGCTCAGGCTGGCTGGGTTTAAGGACATTTTCAAGGCTGGTGTGAGTGTGCACTGCTCTGTAGGAAGGCAGCCAGCTTCCTCCCCATGGCAGCTGCTCTGGTATGTGATTTCAGACATCCAATATGTAAAACACATGCTGACTTATACACTCCACACATGTGGTACATATATTTTTGCTCCACGTGGCAATGAAGTTAACAGAGGAAGCGAGAGCGATTTAAGGACCTCATCCAGCTCTCCTTGGAAGTCAGAATGAAATAAAAAAAAATCCATCTCATAGATTTTACTGGGATTAACCTGGGGGTCTGTAAGGGGGTGGCTGGAACATGCTTCACAAACAAGGCAATCTCTTATTGCCAAAAAATCCACACCCCTGCAATCCATCCCAAACATTTTGTCTGTGACACACCTTCAGACCTTCAAGAGAATCATGTTCCCCTCTTCCCCAGGAGTGTGGGTGTCACCTCTGGCTCCCAGGCCTGTTTTTAATGGGAAGGCAGTTTCACCTATCTGTTTGCAGAAGGAACTCCCAGAGGATGTTTCACAGGCACTGAGTCTCTGCTGCTCTGAGAAAATCCTGAATCTCTGGGGAGTGCAGGCTGCCTCAATAAAACCAGCATGAGCTGAAACCCTGACAGCTGACAGAAACACATTTAGAAGTTGAAATTAAGCAGGGAACCTCTGCCTTGAGAGGCCTTAGTGCATTCTAGTAGGTTAGAATGGGCACATGACTCTACCAATGAAATTGAGAAGCAGAGGTGCCACAACACTGCTCCCAGTGGGATGGAAACCACTGAGGAAGGTGAAGGAAGCTACAAGGACACAGAAGCTGCTGTCAACCTTTAAACCTCTTCTTACCTGTCTTCTGTTAACCTCATTAGAATTGTCCCTCTGGTTGAAAAAACAATGAAGGACATCCTCAGCTGAGGGCTGGAGGAGAGAAAAAAAGTGAATTAATTTGGTGGTCCAGAGCAGAGCCCTGTGTGTAACACAATCTCACAGGGCACTGCCATCCCAGTTACAACTCAACAGGACGAAATGTAAAAGATGTAGAAAACACTTCTATCACAATCTTAGGATTCCTAAAGCAAGAAAGGCTTAAATGCATCCTGGTGTCACTGTGGAGACAAGGGAGAGTTCCTTATGTTTGTCACAACACAAACCTGTCCCTGTCCTGAGGGATTCCTCATCCAGGCTCAGGTCATTCAGGGCCTGAAAGCCACAGGTCTCCCTGCAGCCCCAAACTCCTGCACCTCAGGGACAGGAGGATTGCTCCCCCACACATCTGATCCATGGAAGGCAGGCAGGAATAACTGGAATTAACTGATCTCCCCCTATTTCCCACAGAACACGAGTGTGGGGAAGAGCAGTCAATGGAAGATCTGAGGAAAGAGCAAGAGCCC
Organism: Cichladusa arquata; assembly: GCA_026413545.1. Taxonomy (NCBI): domain Eukaryota; kingdom Metazoa; phylum Chordata; class Aves; order Passeriformes; family Muscicapidae; genus Cichladusa; species Cichladusa arquata. The sequence continues at coordinate 689,136 of JAOTQP010000886.1, forward strand.
TTTCCCCACCACATCCCCCCATGGGAAGCAGCACGAGCTGGGACTGGGAGCCCCTGGCACCCCCAGATCCAGCCAGGGACCTGCAGCCCTCCTTACCTGATGAACTTGCGGGCCAAGTGCTCCACAAAATGATAGATCTCGTTCCAGTGATGCAGGACACTCCCTGATCTGGGGACACAATGATTACAGGACACATCAGTTGAAGTGTTCCCAGCCATTTGCTCTGTCACACACTGCTCACTGAGGCATTTGCTTCTGTTTTGTTCAACACTCATTGCCCATGCTCTTCCTTTAAAGAGAGATCAAACTGTAATTGACATTTCCTACTTAACTTTCAAAAGCAAGAACAATTCCCACTCCATGCAAGTGTTTGAGGCTGCCCTTGGCAGTAGCTCATGGCATTTAGGCTGGACTTTAACACAGACTTACCCAAATAAACCCTATGTGAGTGAGGAGCTGCTTCTCTGCACAATGTTTTAGATTAATTCCACCCACTCACTTCCAAACCATTACCCAGAGCTTTTAGCCCAAGCCTATTCTGAGAATTACATGCAGTTGGAGGAAAAGATTATTAAACTTCTCCAGTGTTTCCACTGTGCCAGAGACTATGAAAAGTAAAACACCTTAGTCCACATCTCAACTGCTCTGGTTAATTCTTTCACACTTCAGTTAAAGACAAAACAAACTAATTTTGCTCCTCAGGAGAATAAACCATAGGCTATAATGGGGTTGGATTATTCTTCTTTATGTTTTAAGAACGAGGAAAAAATTAGGTTAATCAGAATCTTTCAGCACAAAATGCCCCTTCTGGCATAAACACTTCTATGAACACTGGAATATTAATACTGGAAAAAAAAATCTTTTCTAGAGTTGGAAAATAAATGTGTCATCACTTATTTAATTCATTGAGTACAATTAGAAATATTTATAGTCCAGCTTCAACAGAAACTTCATTGATCTGCAGCCTGAGGAAGAAAAGATGAACGTTTGAGATGGTTTTTCAGTTCAGAGGAAGAAAAGGCAAATGAGCTGCTGTGTTCCACCTCAGCCCTGGGAATGCCAGAGGAGGTTCCCCAGCCGGGTGCAGCCACCCCAGCCTGGCTGTTGCATCTCTTGCAGAAGCACAAGGAGCAGGCAGAGCTCATCCTGGGGGTCACAGACACTCCCTGCTCCTTTCCCCACACCTGCTTCTCCTTCTGAGCCATGAGAGAGCCTTGGCCTCTCCCTCCTGCTCCACAATCCCTGCAGCTGCTGTTTCTCTGTGTGACCCTGATCTGTCCATGCACTGAGGACCTTTCCTCAGGCACAAAAACACTCGTGCCCTGTGCAAAAAGTGTGACCCTGCCAGATCTTGCTGCACAAAGGACTCAGCCCCAAAAGCACCAGTTTAGGATCAGTTTAAGGATGGCCTTACAGACACTCTGCTTGGGGCACGACTGCAGGGCAGGTGGGATCATCAGCTAATGCTCATTGTGCTGAATTGTTTCTTTCTTTCCTCAGACCAGGACATGACACTTCTCCACACAAGTGTGTATCAAAGAGGTCCAAAGGAGCACCAGTAGCAAAGCTCTTGATAAACCAAATAACCACAGACAGTGGGAAAGGGTGTGGTAAGAGATGAAGAGTGACGTACATCAGGAGTTGCTCTCAGACAGGAAACTTAAATCCTGCTGCATCCAAACCCTAAATTGATAGAACAGAGACACACAGAGCTCAGCCCCAGGTGCAAATTCCCCTTGGATGTATGGGATAACTCTGAGACCTTGAATTCCACAGGCACTCCAGTCCCAACAGCACCAAATCATTTCCTAGAAGTGGCCTGGAAAAGAAGTGTTTATTGTCTTTATATGGTGAGGCATGAAAGAAACACTTGACTTTATAGCAAGGGCCAGTCTCCAGAAGACATGGACAGCCAAGGCCATGTTAATGAGAAACCAATTAGTCCTTGCTTCAGTGAAACAAATGTTACTTTAGACTGTATGTTCACCTCCTAAAAAACACCTCAGAGAAGATTCCCACATTTCCTGACCCATTTGGTAGCAGACACCAAATGATGGAGCTGGGACCAGCAGCCCCTGCTCAACCCCGTCCCAGCCATCAGGTAAAACACCCTTTAAGGAAAGCTCTTACCACTGCTACAACATTAAACCAGACCCACTCTGTGCACAAAGGGAGGATGGTTTCTGCTCAGTTGCAGGAGTGGGATCATTGGAATAGTCTCCAACCCAGTTTTCCCCCATCTCTACCAGAGGGAGCTGTATCAGGGGCCTGAAATGAAGGTTCCCACTTTGGCTGACCACACATTGTCCTTCCCACACAGCAATTCCCACCTGAGCCAGACAGCTCAGTCTGCTGGAGTTCACTTCTCTCTCTGCTGTCAGGGGCCAGAAATGCCCAGGTTTGCACTTAGGAAAAAGCACTGCTCATACATAAAATGCATTTTCTGAAACACGCTTCAGACTTCTTGTGTTGTTCACTTGTCATAAAATGGACAAACCCAAGACAACCAACCTTTCTGCAGCCAGTACAAAGCTAACAAAACCAGCATTAGCTCACAGTGCCCACCTCCTTGAGCTGTGTCATTCAGCATCCACACTGTAAAAGACACTTCCTCTGTACAGTGAGACAGGCCAAGAACTCTGAGTAGGACAAGTGTTTCTAAAGTCCAACTGTAAGATAAGAAAAGCCAATTTTCAAATAGTTCTCTTTTTGATATTCCCAAAAGAAACAAGATGATCAGCGAGCCAAGGCTTTGCAGCTGAATGGTTGATGCTATAAAGTTGCAATTTAAGAAAAAGCTCATCCGTGAGGGTGCCAAAATCTCTTCTGGAGAAGGGCCCAATAAATGGAAATTAAAGCTAAGTAAACCATTCTCTTTAACAAGAGACTGATGCATTCTGTGGTCAGCTCCACTGGCATTTTGTACCTCTAAAGGGAATGCAAGTGTTGAGGGAGGCCCTGCAGGGGCTCCGTGGCTCCAGCCACGCTCTGGCCAAGCCCTGCCCTTCAGCAGGTGCCTTCCTCCTCCTCCTCCTCCTCAAAGATGCTCCAGAGCCCAAAGCTGCCACAGCTCAAGCCTCCCTAGACTTGGTCCTTCTTGCACTTTTTAGACTCCACTTTTCCATTTCTGCTGTTGCACCTTCTCAGAATGCCCGTGGGTTTATTCACTTTGCAGACTGGAAGAGTCACAGAACCAAGCCCACACTCTTACACCAAGACCTCATGTGGGTTATGTGCCTTAGAGCTGACAGAAGAACATAAAGACATTTGGTTCAGAGGCTGATGTTGATCCAAAAATCTCCTTAAGCTTTCCTGGGTTTGGACCAACTCCCAGAAATCTTGTGGCTCTCAGAGATGGCATTTACCTAAGAATTTGTGCAGCATCTCTTTATTGAGCTCTTTGAATATAACACAAACGAGCCCAAAAGCATCCTTTGTCTTTCCAAACACTTCAGGAGCAATTCTGCAAGCCCTCCACAGCACAAAGGCATTTGAGAGGTGATGCAATTCTTGGAGGAACTGCTGTTATCTTGTGCCACACTTCACACCAGACAGCTCATGGGGACACTGCAGGTCACAGGGTCCACAGAGGCTCAGGTCAGAGCAGGACAAGCCCCTAAGCCCAGTCTCAGTCCAAGAACATTCTTCTCCTCCTGGCTGGCAGGGGGCATGCAAAAAAACAACGAGTAAACAAGTAGCCACGGACTTAACTTACATCAGTCAGCAGAAAAAGTGCAGAATGCTGCAGGCACACACACAGTCCTGCCTGGAAGGGAGCTCCTGCCCATTCCTTTTACCAAGCAATGGTTATCTAAGATGCATCACTGGGTAAAAAACACATCCACAGGTCCTGACTGGCAAGGATTTCACACATGAGCTCAGCTCACTGTGCCTGCCCTTGGCAGAATTGGGAGTTAATTATGTTCCTTCAGGCAGCAAGCAAAAAAAAGACAAAAAATGCACAAATTCCTCCACCCTGCCTTGCTGGCATCCCTCAGCCCTCATGCTAACAGAGACAAACCATCCCTCCACATCCTTGCAAGGTCCTGCCATCCCAACAAAATGCACACCTTGCTCTGGATGCAGGCCTGTGATCCTGGAAAAAACCCAAGGAATCAGTCCCTGGGTCAATGAGGAGCAGAGATGGTTTTGAATCTCCTTCTGCAGACCCTCAGTGTCACCATTCCCTGCCTCAGGCTGTGTTTGTCCCTCTGAGAGCAGCTGGAACAATATTTCAGCTCTGGGTGCTGTGCTGAGCTCTGTCCAGGGCTCACTCTCCAGGGGAAGGAGCAGATCCTGAGGCTCAGGCTCCTGCCTGTTCCCATCCCATCGTGGCTCTGTGCCTTCCACACTCTGAGTGCAAATCTGGACTTAAATCACAGTAACTGCAGCTACTCAAGCTCTACTCAAAGAAACCAACATCAGCCTTTCCAGAGCAGGAGCTTCACTTCAATGCAACTGGTTAGAAACAGATCCTTTGTCTGGCTGGATAAGAAGGGGATCCAGAGCTTGGATTCCTTGTTTCATTCTGCCAAGGATCTCCCAGAACCATTCCTTTCACACATTTACAGATCCCTGGGTGCTTTCTGCACTTGGGTAGACATCCCCCATTCTCTGCACACCACAGGAACAATCCCTGTGACACACACTGCCTGTAGCAAAAGGCTGCTGAGAAGACTCACAGGTTATTCCTTCCTCCCCACCTGCAAATAAATTAGCTTGGGAGCTGCCCCCAGATGTTCCAGCTGTGCTGGGAGAGGGGATGTTTGCTCACTGCAGGGCTGGGCACCTTGTCAGTTTAGGATGGTCACAGTCTGCATTAATTAATCACATGGAGAATATTTTTAGAATAAGTGCATAATTTGTCAGCAAAGACAAAGGTTTGGGCTTTTTAGCAACATCTCACTGCTTGGCTCCTAGTGAAGAACTTCATTATTAATGAAGGCCCTGTATCTTAATTTGCACCAGGCTGTTAATTCCTTGGCACCAGCTCCTCCTGTGTGTGGAGCCTGAACCCAGGAATCTCTCAGCACCACAGGAACACAAAAGGAGAGGCCAGGCCACCTTGGAGCAGCTTTCCCAAAGTAAGCCAGGCCTGCCTTCCACAGCACTGGGCTTATCTTGGTGTGACCTTCACCCTGAGGTGCTCAGCACCTGCACAGAACCCAAACAGCAAAGAGCACACAATGGAACCCTAAACAGCAAACAGCTACTCTAAAGAGCAAGGAGCAACTCCAAACAGCAAATTGCTACTCTAAATAACAGAAAGCTGCTCCAAAGAGCATACAGCTCGAGATAAATTGAGAAAATAGACACAGTTTGAGATTCTGCAATCAAAGGACAAAAGGCGTGGTCTGTGGAAGGTTCCTGACCCACGGCATGGGGTGGAGTCAGACCATCTTTAAAGACCTCCCTACCCAAACCATTCTGTGATTCCATGAAAGTGTTAAAGGATATGTGATAACCAACTCCACCACAGTAAATCTCTCATCAGAGGTTAAACAACCAGGTCCCCTGGTGTATTGTACTCAGCAACAGCTGAAAAGCCACAACACTCCTCCAAAATTCCACTGGAGACCAAGGAAGTTTTTACATCAGATCCTGTTCATTTCTGCACCAGAAAAACCCCCAAGAATAGGAATTTTGCAGCTGTCAAAGCAGGATTTTTGTTGGATACCTTGATACAGACACTGGGGCCAGCCTGCCTGCTTTAAAACTTTGCCAAGGCTTGTGTTTCCACCCAAATCCATAATCCCAGGAGCAAAGCTCAGAAGTCATGGATTTTAGTGAGGGAACAGCAGAGAACTTGAATTAAGGGCCTGCTGAAGTCACACAGGCTCAGAGGTGTAACACAGCACATCCATGACATTTGAGAAAACTTTCAAGCCTGCTTCAGCTTCCAGGGAAATGCAGCTCTCTGCAGTACAAATCATGCTCTGGGTTGTTTGGGGTTTTTCCATTTGGAGCAATACAGTTATTCCAGCTAATAACTGAAGACCAGCAAAATGAATAAGCCAGGTAGATCTTTCCACTGAAAAAAATAAATAAATCTTTCCCCTGGAGCATCAGGACAACTGTAGCAGCCAGTGTCTCAGTCTTAGATTTTACCCAGTATTTTGTAATAAAGGGTTATGTAATTCCAAGTCATTTGTAGTAATGGAATGTGGGAGCTACTGCAAAACACTCCAGAGGATCAGTCAGAAACTTCATCTGTGAGCACTTTTGGCAACTTGCAAATACTTTCCTGTCTCTGAAATTTATGGTTATTAATGTCAGTGCCATGGCTCTGGCAGGCATCACCTCCAGTATTTCCAAGCCTTTGGTTCAAAATAACTACTCTTGATCAAGAAAATCAGGACAATCATTTCAGCCAGTATTTTTTAAGTTTTTTTTTTTTTAATTGTTGCATTGCTTTAGTATGAAGCTTTCCGAAGCTCAGCACAAAATGATTCCACATTGCTCCATCCACATCTGAAAAAAGCAGCACTTTTACAGTGCCAAGGAGATGACACTGCCACAATTAGTGATGAAAAAGTGAGCTAAGGAGTTATCTTCAGCACAAACAGCTAAACAGTCAAAACATGCTTTTGATTAACAGAAGAAACAAAGAAAGTGTGACTCAGCTAGGGAAAATAAAGCTCTTTAAATGAGGGACTCGAGCTGTTCTCCATCCCAGCAGCTGAATTCGGCCCTTTCCGAAGGGAGTAGCCCCTCTCTGGGCTGGTTTTTACCTGGAATTGCTGCTTTGGGCACAGCTGAGGGGGCAGGGGCAGAGCTGCGGGCAGCGCTCCCTGCACGTTCTCAGCCATGAAATTGGCGCCTGCAGGAATAATTCTGCTCTCCTGAGAGCCTCAACCACCCCGGCTCACAGGGAAACCAGAGGGGACCAGGGTCCTGCCCTCCTCCCTGCTCTGAGAAACTCGAGTGCACACTCGGTTTGAGCACACACAAAGCTCCCCTGTTGGGAAAACTTACCCCGATGTGACTGCAGAGCACCGCGGGATTTCTGCACTGCACCTACCAAAGCAGCTACAACAATAACAAAGCAAGCAGTCAGAGATCCCCTGGGGACTTAGTGACTTCTACAAAACCCTAATCCAAAGAAAACCTCCTGGGTATCAGCGTGTGCCATTCCAGTTCATGCCTAGAGAAGGAACTCTGTGAAAAAGAACAAAGTAGGACTGACTTACTTGTCCAGAATGAAATACAAATCAAATCCTCCGTAGCAGGCAGGACCACCATTCTCTCTCTTTCCACCGTGTCCATCACAGGTGAGTGTAAAAACTGCTAGCAAGACACACTTGAAGCCAAATCTCAAGATGCTTTGATTTGCAATGGCCATTATATCCAGAGAGGAGGAGAAAAAGAAATCTCTTCTTCCAAGGCTCCTTTATTTCACAGGTTTCTCCACAAAAGCCATTCAATGACCTTTAAAAGGTATAGATGTATATTGTATTCCTTAAAACTCCACTTGCAACAGTTGTCCACAGGAATTGCAAGACTTTCCCCCTTGTTTCCCTTGCACTTCTGTTTCTTGGTTTCAGATTTCAAGATGCACAATACTGTATTTCACTTTTTTTTTTTTTAAAGGGACTTGACCCTCAGTCTCCCTCTCAGCTCTCAGAAAGCAGCACCATTGTTTGGCAAGAGCAGGAGCAGCCTCCTCACAAATCTTGCTTTGTCACAGACTTCAGAAAATACAGGGAGGGTTTGTGGCTTCCCCCCCACCCCCCTTTAATTATTATTGTTATTATTAAAGATGGCAAGCTCTTAGCAAAAGCAGCTCAGAGAATGCCATCTCGTGGCCAGAACTCGAGCAGAGTCTGGTTTGCAGCAGATTTGTGCACGGAGCACATGAACAGCAGCCCCAGGTCCAGGGCAGAGGCTGAGTGCTTTCAGCAGGACCCAGCTCTGGGCACGGAATCACAGCCTTGGGATGGACCTAGAGCCCATCCCACCCCTGCCCTGGGGCACTTCCAGGGATCCAGGGGCAGCCACAGCTTCTCTGGGAATCCCATCCCAGCCCCTCACCACCTTCACAGGGAAGAATTCCTTCCCAATATCCCATCTAACCCTGCTCTCCTTCATCTCAAGACTGTTCACTTGTCCTGTCACTACATCTTTGTTTCCCACATGGACAGAAGAGATGTGCAGAGACACCTTTGTTTTGCACCCAGGCAACATCTGAGTTTAAAGACCTTTAAAAACCTGGGGAAGCTTCACAGCAGTGAAAAGCCATGCCAGACCTCCTGCCTTGCATTTCCCAGTCCTGAGGAGTACTCAGCAGTGCCTGTGCTTATGAAAGTCTGCCCCAGCTCACCAAACTCAGTTCAGCCTCTAAAGCCTAAACTCTCCCTCTTCCAAGGAAACTCAGTGGAAAATGTAAATTCATCTACACTCACCTCTCTTACCTCCTTCCACAAACAGGACCACAGGCTCTAAGAGCAGAGCAGGACAGCTCTAAAGGAACACCATTCCCCAGTGGGGGAGCCCCTGTACCAGTAAAAGCCAAACTGGAGGTGTCAGGAGCTCCCAAACTTCCCTCCCAGAGCCTCGGGCCACACCAGCAAACCCAGTCTCCTCAGTGCCAACACCTGGAGAGGGGAGCAGCCTCAGCAGGGGTTCTAGGGGATGCAATGCACCTGAGTCAGGCTTTCCAGCTGCCCTGCACAGCCTAAAGCATTCAATTTGTCTTTAAAACATCCTTAACAAACATCCAAACCATCCCATCCTGGAGGAGGAGATTAGATTTTTTGTGTAGCTGTGGATTCAGACTGACACAAAGCCCAGGAAAGCCTGGGGAAAAGCCAAGGAATGAAGGATCAGATGAAGCTGTGAGTGCTCTGAGATGGAGGCACAGCTGCTGACCAAGCAGAACACAGCTTTATCCTGAAATTCTGAATTTCTCGAGGACTAATCCTCTTCATATGCCTGCCTTAAGAGTGTGTGTTTTTGTTTATGATCTGGTAAGAGCAGAATCAACACTCAAGCTCATGTGGGACACAGGAGGGCTGTTGGAATTTCTCTGCCCTCCCCCTCTATTAGTGCCTAGCTTCGTTTTTCCTCTGGATTCAGCCAGAGTCAGGATTGAAGCACGAGAAACAAGATTTTCATGTTCAGACTCAGTTGGTTATTAATTCTTACCTGTAGTGCAGTGAGTTTTACAGCACTACAAGCTAAAAATGACAAAATGGAGCTGGATCTTGCTCGTTACAAGGTCTTTTAAAGCCTAACTGTCCAATTAAAAACTAACATCTATATTATTTATACTTTTGACCCAGTGACCAAACACCTGTGACCCACAGTGCAGTCCTAACTATCCAACCAAAAACTACTACCTAAACCCAAGAAGAAGAAGGAACAAGAAGGAAGAAGAGCCAACTCCCAAGAACCTCAATCTTGTCCCATACCTATTACTATATTCTAAAATCCAAATTCCAAACCCTTCATCATGTGATATTACACACTTCTATTCTAACTACACACCAATGATTCCAACTAAATCACTCAAATTTGGAAGCCTTCTCCAAGGCCTCAAGTCAAAAGCAGTGTTCTTTGGGGGGTCAGTGCCAGAAAGCACAGAAAGTTCAAACCCCCCAGGCATCAGGGTTCCAACACCCCTCCCTCACTAAAAATGCCAGATACAAAAATATTATGAAAATTGCAGGTTTTGTGAGAGAGACCTAGCAGTGCTTGGGAAGACTGAGTGTGTTCTAGTCTTTGTGTGAGACACAATAACGAGGTGTTTTAATTGCACACAGCTGTGCAAAGGGAGATTCAGCTCCAGCTGGTGCCCTTGGCTTTGGGAACACCTTTGGGTGACTCCAGGGGTGGTTCCCTTTGGCTCCCAGGTGTGTGACCTGGAGGATGGGTAATGGCTTTTGTCAAGATCTAAAAATCACATTATCTGTTTTTCAGGGCACTTCAGGAAGGTGTTACAGCACTGTGTGTAAGCTCCCTACACTCCCCAGTGTTATTCTCACGATTAAATTATCACTGCCCAGGAATTCCTGCCTCGTGCAGACACGACCTTAGGGTCCCTGGCTGTGCCTCCAGTGCTGTAACTCAGCACAGCTGTACTGACACCACTGCACTCTCCTGGTGCTGTGGGACACCAGACTCCTCTGCATGGGAGTCCTCTGCCTTTTCCATCACGGCAGTGCAACTCGAGGCTGACACTCAGTGGCCAAGAGGGTTTTTTTCTTCCCTGGACTGTTCTAATTTTTCAAAGGATCAAGAGCTCCCTGGGATGGAAACATCTCCACTGCCATGGGCTGATCCAGACCTCCTCAGAAGGTGATGAGGCTCCTCAACACCCCCAGGGCATTGATGATATCATGGTGTCAGGCAGCACAGCACACTGAGTGGCACAGCTGGGGCATCCAGCCATTTTTGTTAGAGAAGAGGAAATATTCAATCTTGATTGTAAAGATTTGAGCAACAAGAATCCCAGCCTTCCTTTATGTCAGGAACAGAAAAACTGTAAATCCCACAAAGGAGACTCCCCCTAAAAAAGGCAAATTCACTGCTTTGCACTTCTTTTCTTCTGCCTTTTGTGCCCCCTCAATCAAGATTCTTAATGTGAGCCATCTTTCCCCAAACAGGGAAGGAAGGTCCTAGCTGTGAATGCCTTGTTTGTACCACACACACCCTGGGGCTTGTCCAGCTCTCTGGCTGTGCTGAGGTGAAAAGAGCAATGAAAGGGCTCAAATGGGGCCCAATATTTTCGTGGAGGGGTTCTTAGATGAAAAAGGGTAGAGTAATGACAAACAGGCTGTAGTTAGTCTGTGATGAAGGAATTTAATTGACAGCTCTGCTCACCAATTGATCTGTTTCAGTACTCAATCCTCATGACAGATTGAAAGAGAAGATGCCAGGGAATAACTCCACCAGAGTTGGCTTTGGGCAGCAGCTACAAGGCTGCTGCTGGAGCATCCACACAAGGTTCAAGAAAGATATGATTTACACAAAGTTATCATTATGGCAGTACGTGAGGGCCAAATATTGAAGGACATCGAGTTTGATGCATGATCCGAGACTGAATTGGGGTCCTTCAAAAACAAGAAAAGAATAACAATTACCACGAGACACAGACTAAGATGCTGTTAAGTGCTCTGTGCATTCACTGAGAGCCCTTAATACCTGGCACACTGCACTCCCATTTTCAATCCCATTGAGCACTCCCAGGTGACAGAGTCGATGCTCCAAGCAAAGCAAGCAGTGAGTAGGTGCATTCCTGCTATGCCAGAATGTAAGATCCTGAGCCTGAGCTGTGAAGCTCTTTCTATGACAGGTCTGGAGACAATCAGCTGGCAGGAAGGTAGGATACTTTGGGGGTGCTTCAGGATTAACTCCTCTGAGTTAAACTTAGTTTCTTTGTATATATTTAAAACAAATGTGGTTTTTCCCATCAGTACACGAAATTGTATTGTAAGTGATCAAATTACAATTAAGGTGCTCACAGCAGCTCAGCTGCTTTATGCCCATCTCCATAGCAATGGCTGCCTTTCTACAGGAGGGTGCTGGAGTTGCTGAGAGCCAGCAAGGTTCTGAAGAATTGCTGCACTGGGAATGTTTGAGCTGTACACAGGACATAGTCTCTTGAAATCCCCATAGAGCACCAGCTCTGTGGCTCAGGAAGGGATGCCCACAAAGATGTGCTCTTGAAAACCCTTTGGCATTTCCCGTGCAGAAATCGGGGCTCTGTTGCACTGGCTCCTGTGAGTCTCGATGGCTGGGCATTATGTGGTGAGGCTGCTGCCAGTTCATGGGCCCAGTCACATGGGCTGTGATATTCTGAAAGAATCCTACCGAGTGTAGGTCATTAAAGCCCTGGGGAATTGGACTGCCTCAGGGAAAAACCTACAAGGATCGAAGCCTCTTGGTTTAGCGCTGTGAAGCACATGGGTTTGGGGGTGTCCTGGGTAAACTCATTAGCAAGCTGTAACGTGAAGGACAGCAGTTCTCAGAATGACCATTCTACCTGACTGGGCATAACTGGGGAGTTCTGTGCTGGCTGAAACGTTTTGAGCCACAATTTCATCCCCCTTAAGCTTTCTGCATAGGAGCTATAAGGGCTTGTTTTGCGTCATTTATGGGGGCTGTGACCCAAGCCTATTGCAGTCCTGTTCTGCAGAGGTGCCGAACCCTTTGTGCAACTGCTGAAAGAAACCCTTGGTGTCTGTGGGTTTTGAGGTGGAAGAGCAGCAATGGTGCCTTAGTCATGCCCCAGCAGGCAAAAGGGCCACGTCAGAAGCACTGAGAATTGCCACGCTTGCACTCACTGTGAACTTCGTAAGCCATGTAGGTGGTGAGTCCACTGCACATAGCGGTGATGTCTATTCCGTAATTCCTGAGGTTGTTGACCAATCCACTGGTGACAAAGGTGATCTTCCTGGTTGCTCTTCCAAGGCCGAGCAGGTTCTAAACATGAAAAACCAACATTCAGCAGGCTGAGTGTCGGAAGCTAGTTCCAGATTGGGCTGTTCCTAGCTCTGGAATGATGACTCGTGGCTGGCTGTTTGAGTCCAGCCTGCCTTTAGAGACACCTCTTAATCCCCAAGGTGGCTGTGGAACCACTAGCAAGCCTTGAAGGCAGCTCCCAAGGAAGAGCTTGTTCTAATGGAGTCAAGGTGCAGGTATGCTGAAAGGAAGTGGCAGTGCAAGGAAAGCACTGAAGAGGGCCGCACAGAAAACAGGTTTGCCCAGCCAGCTGCAGGCATTCTCAAGATCCTCAGAGAAAGTCAGGGAGACAATAATGCAGTCCCTTTCTTCTTTTGGCAAAGCATTGCTCTAACGAATTTCCCCTCTGTATTACAGGTGAGTGAAAAGAAAATCTGCCACTAGAGACAACGTGATCCTCTGCAGAAAGAAAAAGCACATGAAGAAATGGCCTGATGATCTCCAGGGCCAGGAACGTGCTACTCCTTTGGAACCTTACCCTGCTCTCTTGTGCCAGGCGGGCCAGATTATCAAAGCGGGGCATCTCACTTCTGTTCATGATGGAAATGTAGCAGGTGTTCTGTTGCGTGACTTTGGTTGCAATGACGCCCTGTGAAATGAAATTATTCAGCTCTCACAATTCCGTTTTTTCCAACTGTCAGTATTGGGTTGAAGTCAGGATGGAAACCATAACAAATGCTGGGAGTTTATACCCTGCATCGTGGGCTCCAAATGTTTAGAATAAGAAACAATGGCCACCCCTGGGCCGGCTGTACAAGGAGCCAGAATTCTTGTATGCTTTTTGAATGAGCCCCGTCCCTGCCACTCACCGTGTTGTAGTTCCAGATGGTTTTCCAGGAACCGCCGCCGCTCATTTGCTCAATGACTGCCACGCGCCATTGCCTGTTGATGGTCACAAATTGGGACTGGCCACCAATGATGACTTGCGTGTTGTTGAAGATGCCGCCTGGAATCTGCTGAGACTAAAAAGCCAAGGGAAAGAAGAGATGTCGCCTTTGAATGGAGACAGTGATGTCCCCAAAGCTTTAGATAAATCCCTGTGACAATGGAGGAATTGCTGCCCCCGGGAAGTGCCGGCACTGCTCACAGTCTTTTCCGAAGTACCCCGAGTCAATGCTCTGCTTTTGGGCAGGGGCCATAAGAATTCTTTTCATGGATTCAGGGAATCATTGCCGCATCTGTCAGCTGTCATCTGGTGCCTTTAGACTTTGATGAGTGCAAGAGCACTGGCTACAGTAAATCCATGCTCAAGGTCTTGAATGGAAACCTCTGCTCACCCATTGCTCTGTTTAAAGCATCTGCCCTGTCAAGCAGGATGCTCTCAGGGAGGAGATGCCAGGCAAGAAGGGCACCAGGGTTGGCTTTGGGCAGCAGTTCTGGAGCTCCCCCTATATGGCCCAAAAAATGCAAGGACTAAGGTTTTCTCACCGGGAAATTGACACTGCCATTGCCAATGCAGTACTGAAGCTCCACAGCTCTCAGGACATCGAGGGTAATGCAAGATCCCAGAGTCACCTGGGGTCCTTGGAAGGCTGGAAAAGAAAAGAAAAAATGCCATGAGCCAACGTCTAAGACCTGGGCTGCCTTTCTGCAGGAGGGTGCTGGTGTTGCTCAGAGTCAGCCAGTTTCTGAAGATTTACTGAACTGGGATTGTTAGAGCTGTACAAAGGACAGATTCTCTTGAAATCCCCATAGAGCACTGGCTCTGTGCCTCAGCAAGGAATGCCCACAAAGACGTGCTCTTGAAACCCTTTGGCATTTCCCATGCAGAAATCAGGGCTCTATTGCACTGGCTCCTGTGAGTCCTGAAGGCTGGGCATTACACGGTGAGGCTGCTGCCAGTTCATGGGCCTAGTCACATGGGCTGTGACATTCTGAAAGAATCCTACCAAGTGTAAGTCCTTTAGTACGTAAGGATAAATCTACGTGGATGGAAGCCATTTGGCTTCGTGTTGTGAAGCCCAAGGCTTTGGTGGTCTCCTGGGTCAAGTCACCAGCAAGCTCTGTGCTGAAGGACAGTGGTTCTTAGAACAACCCTTTTTCTTGACTGGATATTTCAGGGAGCATAGTGTCAACTAAAACCCTCTGGGCCTGAATTTATGCCCCATCAGCTTCCTGGAGATGAGCTGTAAGGGTTTGTTTTGGGTCATTTATGGGGGCTGTGACTCCAGCCTGTTGCAGTCCTGATCTGCAGAGGTGCCGAACCCTTTGTGCAACTGCTGAAAGAAACCCTTGGTGTCCATGGGCTTTGAGGTGGAAGAGCAGCAATGGTGCCTTAGTCATGCCCCAGCAGACAAAAAGGCCAGGTGAGTAGCACTGAGAATTGCCACGCTTGCACTCACTGTGAACTTCGTAAGCCATGTAGGTGGTGAGTCCACTGCACATAGCGGTGATGTCTATTCCGTAATTCCTGAGGTTGTTGACCAATCCACTGGTGACAAAGGTGATCTTCCTGGTTGCTCTTCCAAGGCCGAGCAGGTTCTAAACATGAAAAACCAACATTCAGCAGGCTGAGTGTCGGAAGCTAGTTCCAGATTGGGCTGTTCCTAGCTCTGGAATGATGACTCGTGGCTGGCTGTTTGAGTCCAGCCTGCCTTTAGAGACACCTCTTAATCCCCAAGGTGGCTGTGGAACCACTAGCAAGCCTTGAAGGCAGCTCCCAAGGAAGAGCTTGTTCTAATGGAGTCAAGGTGCAGGTATGCTGAAAGGAAGTGGCAGTGCAAGGAAAGCACTGAAGAGGGCCGCACAGAAAACAGGTTTGCCCAGCCAGCTGCAGGCATTCTCAAGATCCTCAGAGAAAGTCAGGGAGACAATAATGCAGTCCCTTTCTTCTTTTGGCAAAGCATTGCTCTAACGAATTTCCCCTCTGTATTACAGGTGAGTGAAAAGAAAATCTGCCACTAGAGACAACGTGATCCTCTGCAGAAAGAAAAAGCACATGAAGAAATGGCCTGATGATCTCCAGGGCCAGGAACGTGCTACTCCTTTGGAACCTTACCCTGCTCTCTTGTGCCAGGCGGGCCAGATTATCAAAGCGGGGCATCTCACTTCTGTTCATGATGGAAATGTAGCAGGTGTTCTGTTGCGTGACTTTGGTTGCAATGACGCCCTGTGAAATGAAATTATTCAGCTCTCACAATTCCGTTTTTTCCAACTGTCAGTATTGGGTTGAAGTCAGGATGGAAACCATAACAAATGCTGGGAGTTTATACCCTGCATCGTGGGCTCCAAATGTTTAGAATAAGAAACAATGGCCACCCCTGGGCCGGCTGTACAAGGAGCCAGAATTCTTGTATGCTTTTTGAATGAGCCCCGTCCCTGCCACTCACCGTGTTGTAGTTCCAGATGGTTTTCCAGGAACCGCCGCCGCTCATTTGCTCAATGACTGCCACGCGCCATTGCCTGTTGATGGTCACAATTTGGGACTGGCCACCAATGATGACTTGCGTGTTGTTGAAGATGATGCCTGGAATCTGCTGAGACTGAAAAACCGAGGGAAAGAAGACATTTCACCTTTGAAGGGTAATAACAGTGATGTCCCCAAAGCTTTAGAAAAATCCCTGCTACAATGGAAGAATTGCTGCCCCCCCAGGAAGTGCCAGCCCTGCCCTCAGTGTTTTCCAAGGGACCCCGAATGAAGGCTGTGGTGTTGGGCAGAGGCCGTAAGAAATCTTTTCATGGATTCAGAGAATCATTGCCACATCTGACAGCTGTCATCTTGTGCCTTTAGCCGTTGATTTGTGCAAGAGCCCTGGCCACAGTAAATTCATGCTCAAGGTCTTGAATGGAAACCACAGCCATTGCTCTTTTAAAGCATCTGCAGCCTCCAGCAGGAAGCTCTCAAGGAGGAGATGCCAAGCAAGAAGGGCATCAGGGTTGGCTTTAGGCAGCAGCTCTGGAGTCCCCCCATTTGGTCTAAGAAATTTGGTACAGGCTAAGGAATTCTCACCTGTCCGTTGCCACTCCAATTGCCATTCCAAATGCCGCTGCCATTCCAAATGTTACCGCCATTCCAACCGCCATTCCAACCGCCATTCCAACCGCCATTCCAGTTGATACCGCCGTTCCAATTGTTACCACTGTTCCAACCGCCGTTCCAATTGTTACCACTGTTCCAACCGCCATTCCAACCGCCATTCCAGTTGTTACCGCCGTTCCAACCACCATTCCAACTCTCATTCCAATTGTTACCACCGTTCCAACCACCATTCCAATTGCCGTTGCCATTCCAGTTGCCATTCCAGTTGCCATTGCCATTGCTATTCCAATTGCCATTCCAATTGCCGTTGCCAATGCAGTACTGAAGTTCCACAGCTCTCAGGACATCGAGGGTAATGCAGGATCCCAGAGTTGCCTGGGGTCCTTGGAAGGCTGGAAAAAAAAAGACAAAACCCCATGAGCCAATGCCTAAGACCTGGGTTGCCTTTCTACAGAAGAGTGCTGGTGTTGCTGAGAGCCAGCAAGGTTCTGAAGAATTGCTGCATTCGGAATGTTTGAGCTGTACACAGGAGAGATTCTCTTGGAGTCTCCATAGAGCCCTGGCTCTGTGGCTCAGGAAGGGATGCCCACAAAGATGTGCTCTTGAAAAGCTTTTGGGATTTCCCATGCAGAAATCGGGGCTCTATTGCACTGGCTCCTGTGAGTCCCGATGGCTGGGCATTACGTGGTGAGGCTGCTGCCAGTTCATGGGCCCAGTCACATGGACTGTGATATTCTGAAAGACTCCTACCGAGTGTAGGTCATTAAAGCCCTGGTAAATTGGATTGTTTCCTCAGGGAAAAAACTAAGAGGATCGAAACCTCGTGGCTTAGTGTTGTGAAGCACATGGGTTTCGGGGTTGTCTGTATAAACTCATTAGTATGCTGTAACCTGAGGGAGAGCGGTTCTTAGAATGACCATTCTACCTGACTGGGCGTAACAGAGGAGTTCTGTGCTGGCTGAAACACTTTGAGGCCAAAAGTTCAGCCCAAATAAGCATCCTGAAAAGGATCTGTAAGGGGTTTTTTTGGGTCATTTATGGGGTCTGTGACTCCAGCCCGTTGCAGTCCTGATCTGCAGAGATCCCGACCCTTTGTGCAACTGCTGAAAGAAACCCTTGGTGTCTGTGGGTTTTGAGGTGGAAGAGCAGCAATGGTGCCTTAGTCATGCCCCAGCAGGCAAAAGGGCCACGTCAGAAGCACTGAGAATTGCCACGCTTGCACTCACTGTGAACTTCGTAAGCCATGTAGGTGGTGAGTCCACTGCACATAGCG
>JAOTQP010000886.1:771383-783701 GCA_026413545.1 Cichladusa arquata
GGCCTTGGGCACTTCCAGGGATCCAGGGGCAGCCACAGCTGCTCTGGGAATTCCAGCCCAGCCCCTGCCCACCCTCACAGGGAACAATTCCTTCCCAATAGCCAATCTAAACCTTCCACGCCTCAGCAGGACCTAAAAAAGGCAAATCTCAGCCCCTGAAGTTGTTTTTTTTCATCCCTCCCATCAGGATCTCACACAGCAGGTCTCAGGGAGGCAGCCTGGGTTTGAGGCTCACCCTGCCTGGGGCTGGAGCACAGCCAGCACCAGGATTCCCAAGGGGAATCTGCACTTTTCCAGGTTTAACCAAACTGAATTGGCACAGGATGGGGGGGAAGCAGGGAGAGCCCTGGCTGAGGGGCTGGCACTGGGCTGGGCTGTGCCATCTCCTCTGCCTGGCACTGCCACACACGGTCCCAGTGCCTGTGTCACAGCTGCCTGAGCACCCCAGGGGCCTTTTCTGGCAGATTTGCCCCCAAAGTTCTGGCCAGCCCTCACCTTGCTTCACATCTTGCTGAATATTGAATAGTGCTGCCCCTGTGAGTGTGGGAGCTGGGGCTGCACTCACCTCGATGGTTTCCATCCAGCTCTGCTGCTGCTGGAGGCTGAGTCTGTCTGCAGTGCCCACGCAGTGACAGGAAGCCCTGAGAGGCAGCTGAGGGGCTGCTTTGGCTTAGCTGGTAAGTCAAAAAAACAGACAAAATAACACCAGAGCTAAAAATAGCATCTTGCTGGGTAAACAGAGGATTCTGCCCTCCTGACCCCCAGCAAGTCAGGAGAAAGGGCTGAAATGAGTAACTGATGGCAAGTGGAACTCTCAGGGATTTTTCACATTCCCAGTGGAATCTTCAGGTAAAACGAGCTGATTTTGCAGGGGGGAGCAGTGCCAACACTTCCCTCATCATTGATCAGGATGAGCCTGGGGTCACACAAATCCCACTGGGAATGTTCATGCTCAGCTCCAGTCCTTGTCACAGCCAGGTCTGCTCTGCAGAAAATCCCTTGGGAAGGAGAACTACAGGGCAGGGAATGAGGGAATGGGAGCTTGGAGCATCCCACGGCGCTGAATGAAACTCCTCCCTCAGATAATGGAATTTATCTTTATTTAACAGTAACATACAGTATATAAATAGGGTAAATACTTTAAAATATACAATATTTCACATTCGAACGTTCAGTCAAAGGAAGGCAACTCTACGTTGTGTAGCTAAAAGTGGAATCAAAAGAACAATGCACAGAGAAAGAAGCCAGTGGTGGGGACAGGGATTGCACAGGGATTGCAGGAGCACAGAGCTGCCACCCTGGGGCTCCCAGGTGCTGCTTTGTGGGACTGAGCTGTGCCCAGGGGGGGCTGGATGGGCCCACACTGCCCTGCCCTGCTCCCACCCCACTGGGGGGAAGGGACAGAGGGCAGGACCCCCCCCAGCCAGGCCTGGGGGCTCCCTGCACACAGGGGACATTCCCTGTACACAGGGGACATTCCCTGCAATGGGACATTCCCTGCAATGGGACATTCCCTGTACACAGGGGACATTCCCTGCAATGGGACATTCCCTGCACACAGGGGACATTCCCTGCAAAGGGACATTCCCTGCAATGGGACATTCCCTGCAAAGGGACATTCCCTGCAATGGGACATTCCCTGGAATGGGACATTCCCTGCAATGGGACATTCCCTGCACACAGGGGACATTCCCTGCACACAGGGGACATTCCCTGCAATGGGACATTCCCTGCACACAGGGGACATTCCCTGCAATGGGACATTCCCTGCAATGGGACATTCCCTGGAATGGGACATTCCCTGTACACAGGGGACATTCCCTGCAATGGGACATTCCCTGCAAAGGGACATTCCCTGCAATGTGACATTCCCTGGAATGGGACACTGGGATCTCACAGCCAGGCTTTGGGGGATTGCTGCAGGATCCCAGCTCCAAGAGCTGCCCCTCAGCTCAGGGGCACTGCTGAGCCCAGGGAATGTGGGTTTAACCTGGGAATTGTGTTTAACTCTGGGAATTGTGTTTAACCCTGGGAATGTGGGTTTAACCCTGGGAATGTGGGTTTAACTTGGGAATTGTGTTTAACTCTGGGAATTGTGTTTAACTCTGGGAATGTGGGTTTAACCCTGGGAATGTGGGTTTAACTTGGGAATTGTGTTTAACTCTGGGAATGTGGGTTTAACCCTGGGAATGTGGGTTTAATCCAGGGAACTGTGTTTAACCCAGGAATTATGTTTAACCCAGGGAATGGCTGTTCAAGCCAGGGAATTCTGTTTAACCCAGGGAACGTGGGTTTAACCCTGGGAATGTGGGTTTAATCCAGGGAATTGTGTTTAACCCAGGAATTATGTTTAACCCCAGGAATGGCTACACAACCCAGGGAATGGTTGTTCAAGCCAGGGAATTCTGTTTAACCCAGGGAACATGGGTTTAACCCAAGGAACGTGGGTTTAATCCAGGAATTCTGGTTAACCCAGGGAATTTGGTTTAACCACTGTGATCCCACAGCATGGCTGCAGAACCCAGGTCTGGTGCTTCCCCCCTGCCTCTCACCTGGGCTACAAACAGGGAAAATCAAATTCCCACCCAGGTGTCCCCAGGTGCCCAGCTGTGGGTCAGACCCTAAAAAACAAACATGGGGGTGTCCAGGGCCCTGCCCAGGGCCATCCCCATGGACATCCCACCTCCCTGGCTGTGACCCCCACAC
This sequence comes from Cichladusa arquata, assembly GCA_026413545.1. Lineage (NCBI taxonomy): Eukaryota > Metazoa > Chordata > Aves > Passeriformes > Muscicapidae > Cichladusa > Cichladusa arquata. Next base: position 774,090 of record JAOTQP010000886.1, read on the forward strand.
CAGGCAAACCCCTCCTGTCACACCCCAATCCCAGCTGGCAGCACCTCCCCTTCCCTTCCCTTCCCTTCCCTTCCCTGCTCTGCTCTTCCCTTTGGAGCTCCCTGCTGCAGGAACCCACTGGGATCCCTTCCTTGTGCCATGCTGAGCTCGAGCCCTGCAGCTGCAGAACTTCCCCCATCCCTGGGGTCACTCTGGCCCCTCCACACCCAAATTCCTGAGAGCTGCAGCATCACCAGGGCCCTGCAGGGCCACCTGGGCATCAGCTCCACCCTCAGAAACAGCCCAAGGCAGGAGCAGCAGCTTTTCACCTTCACTCAGGGAGTCACAACCTCCCATCCCTGGCAGTGCTCGGGATCAGACTTGGAGGAGAGATTCCCTGCCCATGGCAAAGGAGGTGGAACAAGATTTTAAGGCCCCCTCCAACCCAAACCCAGGATCCAACTCCTGATCCTGTGAGTGCAAACAATCCCAATCCCATTTCCCTCCCTTCCTCCTCCCTGCACCCACTGCTCCCACTCACTTTCATGAGTTTTAAGGTTTTTGGTTTTTTTTCCATGAAGGAAACCCTTCCCAGGCAGCTTTCCCTGTGAGGAGCAGCCCAGGTTTGGAAGGGAGGAGGAAGGAATAAAGCTGATCAGGGCATTGTCTGATCAGGGAATTTCTGATCAGGGAATTTCTGACCAGGGAATTGTCTGACCAGGACATTTCTAACCAGGGAATTTCTAACCAGGGAATTTCTGACCAGGGAATTTCTGATCAGGGAATTTCTGACCAGGGAATTGTCTGACCAGGGCATTTCTGACCAGGGCATTTCTAACCAGGGAATTTCTGATCAGGGAATTTCTGACCAGAGCATTTCTGACCAGGGAAGCCACCCACAGGCAGAGCTGCTGCTGCTGCTGCTATTCTGTGGAACTGCTTTGCCCTCCAGTGCCCACAGCCAGCATTGACACCCTCAGGAAAGGCCCAGAGCTGCCCCAAACCAGAGCCTGCAGCAAAGCTTTGCCCCACTGATGACAACAGAAGAGGAACAAAAGGTTTAAAGCAGGAGACTACAGACCCACCAAAGAAATTTCTATCAACAGAGCACACCTTTGTAATATTTATCAACACTGTCACTTCTGCCTGTGGCCCAAGAGATACAAGAAGGGATTTTGGCAATGGGCAGGGAGAATCCAGAGCAGCAGCAGCTGGAACAGCCCCCAGGGCAAAGCAAACCCTGGCACTTCCAGCCTGCTCCCAGGGGTGCTCCTGGCAGGGAGAACAGCCCAGATGTTGTCCCTGGGCAATGCCAGGTGGAAGCACCTCAATCCTCCCCTGCAGTTTCTGTGTCAGGGGCTTGGACCAAAACTTGTTCCATTGACAGAAAAGAAACCCCTGCCTAATTCAAGGGAAGGGAACAGTGTCCAGAACCAGGAAAAATCTGTATGAACACCAAAGCCAATCCTGAAGTGGCTCAGTGCAGAACTTTGCCAGCACCAACTGAGAATCCTTTGTAAGAACAGAGCCTTCTCTGCAGCCTGTGCTTTCCACCAAACACAAACCTCAGCTCAGCTCAGGGAGGCACAGCAGAGATGCAGGAGAGCTTGGGACCTGTGCTGTGTGTCTACACACACTCAGGGTGAATGAAAGCAGTGGCATAGTCAGAATATGCAGTAAAAGCTCTGGATTTGGGGGATTTTCAGGTGGTTCATTTTCTGTTGATGCCAAGCCAGCTTGCAGCAGGTGCAGGTCTCACATGGGGGGTCTGTGGCTAAAGGTTTGTGGCAGCAACTGCTTGAAAACACCAAAGTACTTCTGTATGAGCTCTCCCTGTCACTCGTTCCCCAGGTTAAAATAAGGTAAAGTTTCTCTCTCCTGTGCACAAACTATGGAAAGAAGGAAAAGCAGAGTCACCTCGTGCTTGGGAACATTGCAGGAGGTGTAAACAGGGATATTTTCACTATCTGATCACAAAAAAAAAAAAAAAAAAAGGAAAGTTTTACAATCTTTAGGGCTCTCGTTTTTAAATAATAAAAAAGTATGACAAAATAAAGGAAAGGACTTCAATAAAGCTTGCAGCTATAAAGTACAAACTATTTCTGACAAGATTCAGTGAGCAAAGCAGGACAGAAGCCTGCAGAGAAATGAACCCAGACTGAAATGCAACACAGACTGTGATAAACTCAGCAGCACGACTTCTACAACTCAAGTAAGGAACAGACATGATCCCTGAAAAAAACAAACCCCCAGCTGCAGCTGGAGCCCACCCAGCAACAAAACTGGCTGGAAACTGCTCCCCAGGTTACTTCAAATATCCCAGTGTGGGCTTTCCAAGCTTGGAGAAATGAAGAAGTGTGGTTTTTAAAGGTTATTTAATGGGTGAAACAAACCAAGTGATTTAAAAGTTGCTCTCACTTGGCAGGAATTGCCCAATGAAACTTCAACGTTCTTTAAAACTTATTTACTTCCAGCAGTTTTGGAGGAATCTGAACCTCCCACATTCCCACACACAACTGCCACTTCCTCGACTCCTCATTCCCAGTCTGTTTCTGGTTTAATTGGTTACAAAAATCTGATTTGCCCAGTCAGGGAGGGAGGGAGGAATGTGAGAGGCACTGCACAAGCAGCAGGTGAGAGCACTGCAAGTGCAGGGCTGGGTTAGTACAAGATCCTCTTCCCTGGGCAAGGGGATTCCCAATTCCCACTGCACCCCCAGTGTCCCTGGAGAGGAGGATGGTCCCAGAGCCAGGGGCCAGCTCAGCCCCCTCCCTGCCAGCTCTGCATTCCCTGCCAAACCCAGGGAAATTTCCTGCATTCCCAGGGAAAGCTCAGCTCTGCCCACACCCCCAAGGGTCCAGAACAGTCCACCAGGACAGCCACACCCTCCTGCTCCACCCAAATCTTCCAAGCCTTAACTCCTTCTCAGCTACAAACCCAAGATTTGCTCGTTTGAACCAAAGCTCTATAAATATATTATTTAAAAAAAAATAAACCACAAATGCAAACATTTACCAAGAAAGGAAGAAAAGTTACAGTGAAATGAGGCCTTGTTATTGTCTTAGATCAGGCAAGCCAGGAATTCCCTGGAGGAGGCCTGTCTGTTCTCAGTCCTGTTCCAACCACCTCCTGTCTATGCATCCTCCAGGCTCCCCAGAACTCCCCTGTCCACCAGGTGTGCTTTGAGGGTGTTGAAGACGTGCAGCTGCTGGTCTGGCCTCAGGGTCAGGAACTGCTGGATCAGCTTGCTTGGGTTGGGGCCTCTGCAACACAAAAGCATTGTCAGCAATGGGGCTGCACTCACTGCTGGGCTGTGCATTCCTTCCCCAGCCCTAACTCCAGTTGGGATGTGGAAATGGACTCAAAAGGCACGGGAGGGTGAAGTGGAAACACAAAATAACCCCCAAACCCCATCTATCTGAAGAGGATTGTGCATCTTATCAGAAGTGAAAGCAGCCACACACAGCTCCTCAGCTCCTCCTTCATGCACCCACAGGCTTCTCTCCTCTGTGCTTGGCTACAAAATGCTTTCAGTGCTGCTAAATTTGATTCCCCTGCTTGTTTGACTCTAGAAACCTGTCCAGCATTCCCAGAAGGGACACAGAGGAGTTTAGTGGGACTGGAATAACAGCCCATGGGAAGTGAGGCTTCCATTTGCAGCTCTGCTGAAGATCCTTCCCCTCCTCCAGCCCCTGCTCTGGCCTGTATTTGCAGCTGTTCAGAGGGCAGAGGTGTGTGAGGTGCAGCCTGCCCTCCCAGCAGGGCCCCACCTGATGAAGCTGGCGATGTAGACGTTGACAAAGGTGGCCATCAGGTACTGGCAGTCGAAGCGATCCATGATCCCCCCGTGCCCCGGGATGGTGTTGGCAAAGTCCTGCCAGAGCAGAGGGATGGACTGAGCCCCAGCCAGCATCTGTGCAGCCCTCACTCACCACACTCACCCCCTGCCCAAGTTCTTCCCAGAAGGCAAAGTCAGACCAAGGAAATATTTTGTTTAATGTCTGGAAGTTTCTCCCTCTGGTGCCTGAGGGGCAGCGAGGCTCAACTCATCTCTGTTACTCAAAGGTCAGGGAAGGCAAATGTTTATCTGCTGCCACCCTGCCTTACCTTTCAAGGCATCTGAACCAAGCACAGGCTGTTTATATGTGAAACCAGCCTGCAAGACATCAAGGGAAACCTCAGATTGCAAAATTTCCTGCCTGGGTCTTCCTTCCTCTACCTGCACCACAGCAGGGTTTAGAATATCACGGCTCAAACCTTAAAGTTTGAGTCTTCCTTTCAAAAAAACCCAGATCCTGCTCCAGCATTTCATCTGTGACTGAACAAATCTCCCTTCCCCTCGAGTGGCAGCACCCAGTTTGTGTTTCCTCCCCAGACTCTGCAGGACCTGGCTGCTCACCTTGATTTTGAAGGCCCTCTTGAAGCCCGAGGCGAAGAAGCCGCCGAAGGGCCCGATGAGGGAGGCGAAGGTGGAGAGGGCGATGCTGTGGATCTGGAAGGGGAACATCCGCACCGTCTTCTGCAGGACAAACAGACAGGAGCCTTTTCAGAGCCTGCCCCTCTCTCCCTGCCCCCCAGCTTTAGCTCAGTTGGTTTTCAGGTGGGCCAATGTCCCACCAGACTTGGGATAATCCCTTTGGGCTCCCCCTTTTTTCTGGATGCACCTTTGTTGTTTCACTTCAGAACACAGCCCTGCTCTCTCCTCAGTGATGCTACCCCAGTAAGAGCGAGGCAGGGAGCAGAGAGGGTCGTACCCAGCCCAGCACAGACTGCAGCACCACAGGGATGTTGTACTCCTGCAGCTGGAACAGCTCAGAGGGCTCACAGTCCACGGTGAAGCTGTTGGTGTCGTTGTTGAACTCCACGGGGCAGGTGAAGCAGCGGTACCCCGACATCACGTAGGACAGCTGCAGGAAAAAGAGAAAGAAAACAGGATGCATGTTGCATTTCAAGGCTATAAACCCAGTGGAAATGATAATGCAACATATCCTTTGTAATGGAGAAGCAAGAGAGAAAGAGCTTTATTTAAAGAAACACTAGACATATATAAAGGGTAGTTTGTGCAAAACAAAATAGAAAAGACTCATTGGTCCAAGAAGAAAACACCTCTCTCAAAACATACTTTTACAGAACATCATGTCTCTCATGCACCCTGCAGATGCATAATCATTGTTATAGTTTGTTGACCTTTAAAGGCCTGAGAAAGGCAAGGCCTCAAGGCTGCTTTTTCCCTGGTTCCCAGCAGTATCCACGGACAGATTCATGTTTTCCTCAGGGATTTCCCAAGGGGAAAGGCCATGCAGGGAGATGAGGGAGGAGGGAACCACACTGCCAGCTCCATTAGGGAGATCACTCCCCTGAGCAGCAGGAGTTGGCTGAAGGCAGAGGAAGAGCAAGGCTGAACCCTGAGGTGCAGGGACAGCAACAGCAGCCACAGAGAGGTCACAAAAACAGGGCAAAGCACTCTAGGAGTGTGGAATTCCCCACACAGCTCCTGAAAGGATGCACAGCACCATCCAATGGGAGCAGAGGGAAATGGTTAATTATTGTAATGAGCCCATCACAGGGTCTAACAGGGATTAAAAACTTCCTCCAGCACTCAGCTCCATCAGTGCCTGCACACAGCCAGGGGCCACTTCAAACCTGGGCAGCAAGAAAAGGTGAAATATCTGACAGAGATTCAGCCTGACTGCATTTTTTGACAGAATACTGGGACCCTTTGAAGACAAAACTCCAGTGGAGGAAATACCATGATGGCCACTTACCAGCAATCCAAACAGAACAGTGGAAAAAAATCCTCCAATAAAACCCTCCCAGGTCTTCTTTGGGGAGAGCTGCCAGAGAAAGAACAAAAGGGACAATTACTGATGCACCTCTGCAGCCCTTCCTCACTTGTGAACTGTGAGCCACACAAAGTGGTGCCACCACCCCACAAAGAGGAGTTTGGTCAGGAGCTGAGCCCAGCACCTCAGTATGAAATGGTTCATTCATGGCTGGACTCCATCACCTCTCCAACCTCAATGGGTCAGTGATTTCATTTCAGAGCCTCAAAGACTGAGATGCACACCAGTCTAATTTGGAGTTTAATTTGGAGACTTGCTTCAGACAAAGCAGGACTGGGGGAGCACAGGGCTAAGAGCCAAAGGAGCCACAGTTCAAGGTTCTGTCCCTCAGAACGTGCCAGACCTTGATGAGCGGCGTGCGGCCGAAGAAGAAGCCGAACATGTAGGCCATGATGTCATTGCAGATCACACAGGAGATGGGGACAATGAACCTGCAGGGGACAAGGTCAGAGCATTGGCAAGTGCCAGCACCACACATGGCCAAGGCTGCTCAGTGAGCAGCTGCCACCACAGGGCACTTGCAGGGCCAGACCCCAACACCCCCTCCTCCAGCCCAGTGCGACAGCCACGAGCAGCCCCAAGGGGAATCTGGGCTCACTGCAGTGACTCAAAAGCAGCTTGTGTCCCCAGAAGGGCTGTTGGCAGCAGCTTTGCTCTAGCCACAGCCAGCAGGGCACTGAACACCCTCCTCCTGAGCTCTGTGTAAATATTTCCTGCATTTTAGCCCTAAGCAGGAGGATCCCAGAGCAGCCTGGGCTGGTGTGGCACACTGGGGACCACACAGCCCTCAGGTGGCCAGAATTCATTCCTGACCCACAGAGGGGTCTCCTCTGTGCACAGCAGCTGCCCTGAGGGGAGCAGGTTCCCCCTCCTGCTGCAGCACTTCCCCAGCCATTTGGGGAATCAGCAGAAAGCACCTACCCAGCCCCAGAGACACCTGAAAGGTCCCTGCACCCCACAGCACCTTTACAAATTCTCCTTTACAACATCTCTCTATATGGTGAAGTGGCACAAAGCAAGGCCTAAGTCTCTAAGGGCTCACTTGATCTTTTGCTCTTCTGAACAGGCTGGTCCCTCACAGGAAGCACCTCCTCCTTGGCCATTTGCTTTTTTGAGAGAACAGTTTAACTCCAAACCAAATTTTGAGATTAAGAAAATTAGATATTAGGAGCTTATTCCAACCATAATGGTGGTGAGGCCCTGGAGAGGCTCTGGACTCCCCTGGATCCTGGAAGTGCCCCAGGCCAGGTTGGAGTGACCTGGGATAATGGGAGGGGTCCCTGCCCACAGCACTGGATGATCACTGAAGCCCCTTCCATCCCAAACCAGTGTGGGATTCTGTGGAAACACAGGGGTTTGTTCAGGCTGCAGAAAGCAAAGCAGCTCAGGAGGCAGAGCAAACTCACCAGATCATTCCTTCAAACAGGTTGTGGATGATGAGGTGGGACTGGGTCACAACAATCAGCAATGTCACGTGGGTCCAGCCAAACTGCAGGAGAGGAGAGACCTTGTGCAGCCTGCCCAGAGCAGTGCCCAGCTCAGAGAGCTGCTCCCAACAGCTCCAGCACCAGGGCACCTCACCCCTCTGAAAGCTCATTCATTTTTATTTGTTATTGTTTGTCAGCCAGCCACACCAACAGGACAAGCTGTCTTGTACTGAGTTATTCTGGCACCGTGGGGCCAACACTGGCCTGGCACCTCCCAGCTGCCAATAAACATCTCACTGCTGAGGAAAGATCTGAACAGATAAGCTGGATTGCTGACTGACTCATTTTCCAGCCCCAAATTTAACCTCACCAAGACCTGGATTTAACCTCTCCAGGCCCTGAATTTTAACCTCACCAAAACATTAATTTTAACCTCACCAAAACATGAATTGTAACCTCACCAAAACATGAATTGTAACCTCACCAAAACATGAATTGTAACCTCACCACGACGTGGATTTTAATCTCACCAAGACCTGGATTTTAACCTCACCAAAACATTGATTTTAACCTCACCAAGACCTGGATTTTAACCTCACGAAAATATTGATTTTAACCTCACCGAGACCTGGATTTTAACCTCCACAGGATCTGGATTTAAACCTCATTGGACTCTGAATTTAACCTCACCAAAACAAGAAATTTTAACCTCATCATGCCCTGAATTTAACCACACCAAAACATGAATTTTAACCTCCCCAGGCCCTGAATTTAACCACACCAAAACATGAATTTTAACCATATCATGCCCTGAATTTTACCTCACCAAAACATGAATTTTAACCTCCCCAGGCCCTGAATTTAACCACACCAAAACATGAATTTTAACCTCCCCAGGCCCTGAATTTAACCACACCAAAAAATGAATTTTAACCACATCATGCCCTGAATTTAACCACACCAAAACATGAATTTTAACCTCCCCAGGCCCTGAATTTAACCTCACCAAAACATGAATTTTAACCTCCCCAGGCCCTGAATTTAAGCTCACCATATAGAACTGGAGGCGATAGTGTTTCTTCACCAGACTCAAGACAAACATGCAGAAACCTGAGGAGAGACAGGAGCAAAGTCAGTGGTGGGAATGTGCCTTCAACAGCCAGGAACACATCTGGGCCACAATACTGCTCAGCTGGGGGTTTTACTGGAATAAGGGGTTTGGGGGTTTGGCTGGAATAAAGGAGCCCTGTGCTTTGGAAGTCACACCAAGCAGCACTTGGGCAGATGAACATCTGGCTGCCCCCTGAAGATTATGGAGTTTTCCCCTCCAGAACCTCGTGGAAAAGATTTGCCACCACTAGTACAAAAAGATTTGCCAGCTTCCAGCATCCCTGGGGAGCAGAGATGACTTGCTGTGTGTGGACACAGCTCTCCAGGCAGATTTCCTGCCTCCAGCCCAGCATCTCTCAGGGTGGAGCTCACCTGTCAGGTAGAGGGCAAAGGAAATGAAGCGATGGTATTTGCTGAGGATCCTCAGGGGCTCCTCCCTCTGCACCAGGGTGAAGAAATAATCTGTCACTGTCTCCCCATAGAAGAAATAGTTCACACACAGCAGGAAGTACCTGGAGAGGGCAGGAACCTGGTCAGCAGGAGCCCTAAAAGGCTCTGAAGGGGATGATCCCTGAGGTCTTGACACTGGTTTGGTTCTGCCAGCCACAACTGCCTCCCCCAGCTTGGAAATGTCTCCTTCATCCCAAGGAGGGGCTGCACCTCTCAGCCCCACACTGGGATGGGTCACAGCTGGGCTCTGGGCCTGGCCTTCAGGTAGCCAAAATCCTCCATCCTGTGCTGCCCAAAATCCTCCATCCTGTGCCTCCCAAAATCCCACACCATGTGAGTCCCAAAATCCTCCATCCAGTGATTCCCAAAATCCCCCATCCAGTGATTCCCAAAATCCTCCATCCAGTGAGTCCCAAAATCCCTCATCCAGTGAGTTCCAAAATCCCCCATCCAGTGATTCCCAAAATCCTCCATCCAGTGATTCCCAAAATCCTCCATCCAGTGATTCCCAAAATCCCACACCATGTGAGTCCCAAAATCCTCCACCCAGTGATTCCAAAAATCCCCCATGCAGTGAGTTCCAAAATCCCTCATCCAGTGATTCCCAAAATCCTCCATCCAGTGAGTCCCAAAATCCCCCATACTGTGATTCCCAAAATCCCCCATCCAGTGAGTTCCAAAATCCCCCATCCAGTGATTCCCAAAATCCTCCATCCAGTGATTCCCAAAATCCCCCATGCAGTGAGTTCCAAAATCCCTCATCCAGTGATTCCCAAAATCCTCCATCCAGTGAGTCCCAAAAT
>JAOTQP010000886.1:805025-825377 GCA_026413545.1 Cichladusa arquata
TTTAGGGTGGGTTTGTGTGAATTTAGGTGGGTTTGGGGTGTTTTGGGTGGATTTAGGGTGGGTTTGTGTGAATTTAGGTGGGTTGGGTGGGTTCGGGGTGTTTTGGGTTGGGGTGGGCTCGAGGTGCCTGGGTGGATTGGGGGTGCTTTGGGTGATTTCTCGTGCTGGATGTCCCATCCCGGGTGTCCCCGCGGGCGGTGGCGCCTCTCACACGGTGACATCCCCGCCCCTGCCGGGGGTGGGGAATGCGGGGCTGTGCTTCAGGGGCTGCAGGATTCCCGGCAGAGCTGCCCTGGAGCCTCCGCGGGGTTTAAAGCACCAGAGCCGTATTAGAAATTTGGAATTTCAGCATTAATTGCTTTGGCCAAGCTGCTCAAGCCCCGATTATTTATTTAGCTCCCAAAAAGCACAGCACTGTGCTGGTTCCTGCTCTGGAACCATTGAGGTGCTCACTTGGTGTGGAGCTCAGTGGAGTTAAACCTGGCCCTTAAATTTGAGATCTAAACGATTATTTTATATTTATATTTAATACACATTTGTCCTCAAGAGCCTCTTTCTTGTTGGTAAGTGAGGCAATGGGAAGGGCAGGGCAGCTTGTGCAAGTGTAAAAGGGGAATAATTCTGGAGAAACCCCTGAACAGCCTGGTAAATAATGGGGGAGTGGGTAAGGACAGAGAGCAAAATGGGGCAGAATTGGGAAATCTGGCACCTTTCAGAAAGGTTGGTTTATTTGGCTTTTTCCTCTCCTGCACATCTACCCTCGGGCATGTGGGAGAGCCTGGGGGTGTTTGGGTCATGACCAAAAAACAAGGATGTGTGGGGAGCAGGGAATGCCACCCTGCAGGTGAGGGGTGTTTCCATTATCCATGGGGCTGAAAATGTGCTGGCTGTGTTTGGCTTTTTTGCTACTAAAACAAAAGCCCAAAGGTCAAACCAAAGGTTCAATGGTGGGAATTTTGGATCAGAGAGGATTTTATAAAAGTCAATTTTACAGCAGGAGGAATGAAGCTGGGTGAGGAATGTGCCAGTAATTAGTGATGGGGAGACAAAGGGCTTCAGTTCAAGTGAAGACTCAGTATTTTGAGTGGATGCATCACCTCTGATGCTACAGAGTGTTGTGGAAACAGAGTTTTTATCCCTTCCTGTTGGCACCGCTGGAATACCTGCTTTTGTTCCCTTGCTTCCAGACTTTCTCAGAAAATAAAAGCTCTGTTGAGGCTGGGAGGTGTGGGGAGCCCTTCCCTGCCTCTCCCTGGGAATCTGTGTCCTGCTGTGGCAGGGGGAGGTTGGCAGGATGGGAAGGCTCAGGGACAGCAGCTGGCTCTGATCCCTGTCCCCAGTGTCCCCAGCACTGGGACCCTGCTCTGCACACCCTGGGCTGTCCCTGGGGTTGGTGACCTCACCACCCACACTCATTTCTTGTCCTGCTCCCTCTGAGTCACTCCTGCTGTCTCCGTCACGCCTCCATTTCATTCCAGTTTCCAGTGGTTTGGGTTGGTTTTTTGGTTGGTTGGTTGGTTTTTGTTTTTTTTCCAAAATTGCTCTCTTGCAAAATCTCCTGGGGTTGAAAAGCTGCTTTGTTTAGCTCTGGTTTGGGTTTATTTGCTGGTTCAGAAACAGCCAGAGCTTGGACATCTCCCTGCTGGCAGCAGGAACTCCTCTCCTGGAGTGAGAGCTGGGTCAGACCCTGAGCCCAGCTCTGGAATTTCAATCTAGTTTGAAGCACAGGTCCTACCTTGATTCCAGCTATTGTTGCAGCTGTATCCATTTTGTATTTTAGGCTTCAAATTACATGCTTAGATCCCCTGTTGGAAAAGTTTTAACTACGAAGAGGAACAGAGATGCCCTTTGGGTGGCAGAGCCTTGAGACAGGAGTTTCTCTTCAGAACCTTGTTCTGTGTCTCTCAGACTGCCTCACTCAGGTTTCTCTCCTGGTTCTGCTCCTTCCCTGGCTGCAGGCTGTAGCTGATCCCAGCCCCCCCTGGAATGATGCCGTCACGCACCAACCTCTCTGCTGGGATTCCCAGTAGCAAAGTCAAATACTCCAAGCTCTCCAGCACTGATGATGGATACATTGACCTGCAGGTAAGAAGTGGGGAAGGAAGCTGTAAAACCACGAGGGTGGGCAGCCCCAGCTTGGCTTTGCACAGGCAGCTGCTTCTCGTGCATCTCTGGTGGAGCAGCTGCAGCTCAGGGAGGGACAAGGCCGGGTGGGAGCCAAAGCCTCGGCCCTTCCCCTCTGGAAAGCCCAAAGAGCCTTCCTGGGAACAGGACTGGGAGTAAGGGCTGCCTCAGCAGGGTCTCCATGGCAGAATTCCTCCTGGAGGGGCCGTTACAGAGCCCAGCAGTAGAGCTGCTGCAGCACTTTGTCCTGTGTCACCTCTGCCAGCTGTGGGGTCACGTCTGTGCTGTGCTGGGAGGGGAGCTGTGCTGAGTTCAGCTGCTCAGTATTTGGGTTTTTCCATCCAGTTCAAGAAGAGCCCACCCAAAATCCCCTACAAGGCCATCGCCCTGGCTGTGGTGCTCTTCATGATCGGGACCTTCCTCATCATCATCGGAGCCCTGCTGCTGGCAGGGTACATCAGCACAGGGGTGAGTGCTTCATGGCACTTCTGCACTGCTCCTGCCTGTCCTCAGAGCTGCCTCAGCCCCCACTGGCCAGCAGGGGACAGGAAACAGCCTCAAGTTGCACCAGGGGGGGTTTACATTCAGAATTAGGAAAGGTTTGTTGTGGAAGGGTGGGAAAGGCCTGGCACAGCTGCAGTGGTGGAGTCCCCATGCCTGGGAGTGTTGAGAGCACCAGGATGTGGACATGTTAGTGGTGACCCTGGGGGTGGTGCTGGGTCATGGTTGGATTTGCTGACCTGGAAGGTCTTTTCCAGCCTCAAGGATACTGTGATCATGCTCAGTGTAGAACTTCAGAGCCACAGGAAGTGAGCAGGGAATTGATTCCCACCATGGCCTGGCTGTGCTGGCAGCCCCTTTCCCTGGGACCCTGCAGTCAGCCTGGCTGGAGCAGGCTCAGAGCTGGGCTGGCCACCTGCAGGGAGGGCTGAGAGTCCCTGGGGAGGTGACATCCCTGTCCTGGAGAGATCTCAGCCCGTGCAGATGGTGCAGGGGCAGGGAGGAGCTGCCAGACCCCGTGTGGGGCACGGCAGCACTTCCCCATCTGGCTGTGGTTGGATCTGCTCCTGCAGTTCTGGGTGCTTCTCCCTGCTCCCTGTGCTGTGGGCTCAGGGCAGAGCTGGCAGCTGTGTTATCTCTGTGGCAGCAGCAGCCTCTGGGCTCTATCAGCAGCACTCCAAGCACAGATCCCTGGGCTCATGCTCAACCACCCTCACAGCTCCCAGCCCTGGCTGCACGTCCAGGGGGGTCCCTGGTGAAGGATGAGGACCCTTGAGGGCTTCTGCAGCGAGGAGGAGGTGCCAGGACAGGATTAAGGGCTCAGCCTGACAACAGCTGAGATATTTCTGATGGAAGGAAGATGGATTTTTGTTGTTGGGTACTGCTGGGAACCAGGGAAGCAGCTCGGATTTCTCACGCTGCTCAAGGAAAACATAAGAGAAAAGAATTGTAACAATGATTATGCACCTGCAGGGTGTGTGAGAGATGTGATTGTTTTCATGAAAGCATGTTTACTGGGGGTGTCACCTCTCTTGCAGCAATGGAATCATTCCTATCCTTGCTACCATTAACTACTCTATATAAGTGTAGTGTTTTTTTAAATAAGGGGCTTTTTGCTTAGGGCTTTTTGTTTTCCATTGCACAAAGAAGTTTGTTGCCATATTCTTTTCGCCGCTCCCATAGCCCAAATGAACAGAATTTTTATTTCTCAGCTCGCCAGGCCTTGGGGATGGATCCAGAACCAGGGGATGGTTTGGGTTCAAAGGACCTTACAGATCACCTCACTGCAGGCAGGGGCACCTTCCCTGAAGCCAGGCAGGGTGGGAGAGGGAGGAGAGCCCCTCCTGAGGTGTCACTGCCTGTAGCTGCCAGGGCTGGGGTGGTTCTAGCTTCAGGCTGCTATGGGGTCTGAGTAGCTCCAGGAGCCCCTGAGGCAGAATTCAGCTTCTCAGCTAGCCAGGAATGAGATCCTGGGAGTCACTGTAGAGATTCCAAAGGTAGCTTTATTTCTTCGAAGGGTTCTACCAGCAAAATCCAGATATATAGCATAGCAAGGGGTTTTTATAGGTTTTAGGGGGATTGGGATTCTAACCAGTAAAATTATAAGTTGAGAACTATCCAATTACTTGGAGATTCTAGGTGAAAAAAGACCAATCATCTAGTAAAGACCAATAGAAATCCTAAATGATAACGGGGTTTTGGCAGGGGGGGAACATTTCTCAGGGTGTAAGATGCCAGGGGCCCTTTTCAGGGACAGTGTAGCATGCAGTGTGTCCCTGCAGGAGACTGACCGTGCCATCCCCGTGCTGATCATCGGCATCCTGGTGTTCCTGCCCGGCTTCTACCACCTGCGCATCGCCTACTTCGCCTCCAAGGGCTACCGGGGCTACTCCTACGACGACATCCCCGACTTCGACGACTGAGCTGCAGTTATTCCTGCCCTCGTTAGCTTGGTCAGAGCTGGTGGTTCCCCTGGGTGCTGGCAGGGCACAGCTGCTGCGTGGTGCTGCTTCCTGGGCTCCAGGTGTTGCAGGTTTTCCAGTTTGGGGGTGGGGGCTCGAGCCCGGGATTGACCAAAAGGAATTGCAAAGAACTTGGGATTTATTTTTTTTCCTCTCGGGGTTGCATAATTCTGCTCACTAGGAAGCTCTTGCAATCTTTGCAATTTTCCAAAAAAAGATGAGCTGGTTTCAGCAGCAGATACTTGTTTTCTCTGTAAGTGTTTTCTAGAGTTTATTTTAGCATTCCATGAGATTGTGGTTATTGTTGGGTTACCTTTGCACACAGACCATAGTTAAATTCTGCTTTTGCTCTCTGTCCATCAGAAATGCTTCCAAACTACTGGTCCTGAGCTTGCCTGGAGTAAATAAAGTCTGATGAGAGGGGGAAAGCAGCACTTGCAGGAAGTGATTTCCACACAGTGCACTTGCTCCACAGCTCCCTGTCAGACTGACCAAGCTCATTTCCTCACAAACACACCCTTCCCAAGCGAGCTTTCCCCATGCCACTGTTGCTTTTGGCAAAACCCACTCATCCTTCACAAGGACTGGTGTTGGAGTTTGCCTGTTATTTAAACAACCAGATGGATACTGGGAGAAGGATTGGAACCCAGACTGAGGTGTCTAAATACCAAAAATCTTGGGCTTGACAAATGTGGGTATTGGAGACACTTGAATTCCAGCTGTCTGTCTTTTGGAGTCCTTTAGTCCTTGTGTAGATAATTTGCAGTGCAGACCTGCCCAGGCCAGTGAAGAGAAGTTCTCTGTGTAGTTTGTGCTGAACAAACCCCCTCTGGATTGCTTTGCCAGCTTTGCTGATGTGTCATTCAGGGAAAACAGAGTGATGGCTCCACTTCTGTGAGGTAAAACCAGGCTGCTCCTGAGCTGGGGTGTCTTGGTGTCCTGGAGAACGAGCAGTGGTGCAAGTAGATGCATTTAACATGAATAAAGTTCTATATTCTCTGTAACTGTAAGTTTGTCTTTCCCACCTTCACAGGTGTCAGAGTGCACTAAAAACTGTCCTGGGCTTTGGCTGCTGTTGCCTCCAGCTCCCAGGTGCTGCTGGAGTGCAGGAGGCAGCAGCTCTGGAACAGCCCCAGCATTGTCAGTCTGCACACAGCACTCCACAGTTGTCCCCTGAGCCCTGGCTGGGGAAGGAGGGGGCAGGAGTGACTGACAGTGCAGAGCAGGCCATGGAGCTGTCCACAGATCAGGGCTGGACAAACACCTTGCTCTGAATGTACTCCTAGAATTGCTTTTTTTTCCTCCTCCAGTGCTCCAGATTAAACCCAAACCCTGAGCCAGGCTGGTTTTTTTAACCTGCGTCTCTTCCCTCACTTGTCTCTACTCCCCTGTGTGAATCCCAGTGCTGCACTCTGAGGAAGAGCTGGTTAAATTCAGGATCTCCCTTTCCACCTCTGGAGGCACAGCTGGGCACCTTCCCTCCCTGCTGCCAGCCCCAGCTGCTGGGTTGGCTCAGGGGACAAGGGACACTGCTGCTGGCAGCAGCTGGAATGTGTCAATTCCAGCTGGCTCTGGCCAGGAGAGCAGCTGCTGACGTCAAACCATGAATCAGCCTCTCTTAGGGGACAAGAACCTGGGTTCATCTGGAGAGAGGAAGTGGAAGTTTAGATGGAAAAAGCAATGAGGGAGGGAGAAGGTGCAGAAAGTTGGGAAGGAGGGGTCACCTAAGCAGGATAAATGTAGGGGACAGGAGAAGAAACTGGACTTGGATGATCCTCATGAGTTCCTTCCAACTTAGGGCATTCTGTGACTCTGTGATTCTAAGAACAGGCTGACGTTCCTGGAGGACAGGAATTAATGAATTTACTTTTCTTTGATGGAAGCAAAGTCCTCAGGCAGCACAGTGGATAAATAAGCAGGGCTGTGTGAGGGATGATCAGAAGAAAAAGTCCTCTCCACAGGGGTTTTTTATAGCTGGGAAAAAAAGAAACACTTCTAGGAAAGAAAAAGGGGATTCTGACCACTGTCAGCTGACATCAGGGTTTTGGGGAGCCCTGACTGACTCCCTGCACGGTGAGGGGAATGGGGAAAGGCCTGGGAAGGAGTTTGTGGTTCTAGAGCAGGGCTGGAATGACAAGTGAGGCACTGATGAATGAGGGTAACACTGAATAGCTGTTCCCTTTGTGGAGCATCCTCCATTCCAGGCAAGGCAGCTGTCTCAGAGAAAAGCAGTCAGCATTTATAGAGCCTGATGGGTGTTAGAGGGCACAGAAGCTCTGGAGAAAGAACATGCAGGCAGATTCCAGGCTTTTCTCTGGTTTATGAGTGTCTCCTCAACGCCAATCTTCGATTCTGTTGCAGGGTGTAGTTTCACAATTAATTACCCGCTTAATTTAACACCATGGAGTTGGAAAGATTTGGAAATGTGATTCTGGAGTCCTGTGGCCTGAGCTACTAGCAGTGCCCTAGAAATCCTCCTGGTGTATTCATTAGAAAAACAAAGATTTTAGTCAAGCTTTTTTTTTTTTTTTTTTTTTTTTTTTTTTGAGTGAACAAAGCCAGAATTATCCAAATTATTGTGCAAATGGTGCCATAAACCCTTGAAAGGAGAGGCAGAAATAGTGCTCTAGGTTGTCTGAAGTGGTGAAGGGATGGGGAGGAGTTTCCCCAGCCTGGGGATTGTGTTGAGCTGTGAGGCCAGGGGAAGCCACAGCCCTGAAGGGATCCTTGGCCTGTCCCAGTTCCCCAGCCACAGTGACTCTCACGCTGAGGATTTTGTACATTTCCATACACAGATCCATGTAGAGAGACATAGAATCGTTAAGAAACCTTTAATTAACATCATTGAGTCCAACCCTTCATTCCCCAGTGACATCATTCCCACAGCAGGGAAGCAGCTGCAGGCTGTGCAGGCCAATCCTGGGAGAGCAGGTGCCAGTTCTCCAGACTTGTGCCATGGATGTTTCTGCAATCGCTGCTGCTCCTTCTCTCTGAGATTCTCCACGTGCTGCTGGAAGTCCATGGGGTGGGGAGAAGAGCAAAGCCCATCACTGGTCCCATGGAAATTCAAGTTTGTAACTCCTCATTCACGTTTTCTCAGCAGTGAATTCCATTTCCTCTCACTTTTTGGTAACCTCATCCTCAGGGCCTGGCTGGGTGTTGTCCTGTTTGGGGAAGGTGTGAGAGGGCTGGGCAGGGCAGCAGGGCTCTGACCTTAGTCCTGACAACACTTCAGTGGAAGTTGTGTGAAACAACACGGAGAGGATGTGAAGCTACGACCCCCGGGCTGTAAATACAGCATGAGCCCAGTGCTGTGTGTGAGCAAACAGCAAATGAGCAGCAGCAGCTCTGCTGCTTCCCTGGGGCTCCTCTGCAGCAGCACTCAGCCCAGCCCGGGTTTGCTTTCTGTCACCTGCAATTAGCCAAATTCAGCATCACTCTTCACAGAGAGGCTCCCTACAGAAACAGGGATTTGCTGTGGCACAAAAGCCACGTAAAAACCCCTCAGGGCAGGAAGAAATGACTCAGCACAACTTCGAGAGGGATCTGTGCTATGCCCTGCTCTGAATGAGCTTCTCCAAGTGCTCTCCACACTCCTCCCCCTTGTGCCTGGTCCTTAAAAGTCCTGAACATCAGCCCATCCATGCGACTGCTCCTCATCCCCTCTGCCTGACCCTCGCCTGGAGCCTTCTCCTGGCCCTTCCCTTGGGCTGTTTGTCCTGCTCTTCTCAAGATCTCTGCCCTGAAAGCTCCTCCAGGGCTCTGGCTGGTCCTGCCTTCCCAGCTGGCCTCTCGCTGTTGCTGTCTTCGGGAGCTGCATCCCTTCAGCAGGTAGGGGACACCCCCCTGCCCTTGCATCTCCCTGGCCTCCCAGCCACTGCAGACACACTCCCAGCTCAGGCCAGTCCTGCCTTCCCTTCCTGCCTTCTCAGCCTGATGAGAAGAAGCAATTTTTGCTGTTTTCCCAGGCTCTGTGCTGGCCCAGCTGTGCTGCCCTGCTCCAAGGCAGGTGCTGGGTCCCACTCCTGTGTCCTGTGTGGGATGTGCATCTGCACATGCACAGCGTTTCCTCTCCCCCTCCTGAGTACAAAAGCAGCTTGAGGTTTTTGAGGAATGCTGGATTTGATTAAAAATAGTCCAGACAGTCCAGCAAGGCCATGACAGAGCCTCCCAAGAGACTTGGCTTTGTTCTGAGGTGGAGCCAAGGGTCGTGGGGGGAAGAACTCGATTGTTGATTAGAAATTATTGTTTCCAATTGATTGAATGGACTGGTTTGCTGTTGTGGGCTCAGGCAGACCGTGGTTTGTGCTGGTTCAGGACTTGTTTCTCTGAGCTTTTCCTTCCCTGCTTTCCTGTGTCTGGGAAGGGATTAAGGAACTGCTTTCAGTTGGAAGTAAGGCAATTACTGGGAGCTGTTTTGTGGCCTGCATGGACAGAGCTTTCTTCTGATAAGAATCAGGAAGTGACATTTCCTTCCTCCACACTGTACTTGGGCTGGATTCTGAGCCATGCTGTTGTCCTCATCCCTGGGCAGCACAAAGGGACCTCCCCTCCCACAGCAACACAGATCTATGAGGTTCATGCAGAGCTTTTCCAGCTCTGCAGTTACAGAGAGGAACAAAACTGTGATGAATCTTCTTTCAGAGGACTTTCAGCTCCTGTGAAACAGCAGGTTTGGCACTGAAGCAAAAATTCTGTGGCGGAATCACTGTTTCATCCTGGGCTGTTAAAGCAAAGGGCAGCAAATCCACTAGTCACCACTAATTAATTTTGTTTTGAAATATTTACTTGGGCTGAAGTAGTAGCTGCTCTTAAGTCTTTAAAGGATTAGCTGCCTGCTACTCTTTCATGCCTGCAACCATTTATTTAAGCTGCTGCTGCAAATCATGCTGTTAACCTGTCATGAGAGGTTTTAACCTTCCTTCTCTTGTCAGTGGGAAATGCCTGCTGCAGATGGTCCTGCTGATGTGACAGAAATTAAACATCCAGTCAGGTCCTCTGGGCTCTTTCCTCAGCTTCTTCAAGGAGGGGCAAGACAGAAAATGAATGTAGTGATAATTGTCTACATGAGGGTGTTGCAAAGCCTGGGGAGGGGCTGTGAGGAGGTTAGGGAACATGAACTGGTTGATGCAGGAGCATCAGTTTCTCAGCTAAAGCCACGTGTAGCAAAGGAAATGCTCTGGATCTAGAACAAATCCTCGAAGAAAACTGAGAATGCACCTCAGCAGGGATTATTTCTTACTCTCAGGCACATGTTTAGTGTACAAGGGAAAGATCTCAGGTCCTTAAACCTACAGATACTAATTAGCATCACCATATAATTTTCTAGCAGTTTTCATTAATGTCTCATTAGAAGAAGTCTGCCAGCTCCTATAATCCTCCTTTTTCTTGTCTCTCAACATTAACAGTCCATATCACAGCATGACCTCTTCCCTGCTATTTTGGGTGGTTCTTTTCCAGACAAATGCCTTATTTTTTCTGTATTTGATACTGGAGGTCAAGTGAATCCCCTCTGTCTTTTATTGCACAAGAACAGAGGCAGGATTGTAAGAGGGCCAGTGCAAATGCATGCCTAAAAATAAACCAGTGGAAGGTCTCCAGCTTCAAACACAAAAAGAGTATTTGTAGAGGTCTCTCTTTGTTGCGTGATCGCGTTTCAGATCACTGGGGAGACACTTCAAAGTTCAGCTCACAAACAGCTCGTGGTTTAATCCTCCCCATGAAACAATGGCAACTCTTTGACTTGGATCCCTGGCAGCTGCCACCCTGAACCCCTGGAGCTGGCAGAGGCTCACTCTGGAGTGGATCATGGGGCAGGGGCAGTGTCTGGGATGCTGTCTGGGCTGCTGCCTCCCACCCTGGCCACGGGCCTGGGGCTGCAGGGGGACAGGCAGGCCCAGAGCCCTTCTCCCACCTCTGCTGGAAACAATTCACCAGTGGCAGGAGGGGCCACAGCTTGCAGAACACTTCACTGACACCAATTAAGAATAGCAGAGAGATGGCACTTCAGGCAGGGAAGGGGTTAACCAACTACAGGACAATTTTTGGAGGAGAAGTTGGAGTTCATTGTTCTAAGCTCTCTGTGGATTTCTGTTTTGTCCTTTCATCTCTTAATCTTCGTTCTCATCATAAAAGGGGTAGCTAGTCCTTCCTCCTCCTGTTTTCACTTGGCCTGTGAGCCTTTCAGGGCATGGCCTGTGCCTCCACCTGTGAGCAGGAGCACAGAGGGAGGGCTGTGCTGGCAGGGAACTATAAATAGAGAGCCTGGCCAGCCCTGTGGCATCCCTGCTTCTATAATTGCCAGCTCTGCACCCCCGTGACAAGCCTTTCTCCAGCTGCCAGGGCAAGGAGGGACTGAGGGTGTCTCCAGAGTCAGTCCCAGAGCTGGACCTGCCCCTGGAGCTCTGCTTTGGGCCCAGTTCTCCCTCTGCCTCCGGGAGTTCTGCTTTTCCGTGTGTGAGTGACCACTCCCAGTGTCTGCCCAGTGGGATTTGGGCAGTTCAGTTGCAGCAGCTGCTTTGTAGAGGGCTCCTGGTCTAACTCGTGTCTCAGTACTTGTTTATTTTGCCTTCTGCCCCTTGCTGGAGGAGGCTGGTGTGTCTGTGTCACTCCTGATGTCACTGTGTGGTTTTGTTGCTATGTGCTCACACGAGGGATTAAATGAGTCACAGGGTAAAAGTGACCCAAGCCCATCCTTCCTCTCTGAGGATGTTCTTGGGGAATGACTTGCAAGTGGGTTAGAGCAGGGGCTGAGTCTCTGCTCTCACTTCTCTGCTGAGGGATGAGTAAGCAGCCACCAGGAGCTGCTGCCTGTGCTGAGCAGAGTGAAGGACCTTCACTTGAACTCCCAGTGCAGGTGCCTTAAGAAAGCCCCTTTTATTCTGTGCTATGAAATTCTTCTAATGGACTTCAAAATTATTTTGTGCACCATGTCCACCTCACTCTGAAAGTAGTTTAAGTGGGAATGAGCTGCTCTGGTCCTGCTTATCCACATTTGCCCACGGCAGCTGCTCTTTATTCCCAGAGCTTTGAGCAGCCACATGTGAACGTGACACAAGGTGCCAAATCCCAGCTTGTCTCCCTCTTGAAGACCATCCCTGCAGATGCCTCAGGGCTCATTGGATGGGGAGAAGATCTAAAGGAACAGAACTCCAGGGTGAGTGTGCCCAGGAGAGCAAAACCATTGGGCCTTGGGCTCCTGCCGTGCCTCTGCTGCTGCCTCAATGCCCCCGAGGCAGATGTGGCTCCAGAGACTCAGCATCCTGACAAGGATGCTTGGACATCCTGACAAGGATGGCAAGAGAACAGACCAGGCAGGACAAACAGGCTGCTGTCCTAACCCCCTCCTGCCCCCACTCTCCCCAGGATTTGAGGGCTCTGGGCTCATTTCAGGAGCTGTGCTTTTGGGAAGCAGCCTGGGAATGAGCTCGGAGAGATGACTCAGCCCTGTCAAACACAGGCTTTGCCCCTGACTCAGCAAGTGAAATCTCATTTCTTTGGTACAGCCCTGAGGTACCAGACAGAGCAGCAGCAGGAAAACTGCCTTCTCCTGCAGAGCACAGCCTGTCCAGCTGAGTCAGTGTCACCGGGAGCACTCTGGAGCACTCTCCCTGCCCTCTATTCCTGACAGCTCGGGATGAGTATCCCGTGGCTAGCGTGGCTTGAGCCATGCTACAGGGACAAGAGAGGAACTGGGATGGGTTGTTTGTACTCTACTGGTCGTTTGTACTCTCCTGGTGGTTTGCACTCTCCTGGTTGTTTGGGCTCTGCTGGTTGTTTATACTTTCCTGGTTATTTGCACTCTCCTCGCTGTTTGCATTCTCCTGGTTGTTTGGACTCTCCGGGTGGTTTGCACTCTCCTGGCTCCCACAGCCTCGTCTCCACTTACAAAATATATCGCAAACCCAAAGCTGAAAGAAGGTCCCCTCTCTCCAAAAGCTGCCAGAGGGGAAACCACGGTGAGAGGAGCACAGGGAGCCAAGAGCTCGGCAGGCACGCAGATCTCTGCTGCTCAGCTGCTGATTGATTCACGCCGTGGATCCGAGCGCTGCGGTTCTGCCCCGTCCCGGCACGGCAGCGGCTCTGCCCCGTCCCGGCACAGGAGCGGCTCTGCCCCGTCCCGGCACGGCAGCGGCTCTGCCCCATCCCGGCACAGGAGCGGCTCTGCCCCGTCCCGGCACGGCAGCGGCTCTGCCCCGTCCCGGCACAGGAGCGGCTCTGTCCCGTCCCGGCACGGCAGCGGCTCTGCCCCGTCCCGGCACGGCAGCGGCTCTGCCCCATCCCGGCACAGGAGCGGCTCTGCCCCATCCCGGCACAGGAGCGGCTCTGCCCCGTCCCGGCACGGCAGCGGTTCTGCCCCGTCCCGGCACGGCAGCGGCTCTGCCCCATCCCGGCACGGCAGCGGCTCTGCCCCGCGGCTCGCTGGCTGCAGCCTCGGTCATTTGAGCGCTTGGCCCGAGATGCTCGGACCGAGCTCCCTCTGCTACCGAGAGCACTTTGCACTAATTAAACTCCGTGCAAATTCTTCCTGCCTCCATTTTGCAATGACAAAGCGGGGGGTTGAGCTCGGCTGGCAGAGCTCATTTCGGAGGAAGAAACACGTTTTTTCCGACTCGGCTTCCACCTGACATTGGGGGGAACAGCGAGCCAGGGGTGTCCCCGAGATAACGATAAATAAAGATAACGATAAAAAGCCGGAGGAGTTTCCCACCAGGTGGTGTAGGTGGCATTTGAACCAAGGACGGCTCACGCTTTCCTCACCTCACAGAGTGAAGCCCAGGGTCTGCCCTGCTCCTCCCCACAGTTACCATTCCATATTCCAGAGGCAGAAGCAAAAAAAAATCCCAATGTTGGCGAGTTGTTAACTTTTTGGGGTTTTTTGCTTATTTGGGGGAGTTTCCACTCACCTCCTAGGCTGCTGTTGAAATAGCAGGGGTTCCATTTTTATTTAATCTAATCCAGTGAAAGATATTATCCATATTATCCATATACAAGAGTGCTGGGTTCTTCTTAACTGCTGGACTCCATCTGTGGGATCCACACAGAATGTTATTAATCTAATGCAAGTCAGGCTATTTTTATTTTTAATTTTCTTTTTTTATGTTATAAAAACTAAACTCAAAACATGACAAGAAAAGAAGATTGGAAAGGAGCTATGGATCCCAGACCCAAACCAATTATAGGATCATGGGATGGTTTGGGTCCATTGGAAGGGACCATCTCATTCCACTCCCCTGCCAAGGGTGAGGATGCCATTCCCTAGATACCACCCCTGGATGTGAAGTTTTGATTTGGTCTTTTGAACATCCTGTGCTCAGATCAATGATTCACATGGCAGCAGAGGCAACTCTTGGATTTAAAATGGAAATTTTGAGCAAGAGACGCCGGCCAAAAACATTTCAGCATTGAAATTTATGCCAGTAATGTCTGTGCTGCATCTGAGGAAAACCCTGACCTGCAGTCCTGTCCTTCCCTTTTGAACAGAACCATGAAGAAACAACCAAATTAAAGCTGGGGAATGTTCTCAGTAAAGCTTCCTTGGACTGTTGTGATAGGGTGCAGGTAAGCCCCTGAGTGAGCTTTGAGGAGCCCAGATAATCCAGACAAGATGCAGAATAGAGGAGGAAACAAAGGGAATGTGTCTGCTTCTGGATCTCAAAGGCCTGCACACCAAATGATTAATGACTGCTAATTTCTCCTGCTGCGTGCTCATGAAGGACATGCACATCCCATGGCTCCAATTCTTCCAGCCTTTTTATGGATGTGTGAATCATTCAGGCAGGAGTGATTGAATGTTTAGATAAATTCCTCAGGGTGCTTCACTACATTTTAGTAACACAAATTATATATGTCAATAATCCCAGTAAAATTGTTTATACTTCTGTAGTTGGACAGTGTGATGGCATAAAATGGGCTCTGACTTCCTGAACAGGGGAAATGCCACAGAATTTTATCAGACTTTGCAGCATGGGAGGCCACCTGGAAGGGAATTTATCAATTTAATATGAAAAAGGATTGAAAAAGGCTTTACTGGTTTGAGCCTATGGTTCCAGGGGGTCTAGCTGTGTCAAATTCAATTCTTGGAGCACTAAATCCACCTTTATCATCCTTCCCTGGCATGTCCTTGGGATTATCACAACCCTGAGGTCTTTATCTGTTACTTTTCAATCTGACTGATGTGTTTTCTCTCACTGTTATTACCTGTATTTCCCTCTGCCATGTTTCACCTGAGCAGGGCAGGTTGGAAAATCGTAACACTCAAAAATAAAATAAACAGAGCTGTGTCTCTGTCCCTGATCCTGAACATAGGGAGGCCTTGCAGGGACACTGAGCACGCACGATCTGTCTTCCTGCACCAACTCCTGTCAACAGCAAAACTGCTGCAGCCTCCATCAATCTGGCACTGCTAAAATGTCCCTCCCATCACGGCCCCACGCTCCCCCACCCTGACAAACAAAGGCTTTTAATGTTTAAAAGCTGCACTGAAGTTTGGGATAAGGCCAGGTATTGAATAATGCCAAGGATCGATATCCATAATCAGGCGTTGTGCCTTAGCCCTGCCCTATATAGTTCTCCATATGTTCTCATTGGAAAACCTTTTAGAAGCTTAGCCAGGAGAGTATTGCAGTGAACGTGGAAAAAAAAAAATGTGCCTGAGGATAAGCACAAATGCTCCAGAGGCTTCTTAGGGTCTCTGGTCTTAGAGTAAGCTCCTGGGTTTTCACGGGATCAGATGAAACCCTCTTTATGGGGGAGTGGGAGGGAAGGGGTTGGACAGCTGGTGAACAAACACCCCACCAACATTCCTGGTTGCCAAACACTGCGCAGACAGCAACCCAAAAGATCAACAGAGAATTGCAGGTCTGGGTGAAACAGGGTGCAGTTAGTGCCAGTGGTCTGGGGAGCACTTTCCCATCGACTCAGGGCTGCACCTTCATTAAAAAGCAGCAGGGCTGGGGGAGGAAGCCCAGCGTGGGTCACTATCTCCTCAAGGACAGTGTAAGAGAAAGGGCAGGATCAGCTGCGGGGGCTTGGCCCCGGCTGCCCAGAACAGCCCCGAGAAAGGGCAGGAGCCACGAGCTGATGTGTCTGAGAACTGCACGTTCTGGAAAGGGCAGGACACGCATTAGGGTGAGTTAACGTTGTCAGAAGCCATTAGGGATGTCAGATGGTGCCGAGAGGGACGTGAGAGAGGCAGCGTCCAGCGCTGCCTACCGGAGCTGCAGACGTCAGCCGAGCCTGGAAACACCCAGCTCCGGGCTGGGGGCAGTCTGTCACGTTTGTGTCACATTTGTGTCACATTTGTGTCACATTTGTCCTGGCCCCCAGCAGAAAACTGGAAATGTCAGGAAAAATTGTGTGCTTGTGGATGTGGTGGAGGTGTCATCTTTTAGGGGACTCAGTTTAGCCTCCTCTAGTACAACAGGGGAGGTTTAGGTTGGCCATCAGGAGGAATTTCTTCACATTGGAACGGGCTGCCCAGGGAGGTGGTGGAGTTACCAACCCTGGAGCTGTTGAAGGAATGACTGGATGTGGCACTCAGTGTCATGGTCTGGTTGGGGTGGTGGTGATTTGGCAAAGATTCAGAGGTCTTTTCCCACCTGAATGATTCTGTGATTCTTTTTTACTCCCTAAACTCACTCTCCTATTGTAAAAGCTGGATTTTTCCTAAAAGATAATAATAATTTAAAAAACAAACCAAAAAGAAACCCCAGAGCAAAGCCCCAGGAGGACCAGGGCTGGGGGCACCAGGCGAGCACATTTTCCTGGGGGATGCAGAGAGACCCCCAGATGAGGGGTCTTTATTTGGGGACCTCATCAATATCCATCAATATCCATCCATATCCATCCATATCTGCAGGGAAGTGTCAGACATGGAGCAGGCTCTGCTCCCTGGGGCCTAGCAATGGGACAAGAGGCAATGGGCAGAAATGCACCCAAAATTCCACCTGAACATGAGGAAAAACTTTCCTGTGTGGGTGACCAAGTATTGATTCCTAGAACCGGAATACCAGAATAACACAACCTCCTGAGCTGGAAGGGACCCATGAGGACCTGGCCCAACTCTGAGCCTTGCACAGGACATCCCAACAATCCCACATGTTCCTGAGAGCCTTGTCCCAGCTCTCCTGGAGCTCTGCCACCCCTGAGCCATGGCCATTCCCTGTTCAGTGCTCCATTGCCCAGAGAGGCTGCGGAGTCCCCCACCGGGGATATTCCAAACCCTTCCGGACACAATCCTGTGCCATGTGCTGCGGGATGCCCCTGCCTGTGCAGCCAGCTTGGGCCAGATGCCCCATTGCGGCCCCTTCAACCTGCCCCATGCCGTGACTCTGCGATTTGCGTCCTTCATGCACAAGCCGTTAACACGCCCCTGCACTGGAGGCTTCTCCCTCAGGGAACAGAGGCTGTTTCCCCGCCGGGGGCCGGGCCGCCATGGCGGCCGAGCGCTGAGGGAACGGGGCCGGGGCCGCGCCATCTTGTGGGGGGCGGAGCGGGGCCCGTCCCGCCCCGTGCTCTGCCTGCCGGGGCCGCCCGGCCCCGCCGCACTCGCCGCGGAGACCGAGGGGAGCGGAGCCGCAGCCCCCAGCGCCATTGCCGCCCTCAGCCCGCCATGGCAGGTGAGCCCGTCCTCGCCGTCCTGCTGCCGCCGCCGCCCGCCCTGAGGGAGCGGCCCCGCGGCGCTCTCCCCTCAGCGCTCTCCCCTCAGCGTTCTCCCCGCCGCGCTCTCCCCTCAGCGCTTTCCCCTCAGCGCTCTCCCCGCCGCGCTCTCCCCCCAGCGCTCTCCCCGCCGCGCTCTCCCCTCAGCGCTCTCCCCTCAGCCTCCCGCCCGCTGTCAGCTCCGTGCCGGCCCCTCGCTGCCGCGGCCCGGGGGGTCGCGGCTCCCCGCAGCCTCCACCATGTTAGCCGGCCGCGGTTCACCTTGGCCGCGCGGCTCCCGCGCCGCCCGCACCTCTGCGCTCCTCCTCTCCCTTTCATCTCGCATTTGGGGCTTAAATAAACCCTTCCCTGTGCTCCGCGCCGGCGTTTTCGGGCTCGGCATCGTCTCCAAGGGATGGGGAAGGGGCCGGGGGTGGCACCTGCGGCGGGGTCACCTGCGCGGCGAGCAGGACCGGGCGGGCGTCGATCCCCGGGGTGGGGTCGTCTCTCTGTGCCGCTGAGGTCATTATTTTTATTAATTTTTTTTTCCCGTTAATCTGAAACAAAATGGGTGGCAGAGCCGTAAGCTTGCAGATGGGATGGAGAAATGCAGGTTAATTCTCCCCTGGTCCTGAAGGGGTGGCCTCGCTCTTCCTTGATCCCGTTCTCGTGATGTGCTTTAAAGCTTTTTTTTCCCCCCCTTTTAAAATTATTTATTTGCCTTTTTTTCCCCTCATTTTTCAGTGCACATCGAGGCAGTAAGTATTTCGGTTTTCTGGTTTTAACTTGCAAGCCCCATTCGATATCCTGTGTGGTTTTCTTTTGTTTTAAGGTACATTTTGGGTAGAAAGAAGTGATGTTCGGGAAAAATGCCCGAACAAAGCTGCTTGTAAGCCTATTAGGTTTCCTAGAATAAGGACTAACCACCATCATATATTCCCGTTATTAGTGGTTTTTGCCTTTTTTTTCCATAAAAGCTGGGAATGAGGCAGAAGCTTTACAGCTTTATTCCCGTCCCTTCATTTTGGAGCCGCCGCTGTCATTTTGAAGGCAGGGAAGAGCAGCCCTTGAGGCAGTTTGGGGCTCTCCTGGCCAGGTGAGTGCGGGCTGGGCTGACCCCGAAAGCAGCAGCAGACGGTGGAAGATTCTGGCAGGGAAGGGAAATCCCCCGAGGTGTTTAAGACAAGGTAAAGACCTGGCCTGTTAGCTTTTTCTGCCTTGTCATTTCCCACATGCAGCTGACTCTTGGTGTGAGTTCAGTGACGGGTAAATGCCAGGCTCCCTGTTGCTGATGAGCTTTAATTTTCAATAAAAACACCAAATGCTCCGTATTCACAGGGAGCTTAATATGTCTGTATGTCCTCACTGCAGTTTTTGTGCTGCCAGGCTTGAGCAGGCTTTAAATTATCCAGTTTAAGGTTAAAGAGCTGTTTTGGGTAGTGTTATTCCTGGCAGGTGGAGTTTGATGCAGGCTGTAAAACGAAGTGGAGAAGCAGAACAAATGCTGGAATGATGGGCTGCACGGTGCCTGAGCCAGGCTTAACTGCACACCTTGGTCTTCAGTTGATTTCAGTGTAGATAAAGGATTATTGCAACAAGTAGCTCAGGTTAGCAAACTGGAAAATAAGCCTGAGGTATGTGGAACAATTGGATTAGTTGATGAGCTCTTGCACCCCTACTTCTGGCTCCCAGTCATGATCCAGATAGCTTGAAATTAGAGCAGTGTTAACATGGAGATGCACTGAAACAAATTCAACCTTGGGCTAGCAAGGAGGTTAAACAAGCCCTGAGATTTTTATCATGGATTTAAACAAGCCTTGGGCTTAGTCAAGATGCGAAGAAGACTTGAAAATGTCTTGTCAGTGCCCTGGGGACAAGAGGAGGTCGCACTGGAGTTCTCAGGGATGGGTTGTGCTCCCACTGTGGCTTAACAGGCCGAACTCGAATGGTTTAAGAGCATCCCAGAGTTGTCACTGGGCTGTAAGCCCTGCCCTGAGCCAGGCTTAGCTTTGCTGAGCTCTGTGGAAGCACACAGCTCTCAGCAGATGGAAGGAGCAGGATGGGAATCAGGTTCTCAGAGCACGGGCCTGTTGCTTCTTCAGCATTTTCAGCTTGGAAACAAATGGGAAGGAAAAGCAGCTCCTCAAACAGTGGGAGGATTTGGGCTGCGGGCTGATGGGTGTTTCCTTGGGTGATAGCAGCAGTTGAAGCAGCTCCTGTCCCTCACCCCCTGGCGCTGGGACCCCCGGGGATGGCAGCTCCGTCAGGGGTTAGCCCACAAAACCTTGTGTTTCTGTGGCAGCCAGATCTGTTCGGGGCATTTTTGTGCTCTTTGCCCTCCCCGAGGCCAGGCAGACCTGAGTGTACTTCCATAAATCCATATGATGTGGTGTGTGGGTGTATTTAAACCTTGCTGATATGAGAATTCTGTCTCATGAGGTCGTCTAACAGTCGAATTCCAGTGGAGAAATACAGACAATTTCTTTGTTGGTATTACTTGGTTGGAGACGTCTTCGGGAGAAACTTGAGGTAATGGCAGTGCTTGAGGTTTGGATTTTTCCTAACAGAAAACGTTGACTGTGGATTTCCCCCACATTTGTTAAGAAGGACCTGTAAAAAATTCTGCATTTGTATGCAGTTCCTATTTCAAGTGTTTTTTAAATTAAACCGAGTTTTTTATCTTTGATTCTGTCAGTATGTTTGGGGATTTATTTCTTCCTGGTGTAGCCAACTTCCTCTGCATGGTGGGGTATCCAGGGGAGCTGTGACAGTGGCTTTGTTGTGTTGTGGAAGTTGATTGGAGACCATTGAAAGGAAAATGGGTGAAACTCCAGGCGTTGTCGGTATGGATTCCTCCAGAATTGGCTGCTAAGCTGCTCTCATGACTGGTCTGAACTGCAGCGATTAAACCTCTCCTGATGCTGAGGGCAGGGGAAGGCAGCTGGGAGCTGTTCCCACCACGAACTGGTGTCAGTAGGAAGGTGATGGAATCCTGGAATGGTTTGGGTGGGAAGGGACCTCAAAGCCCACCCAGTGCCACCCCTGCCATGGGCAGGGACACCTTCCACTGTCCCAGGCTGCTCCCAGCCCCAGTGTCCAGCCTGGCCTTGGGCACTGCCAGGGATCC
>JAOTQP010000886.1:825477-840609 GCA_026413545.1 Cichladusa arquata
CCCTGTGTCCTGTCCCTCCATCCCTTGTCCCCAGTCCCTCTCCAGCTCTCCTGGAGCCCCTTTAGGCTCTGCAAGGGCTCTGAGCTCTCCCTGGAGCTTCTCCTGTCCAGGTGAGCACCCCCAGCTCTCCCAGCCTGGCTCCAGCCCTGCAGCATCTCTGTGCCCTCCTCTGGATTTGCTGGGGAGCCCAGAGCTGACACAATTCTCCAGGACTGGGAGAATCCCCTCCCCTGAGCTCCTGGCACACTCCTTGGGATGTATCCTGGCATGCTCTTGGCTTTTTAGTGCTGGATGCCTTTTCCCAGCTCCAGCAGCAGTTCCTGGTCTCCCCTGGCCACTTTGGCTCACACATTTCAGTGAAACCCAAAGGTCTCACCCTGCCAGTGCTTGTGCTAATTATGGCTGTTCTTAAAATGCCTCCTGTAATTCCTTCTATAAAAAGAATTTAAGACTTGGTAGGACAAAGCCCAGTAAATCACCCTGGAGCTCAGAGCTGGGAGGCAATGTGTGTCCTTAACCCCTGGGTGCTGCTGCAATGGCTCATCTCTGCAATTCCAGGCATTTTCAGGGAAATGGCAAATGCTCCTCAGCACCCCATGCTGGGAGAGAAGGAGTTAAATTCTAAAACCTTACCCTGTAACTGTAAATGCCATTTTTCTTTCTTCACAAATGTAACCTTTTAACATTTATTTTTAGCTTTTACATTAATATATGTAAAAATATTAAAAGCTCTTGTATATTACATTAAAAACTTATGTCAGCTGCCCTGCTTTTTCCTATTTATTAAAACTTTTCAAGCAGTGAAAACATTTTACTTGTTAATGAGGGGAAGAAGGAAAATTAATGACATAGAGCTCGGATCTTCCAAGATGTCTCCTTTTAACCATGCAAAACCAGCTCTTTTCCCACACTATGTAGTTTAATTTCTGTGTTAGGGTTCAGTAAGCAAATGCAAATAGATTTAATGATTTGCATCAGTAGATCACTTCTCAGTTTAATATCCTCTGATATTTTGGTCAAGGACTTTTTCTTTGGAAGGCTACTGCTGTTTTGTGGAGGGAAAATATTAATAATGGTGGCATTGTGAGGTTCAAGTAAAGCAGGGGAAATGTATAACTTATTCAAAAGCAGCATCTCCCATTATCTTCTCACTAAGATCATGCAGTGGAAAAAGTTATCAGGGAAAAGACACTTAAGAAATAATTGTGAATTGCTGATCATATTAAACATTTAGTGCTGCTTTCCATCTCACATCTCATTTTCTGTCAGGGTGTTCAGAGTCTGATCAGATTGGCAGTGATGTGAGGTGCCTTCCCTGGGATGGGGAGTTGTCTTCTCTCCACCAGGAATAAACAGGAGCTGTTCCATCAATCCAGGGCTGGCATGGTTTCATTGGAGCCTGCAGTATTTGCCTTACTGACACTTAACTTTCCAAAATTCCTTAAAATGCTTTTTCATTAAATGAAAATAATTCCAAGGATGGATCTCTTGTAGATTGATCCCACCAGCTCATCTTTGCTGGTTCTCACTGATTCTGGGTAAGAAATAAATTCCTGTTGGCTTTTGAAAAATTGAAAGCTGTTTAGTGCACATAAATTCTTTAAGTGATAAATACTCATTATTGCCTCGCTGCTTATTAAAATGGGCACTTGCTGGTGATAAAAACTTTTTGATTGCTTCTCAGTTTCTGAATAACTGTTGTGGTCAGCTGATCAAATGAGGTTTGGAGCATTTCTCAATTTCTTTGGTTAATTTTGACCTTTCAGAGGCTTATAGCTACAGGCTGCTGATATATGTCAATTGTCACTTTACTAATAGATTTTAAAATCGTGTTTTATTTTCCTGTATTATCATCACAATGTAGATTTAGACAAGAAGTCAGAATTGTCTGCAGGCTGTGGCAGAGAACTTTCCTTCTGCCAGCTCAGAGCAAGCAATAATGAGATTAAGTTAGAAACTTTGTCCTTTAGGTTCCCAGTCAGTTGTTTTGCTGTCATTTGTTTTTCCTGTGCTTTATTGATGCCCGTCCCCCTGGCTTTGTCATGCCACAGTTGGGTTTTGCTTGTGCTCAGGTGATGATGATGAACAGCCTCTCAGAGTATCCTGCTGCTGGCAATGCTCCATCAGTGTCACAGCCTGCCAGGCTGCAGGAGTTTATTGTTTCATAGGTGCTTCATGCAGCTGCTGCTTTCACATGTGCACACACACACCCA
The DNA here is from genome assembly GCA_026413545.1 of Cichladusa arquata. Lineage (NCBI taxonomy): Eukaryota > Metazoa > Chordata > Aves > Passeriformes > Muscicapidae > Cichladusa > Cichladusa arquata. The sequence continues at coordinate 827,691 of JAOTQP010000886.1, forward strand.
GATTTGTTCATGGAGATGCTGGGCAGATGCTGCCAGGCTGGTTCCTGTGCTCAGGAATGGTGTCCAGTGCTTGCTGACAGAGTCTTAGCTGGGAAAATGCTGACTGCTTTCTACTCCAGGTGGAAAGCATGTCCAGAATTGGAAGGAAAATGTTCAAAAATAAGAGATTTTTCCCACATTCGTGGACCCACACGAGTAAATGTCTTGATGTGTTTCAGGACCCAGCTGGTACGCTGCCTACCTTCCTAAGATTTGGAATCTACAGATTGTCCATCCAGATTGTTTATCTGGGCAATAAACTGATATTCCAAGTCATTTATTTTAGGCATTGAAATCACTGAAAGGCCTTGGAAGTTCCCTTGAAGACAGATGCTCTTAGAGAATTCCTGCTCCAATAGGAAGTATCTGTTGTTCCTAAAAGTGGGGTCAGGGTTTTATCCCAGAAGAACAAGTCTCCCTGGAGAGGAGAGGTGGTTCCTGGGTGGGAACATCAAAAGCATTCCTGGTGCTTCTTGAGGCCAAGAGACCTCTGCACTTATTGGTGTGTGGGGAATGGAAGGACACCAAGGCTTTGAGGGTCCCCAGACACAGAGCTCCCGTGCTATGGGATGCTGTAGGAAACTATGGAATCACCATCCCTGGCAGTGTTCAAAAACCATGTGGATGTGGCACTTGAGGATGTGGTTTAAAGGTGAACCTGGTGGTGCTGGTTGATGGTTGGACTTGATGAACTTAAAGGTCTTTTCCAGCCTTAAAAAAATTCTGTGGTTCTTTGATTTCATTAATAGATATAAAATACAGCTGTGCTGACCAAAAACTTTCAGCTGGGTCACTACACTGAATATCCTGGTGTGTAGATGGCTGGATATATGGACAAAGGAGGATGGAAAATATTTCCTACCTTATTTTTTAAACTCTTCAAGTTCAATAATCTGACTTGGGGGAGGAGTTGTGGAAAGTTTAAATGCTGTATGAAACTTGGCCATAAATATCCATCAGCTCCTATTAAGGCAATTTGAGCTGTAATACCTCAATAATTTGGAAGTAGCCATTCTTCACGCTCCTGAATGTTCTTCACCTCTGAGAAGAGTTTGTTCTAATTTTAAATGGACACCTGAAGAATATAGAAAATGTCTTCTTGTTTGTACCTCTGAAATTCCAAAATCCACTCTGACCTCTCATTGCTCCATGGACTGTCTTGGCTTTTTCCACCTCTCCCTGAATTCTTTCAAACAGCCTGGTTTTCTTTAATCTCTTCTGCTCATGGCACAGGGATGACAAACCAAGGTGGATGCAGTTGTTTTGGGGGGTATTTACTGATTTCTTGAATATTTTGGGAGGTTTTCCTGCCTTTGCTGCTCTGGTTGTGTTAAGCAGATCCCTGTTTTCCTCCTCTCCGTTTTCCTGTCGGTCATGGTCGGGATCACCTCTCAACTCCTGTAGGTCAGAAGTTCTCTGCAGGCTGGGTAATATTGCTTGTGGCTCTGAGCTTGTCCAGATGCTCCTCATTGATGCAGAAATCCTCTGGGCTTTGAGATTTATGTGCCAGTGTGGAACAGAGGATATCCTCAGGGTTGGGATAGCGTGGCCAGCTTCCTGCCTGTTCTGGGAAATACGTCTTGGAATCCTTTTTCGTGGGACTTGCAGCAAAACAAAAGCAGACAGGAACAAAAAAAAAAAAACAAAAAAAACACCTTCCTGATAGGTGTGATTGCCAGTGCATGCAGGTAATTTGAAAATGAACAAGGAATCTGTTGTCTGAAGTGAAGATAAATCACAGTAAAAAGATGCCAAAGTGGCAAAAAAAACAAAGCTGAAGGAAAACAAACAAAAATTCACGTTCTTGGTAACAGTTTTTACTTGCTGATAGCACCATGTTCACATCTGGGATGAGGCAGACTGAGCTCCCCTCTGGTGTGGATCTAGAATATTGAATTCTTTTATAGGCTACAAAATTGCTTGTTCAGTAAAATTTTACACTTTGAAAGCAGTGTCACCCAAACAGTCCCTTTTGGGGATTTTTAGGACTAAAGATTTGCTGGTTTTTTTGTCCTTGTTTGATGTTTGTAACTTGTGCAGGAGTGGCAGTGAAGGGCTGCTCTGTCTTGGCTTTAGCATCTGGATCATTGAAGGCATTGCTGAATTATTTTCATTTACTTAGAGATATTCATTCCAGAAGCTTGCTGTATCTAAATTCTTAATTTTATGGAACTCTTGAAAAGAACCATCAGAATGAGCACATATTTACTAGTTTATTACATATTATCATTGCAGAAATAGTGAAATAAATCCTATTGATTCTGCCCCTTCTCTTTGCATTATCTTTTTGCTTTGTCTGCATTCACATTGTAACTTTGTCTTCACTCCATACATTTCTTTCAGGTCTATCACTTGTTATCAAAATTCCATCGTAATTAGGATGATTTATGAGCAAGGGAACTGTAACTCACACAACTGCAGGCTCTGTCAGAGTGGCCCTGGCAGAATTGGAAGGTCTGCTTTGTTTTGGGCTGCAGAAGACACATCTGTGAACATTAATTGGGAAATACCTTTTTATTCACCCAGCACTTCTAAATTGGGAGTCTTGTTAAGGAATGACTTCCCATCTCGAGTGAACATGACTCATTATTTCAGTACATTTTTCCTGCTTCTCAGAGGTGATTCTTTTCTCTGGCAACTTCTGAATGTTCAACCATGATAAAGTTGTGAGATGTTGTTTGTTGTGCAGGGAAAACACCCATCCTTCTCCAGGTGTGAAGGCATTTCTGGAGCCTGAAAGGAGAAGGAAATGTTTTTTCTTTTGGAATAGGAATATAATTTATTCAGGAAAAAAATGAATATTTTTGGAGGAGTTTATTTTTCATCCACAGATATTAATGTAATGCATGGAGCTCTCCAGTCATGGAGCAGCTTTCAGGTCTCCAGTAATGGAACAGTTCAATTATGCCACAGTTGACCTCACAAAAAACTCTGAGCTCTGAGGGGAGGTTGAAATCCATCCAATGTCCTTTAGCTTTGTTCTGGAAAACCTTATTTAGGGTGAAGCCCTCTTTGGTTTGCAAGGGCTGAAGCAGCACAAATGCTGCTCTGTTTGCAAGACACAATATTTAGCCATAATGCAGATGCCTCCCCTTGTAATGGATGTGAATGAACCTTACATGAATGCCAATGAATGTGTGGAGAAAAATTAAGCAGCAGTTTGCTGCTGTAGTTGCACGTTTTACAACAGAATTGCTGTGAGATCTTAAGTGTTGGACATCAGCTCCAACGCTGGATTTTGATCTTTGTGTACCAATAAAAAGTTTCATATCTTTATCATCTTAAAATACCTTCAAGGATAGGAAACTGTCTGGAGCTTGTGGCTTCAGGGTTTAGGAATGTTAATGTATAATGATGAGGGAAAAGAGTTGATGGCAGGGTTTTAAAAAGGCATAAACATACAGGCAGTTGTGTTAATGAATGTCCTTACTGAAGATTTAAGCTCATATGATTTTATAGTGTTTTTCTCTTGTAACTAAACACATTCCAGTGTGTTTTATTTGAGCTGCTTTTGTTGAGGCATCTCAGAATCAGAATCCCAGATTGGTTTGGGGTGGAAAGGACCTTAAACCCCACCCAGTGCCACCCTGCCATGGTAGGGACACCTCCCACTGTCCCAGCTGCTCCAAGCCCAAGTCCAACCTGCCAGGGATCCAGGGGCAGCCACAGCTGCTCTGGGCACCCTGTGCCAGGGCCTGCCCACCCTGCCAGGGAAGGATTTCTCCCTGAGAAGCTCTTGTTCTGCTCTAGCTGCTCCTGTCAACGTCTCTGTGTGAACCACGTAAGAAATCTCAAGCCCCAGAAGTTTCTGTAGGGCCATTTCTTCAATAGATTTATTTTGCTTTCAAACACTTCATGTGTTTATCCTTAAAGGAGAAAATGCAGATGGCTGTAGACTACCCTTCTACTTCCATTGGAGCTGATGGTTTATGTGTTGCTGGAAAATCTATTTATATCAAGTGTTATTTATGAGGCCTCAGTGGTCATGACATGGCCTGACAACAGTTACCGTGGGGGTTATTTTACTTAAAAGCTGCAGGAAGACAATATTGACAGTCAGGATGAGTAAGAGACAAGCATCCTGACGTAGTGAAGGCAGGAGTAAAAGAAATCATTATAAATGAAAGTTCTTGCTGTGTTCTCCAGCCTTCCCGGGGGTGAAGTGTGTTCAGACACAGCCAGCTTCGTGGGGTGCACTAAATATTTCTGTCAGTACTTGGGAGCACATTTGCTTTATGGACAGATGTTTTTAGTTGTTATGAGCTGTCTCAGGACAGGATTTCTTTGATGTCAGGAAAGAAATCTGATGATATTTGGCTGTTTTCAGGTTGTGGGAAGGAAATGTTTGCTCTCTGAATGTTTTTCTATTGGAGATGAAGCTACATGGGGATTTCTTGCCATGGCAATTTGGCCCGGAAAGGAGCAGAGCTACTTCCTTGGAAAGGCAGTTGGGGTGTTGAGACATCGCTGGCGCTTGGTGGGGAAAGAGAGGAGGAAGGACTGGGCTTGTAGCTCAGAAGTCTCCTTTTGTAATTTCATCCCTTCCACTCACATTAATCCTGGCCAAGCACCCGGAACGTGTGTGGCACGGGGAACGCCACGTGCCCGGCGATGGACGCGGCTCCCGGGCTGTGCAGAGGGACCAGGAGCCCAGCGGGTGTTCTGTGGTCCCCGGTGTTGTCATCAGCCCCGTCTGCAGTGAGTCACCCTCGCCTGGGAGCTCTGACTCTTCCCTTGGCTCTGCAGGGGCTTCCAGAGCTCCCGGGATGGTTTTTTGGGAAGGAAGAATTGGCCACCAGGCTGTGCCCAAAGCACCGCGTTGGGTGTCTCCCTGCTGTGTGCTGGGAGTGGATTGAAATGCTCCGTGTTCCCATTCCAGAGCTCCGTTTGATTGTTTGCTGAGGAATGGTTGGGCTCGAGGTAACTGTAAAACTAGTATTTTAATGAGTTTATAATTAGAAATTCAATTATCTCAGTCTCCCCGTGTCTCAGTTCTCAGGCCAGAAGATGCAAGTGCTGGTTAAGGAGGGGACGGGGGCAGGGAATGCACTTGACATCCAACTGTCTGCCCTTTACTTATTTCATTTTAATATTACTTTTAAACAGCAGCTTCAAGAGAGAATAAAATTTATCCTTTTTCGCTGAAAGGGAGTTTCCAGAGTTCCTTCTCAACACATTCAGGCAAGCAGAATATTTTATTCTTCACCAAAACCTACTTTACTAAGCAGTAATAAATCGATGTGTGTTTTTAAGAGTGTCTCAGGCACCTTGGGGGCATGGCATGGCTGGATTTTAGCTGCCTGTTTTGGAGGCTGATACATCTCTGTCCTCTGAACCAGGAATGTTTTGATCTTGGGCTTGCGTCAGCCAAGTGCCTGAGAAAACAAGCTTTGTCTGATAGTTGTATTTTTAGGAGCAGAGGAGTCCAGTTGTTGTGGTGGAGGAGCAGAGTTGTCCCACAGTACCAGGGAGTGTCTGAGCTTTCCAAGCTCTGTGCGCTCTGAAAACAACAACCGACCTGCTTTCTGCGGGTTTGGGTTAAACCAGCCTGTGCCCTTCCTGATAAAAGGGACTGTTTGAATTTGTCACCCACTTTATGTTCACTGTAGAGTAAAACTGCTTGAAGAATGGGTCTCAAATGAGTACGATGGTGAAAGGGGGATTGACTCACGTTTTTTGGTTTTGACTGTTTGGAAACGTGAGTCACCCAGCTAATTTTGAATGGCCCCATGTCCCCCAGTTTATTGTCTGAATTTATATTTCAGTCAAACTGTTGCAGGGCTCGTGCCATTCTAGCAGTTGGCCGAAGCATTTTGGGAATGCAGGGTGGTGGGAAAGTAAGTGAAAAGCAGTTTCAGGGGGGCTCATGCACTGACATTCATGGGCATTAACCTCGGGTGTGAGCTTTGAGCACTTCGGGCTCTCAGTGGAGCGACACATTTTAATTGGCTTTACTCCTGTTTTGCATGGCCGTGAAATGGCAGCCCAGGGCATTAATGTCGATTTTAGTGGTTTGCTGGCTGTTACCCACTTGTGAGATTGTAAAAGTTAACACAACAAAGTGCAGCTTTAATAGGAAAGTGCCTTAAACACTAAAGCACTCGGCTGTGTTTATGTGCTGGGGTGGTTAATGTGAATTTATCCCAGGCTCCCAGCCCTTTGGAAGTCCTGTGGATCTGCTGCTAGCATTGGCAAGGAAATGCTGGAAATCTTTGACCACCAAGCCCAGCTTTGTGTTGAGCACCCTGTTTTCTAGCCCAGAAGCCACCATCTGAAGGGTTTCCTATTTTTTTGACCTTAACTGCTGTTATCACTTATCTGGAGTGTCTTGAATTTCATCCTGAAGCTCAGCTCAGGTGCTGCTATGTTGTGCTTTTAAAGGGAATTGTGTGTAAATGTTCTTAGCAGCATTGAAGGTCATGGAGAGGATCTCACAAAATGGGCACGTGACTCCCTGTCATGACTTTCACTTTTTATTTAGGGGGTTGGAGGGGAAATAAAGTGCTGCACTGCAAAGTTAGCAACCTTTGCTTTTGTCTGCTGATTGAAATGAGCTCAGAGTCTCGGAGCTGATAGCACTCAGTGGACTCTGCAGTGGGAAGGTTTGAATTTTTATGGAGTCTTTGAATCACTGTGACAGGAAAAAACTAATTTTGCTCTGTTTATTACTTGTCCTTTGTGTGGAAAATCCTGCATCCAGACCCTCACCATACCCAAGCAAAGGAAACATATCCTTGTTTTTGCAAGCTCTAAAGCACCAGCTCTTCACAGGTTACAGCAGCTTTTTTCCCCTTCTCTTTTTCATTTTTTTGTGCAGAATTAATTGTTTCTGAAAGGTAATGCTGATGCAAGCAGCATTTGCTTGATGATATTTTAACAAATTGGGGTTTTTGATAAAAGCTGGCAGATCACAGTTTCCTGATGAGCATTTTGTTGTATTAAGACCAAACCTAAAGAGTAATTTGGATTGAGACTGACAAGAAAGAAATTGGAGCTGCAGGTCCCTGTTCATAGGCTGCTCAGAGTGCAGGAAATAATTGCTGTGTTCTCATACTGCTCTGTGTCCTTTCATCTCTGGGAACAATAACAATTACCAGTAATTTGCTGGTATTGGCTGTATTTGCATGGGTGCCATTTAATTTTGTGTGTGGAATTTTGGGAGGTTGTGCTGAGCAGAGTCATTATTACCAATATAATTTCACAGGGCTCTGGTCTGGTTTATTCAGCCTGTTGGACACTTGTTATTTGTAATTATTTCACCTCACTGATACATGCTTTTAAAGCTTTAAAAAAAAAAAAAAAAAAGATGGATGAGAGAGAGGATTTTGGGTTTTTTTAATACCCAAGTCTTGGGGGTTTGTTGTAGTCCTGTCAGATGTTTTCCTTGTCCATCTGTCCTGTTGGCAAATACCGGGAAAGGCAAAGGATGGAAGGCTGGGCTGCTTTGGAGTCGTGATCCTCCTGATAAAAACACGCTCTGAAAACCCCTCCTGCAGCAGGGGAAGAGCTGCTGGTCCTGTAAACATCCCCTGCTAATGAGCTGCTCTGCTTTGGAGGGGATCAAACACAGCTAATGCTTTTCATGGAGATGCCTAATCAGCCACAATAGAGCCAAGCAAAGCTGTCAATTAAACCTTCTATTCAGTTGCTCAGTATAAATGAGCCTGAACCCACAGCACTGTCTGAGCTCCCCTCCCTGGCTGTTGGGGTTTGGTAAAGATTTTGTGATCAGCATTAGCCCCGTTTTGGAGCTCACTTAGGTACACTCCATCTGCATTGGTCTTTTCTTCTAATTATTCAAAGGGCAAAATGTGTGCTGAAGTGCTGTTCCTTCAAATAGCAGCAGCTAAGAAGTCTTGCATTTATCTGAAGCCAATTAAATAAGAATAATTGAGATTATTTTGTTAAAAGCAGTGCTGAAACACATCTGCCAAAGAGCCCTGAAGATGAAGCAGCCATTAAGGCAGAATATTAAACCCACAGTATATTGGTTAAAAAAGGATTGGTTTACTGGCAGAAATCACGAAGAAGTTTACTGAAGGTAAATATAGGTTTCTTTTACTAAATTTTGCCAAAGTACTTTTTTTAAAAAGTCTCCCCTGAACCAAGAAGTTTTCCTTCAATAATCTATAGTTGGTATAAATATTGTTAAGTAGTGTGAACTCTGAAGATACTGTAATTTGTGCTTTTCCTGAGCAGCCAGTTGGGTGTTAAACCAACTGTTCATTTGTGTCCCTTCACTTGGAGAAGCCACTTAACCTTCTTTACCAATTCTGTTGCTCACAGGGATATTTAATGCATTAATTTCTATTTAATGCATTCTTAATTACCTGCTTACACAGGGAGGGAAGTTTTCAAAGCCACTGCTTTGGGGGTGACATCCCCCATCTCTGCCTGGTGACGTGGTGTGGGACACAGGGGTGGCAGCTGGGCTCCAGCAAGTCCTGTCCCCTTGGACTGTCCCCATGGATTCAGAGGGTGGAGGGACCAATAAATGCACATTTCTGAGGAGGTCAGTGCTGGTGGCTGGGCAGGAGCTGCTTTCACTGAGCCTGCCTGAAGCAGCAGCAGGGGAGTCACCCAGCAGGGCTGGCTGAACACTGAAACATTGCCAGGCTTGTTGTGAAATTAATAAATTAGTAATTGGTTGGCTTAACATGTGGGAACCAAACCCAGGGCTGCTTGCAGTTGTTTGGTGTGTGGGCAGGGAGTAAGGAGTGCTGGTTTGGGTTAAATATCATTAATGGCAATCATGATTTAATTTTTCCCCAGTGGCTGTGGGAAACCAAGCTGTGCTTGGTACGAAAGCTCCTGGGGCAAACAGCTGGGCACCAGTTCTTGGTGGGAATATCAGCATTTATTGTTGCTAATAGAGTCAGTGAGGGCATCTGTTCTTGCTCTGTGACACCAAGAGATGCTCTGCCTGTGCCCTGCCTTGTGCCAGCTCCAGCAGGAAGCTTCTGCTGCTGCTTTGGCTTTGGCTCCAGGTCAGGACCCCAAACGCTGGGAATGGGGTCGGAGCAGCTGTGCTGGGATTGCACCCCTGCAATCCTGGAGCCAGAGGATCCTGTCCTGGGAGCACAGCAGAGATTCCTGCACATGCAGAGTCACACTCAGCCTTGGGAGCCTTGGAACCTTTCCTCTGTACGTGGTGTAAATTCACTGATTATTCCCAGGAAAGATTTTGAAGTAATCTCAAAGGAACGAAAGGTCACTGGGCAAGAAGGGCATAACTCTCCCAACTGGGTAATTAAAAAGAAAATTAAAAAGTGTGCTAAGTTGAGATTGACTTGTGGCCATGCTTTGAAGATTAAAAGGGCTTTTTTCATTTCGGATGCAGGAGGCTGAGATTGGTGGGAGGAGGAGTTGTGGCTGCTGGAGCAGTTGGGCTGTGAATTACTGAGCTGTGAACGAGATCCCAGGATCACTGACCAAAACTGTTGATATCTGCTCTCTCCCCCTCCAGTTCCTAAAGCATTTAGTCTTGCAGCTGGAGTTTTCAACCTGGCTGCTCCCTGTGTAATGCAGGGTGATTTTTAGGCATCTAAGCAAATGTCATATTGAATGAAAAACTATAAACAAATTATTTGTTTCAGAAGTGTTTTGCCTTTAGAAAATTAAAGTAACAGTAGCTCTGGCTAAAGGGTGGGACTTTCCATGTTCTTTGCACAGCCTGCTGGATCTTCCTGTACAGGAGTTTAGCTCACCCTTTTGAAACCATTAGCAGTCACAAAAACGGGGAGAGAAAGCTAAAACATAAGTGTGCAATCTAACTGGTAGCTGGTGTGTCAAATTTGGCCTGGTTTTCCTGGGCATGGAATGGGTTGGGATGGGAGAGACCTCAAATATCCTGCGTGGGCAGGGACATCTCCCACTGTCCCAGGCTGCTCCAAGCCCTGGCCTTGGGCACTGCCAGGGATGGGGATTCCGGGAATACATGAAGGTAATGATGTGTTAAGGGTAATCCGGGAATACATGAAGGTAATGATGTGTTAAGGGTAATCTGGGAATACATGAAGGTAATGATGTGTTAAGGGTAATCCGGGAATACATAAAGGTAATGACTCGTTAAGGTTCTGCTACCTCTGCCCTGCTCTGTTGCCCAGGCTTTGCTTCTGTCTTTTCTTCAATTATTTACAGGAATATTTGGAGCTCCAGGAAAGGAGTGTGACTTCGTTTATGAGCAGGGTGAATACAATAACAGGTCCCAAAAAGCACATTGCTTCTCCAGGAATTTTGGAAATGTTTTGATCTTCGGCTTCACTATTCTTTTGTTGTTCTTTCTTGACAATGATTCCTTATTTCTTGCCCAGAAGTCAGCCACATGTGTTCTTGAAGGCACTTCCATCTTGTAATTACCTTCTTACACAGAACTCTGTGTCTGCTTTGATGTACTTCTCAGATCCTGGGTTCTTCTTATACATGTTTAAAAATACACCGTTGCAGGAAAAGTTCTAATACCTTAATAATACAGGCTGTAGGTGAGTTAGGGATTTAAGAACAGAATTTTGGCCACAAAGCATTGCATTGTCCAGTTGGAAATGTGGGATCCATTGGCCATGGATTGCCCCAAGGTGTCCTCCCTCTGGCAGAGAGGGCATTGTGGGTTCAGCCAGGTACAAGGAGGTCACTCTGAGGAGCAGGAGCCAGGACTGGCATTGCTCCCTGAATTACCTGGGAAGCTCTCAGAGCAATTCCAGTAATTCTTGGTGTCTATTTGAGTCAGCTCTGGGGAAGGGCAGTAGGTATTTTCATATTAGAGCAGATCTTCTGGTAAGTGCTTTTTCAAGGAATTCATAATTCAGTGAATTTATAAACATCACTGGAAGATCAAACTTAATAGCTGAGGCTTTCTGCTGTTCCCAGTTGTGGGTGGAAGTGGATCTATTTATTGTGCTGCTGTGTGATGCTATTTTTTGTGTTTGCTGTATTATGTTAAGTGTGTTCTGGAGGATGTTCATGGGAGGCTGCTGATTAAATAAGCTGATGTAAAAGATCACGTATTTGCTGTGGCTTTGGGAGGAAGAACACTTAAATTAGGAGATGGTTACAAAAATGTAGTGAGGGGGCTCATTGAGCTGTCAGAAACGAGGCCTCCTCCACCTCACCCTGTGGATGAAACAGGATGTTCCTGCAGGGAAGCTGTGCCTCTCCCTGAGCACTCCTGGCACTGACTGCATCCCTCTTCCTTTTGGGCTTTTTTCTTGCTCTTACTGAAGGTTCAAGGGAGGGATTTTGTTATCAGGTGTTTGCAGCACCTGGGTTGCATTACTGTCATTTTGGTGATGGGACATAACCATTGAGTTTCCACCCCTGTGGAAGAGGAATAGGGGACTTCAGAGAAGGATTTTATCCTGCCTGACTGCTGCAAAATGGCAGAGAATAAATGCTCAGAATAAGTATTTCAGCTTGGAACATTGTCAGTAGTTTACTCATGTGTGTCCAAGAGCAAACAGAATTTGGCTGGAGCACTCACAAGTGTTGGTTCATCCTCAGACTGAACACTTGAGTGTCTGAGAAGGCAGAAAATTGGATTTTCTCGTAATAATCAAAGTGAACTCCTCCTAGGAGTAACATTTCCAAGCAGTAAAAATGCTTCCACCAGTTTGCATTTCAGACATTAATCAGGTAATAAAATTGATGAGTAGCTGTATCAGACCATCATGACCAAGCTCCCCAGGCTGAAGCAGAGCTAGACAAGTCCTCTGCTCTGATTCCCCTCCCACAGTAAAGAGCAGCTACACACAGCTCTCAGCTGTTTATTCCCACCTGGCTTCCACACCAGTTTGGAACATGAAGCTGCACTGTGCAGTATCCCAGTGCTTGAGAGATTGGAGTTACATTTTGAATTGGCATTCTCCTGGAGTGTGACAGTGATTCCAGTCCCTGCTCACTGCAGGGAATTGTAACCCAGCAAGCCACGCTTGGATCTGTCCCGACATCAACCTTGGATTGAAGTGGAGGTACCCAGATTAGCAGGTGGTTTATTTGGATTTAGAGTAAATGCAGAGTAATCAGAAATAAATTGTTCGAATGATGAAATCATTGAAATCATTATGAAATTCTCCACTCACTGGTGGTGAATTTTGGAGCGATTAGTTTTAATTGCAGGTAAATAGACAAGTCTTTGATTGCATACTTTAGAATTTTAATTGCACTGAACTCAATTATACTTTGAACTGAGATATTCAGGGCAAGAAGTATTTGAGTCCCTGGCATTGTTTAATCCAACTATTTAAAAATATAGTTGGATTAAACAATAGTTGGATATTGAAGTAAAAAAACAAGTGGCTTACTTCTTCGAAAACCTAAAGTTTTCCTCTTGCCATTGATCACTCAGTCCTGTAGCTCCCTGTGAGCACATCAGATGCTTGAATTTAAAAAAATTTCCAGCACGTTCCTTAAAGGTGTTACAGATGAGTGATCTTCAGCCAGTCTGGGTACAGCAATTGGTATTTTGTGGTCTTAAGGTTTGGTGATGTTTGTGTTACGGGCTCTAAGATTTCTTTACGTTGAAATTAAGATATTTCTGTTTATGAAAACATTTGGAATTAGAAGGAAAGAGGAAAGGAAAGGATCTAATAATTGGAAAAAGAGTGAACGGAGGGGGAAGCTTTTCAACATCTTGCAGCAGGGATTAAAGGCTGGAACATCCTGTGGGTTTGTGTGCACACACTGCATAAAGGAATCGCTGGAGATCCTTGGATCCTTCCATGGATCTGAGTGAGGGATGAATGAGGAGCTTTGCACGGGACAGGCTCCAGCTCTCAGTTAACCCTGCCCTGCTCAGGCTCAGGCTCCACCTCTCAGTTAACCCTGCCCTGCTCAGGCTCAGGCTCAGCTCTCAGTTAACCCTGCCCTGCTCAGGCTCAGGCTCAGC
>JAOTQP010000886.1:908053-919767 GCA_026413545.1 Cichladusa arquata
ACCCTTCCTTCACCTGCAGCTTCGGCCCAGAGCCCCCAGCTCTAATTAAGATCTATTAAGTTCTAATTAATAGCAGCTCGAGGCCAGGGGTGCCCCCACCCCTGCAGACCCACCGTGTCCCTGTCACCCCCTCAGAGCTGGCCCTGGATTCCATGGCCCTGAGCCCCCATGGCCCTGTCACCCCCTCAGACCCAGAGCCCCTTCAGCCACAACCCCAGTCCTGAAGTCCCCCCTGGGCTGTGGCAACTCCTCAACCTTGGAGCCCCCTCAGGCCCTGAGCCCCCCTGGCCACAGCTCCAGCCCCAGAGCCCCTCAGCCATGGCCCCCCTCATCCCCAGAGCCCCTCAGCCATGTGCCCCCCTCCACCCCACAGCCCCTCAGAACCGTTCCCTGTGGACAAAGGGAATGCAAGGGCGCCAACAAAGGAGCCAAGGGCAGCTTTTTAGAGGAGGGTTTTAATGTGCCCCACAGCGCCCGGGGGTCTCGGGGTGAGGAATTGTCGTGGGGCAGCGGGGGCGCCCTTCCCTGAGGGTGTGAGAGGGGTGGGGGGAGCCGGGGGAGCCTCCCCTCCCAGCCGGGATCAGCCGGGCTCCGGGAGCATCCCCGACGGGTGCTCAGCACCCCCGGGATCCCAAATCGCCGGGTGCCCCACACCCGGGAAGGACGCCAGGCCCCAAAGGACACCGAGAAAGAGAGAGAGGGGGCCCAAAGCCCTGACAGGAGGCAGAGGGATCCGGAGCCCTGCAGTGCTTTGGGTTTGTGGGAGTTCCTGGAGGGTCGGGCCCGGGTTAATGGGAGCTCCTGGAGGGTCGGGTGCGGATTTGTGGGAGCCCCTGCAGGGTCGGACCCGGGTTTGTGGCAGATCCTGGAGGATTGGGGTCGGGTTTGTGGGAGCCCCTGCAGGGTCGGACACGGGTTATGGGAGCCCCTGGAGGGTCAGGCTCGGCTTTGTGGGAGCTCCTGGGGCACCGCACCCGGCACAGCCCCGTCCTAGAGCTTGAGCGCCGTGACACGGGGGATGTGGAAGGGACAGGTCTCCTCTGAGCCCGTGGAGCTGCAAAGAAGAAGAATGCACGAGGGATGGTCAGGGAGGAGTCCACACCCCCTGTCCCCGTGTCCCCCCCGTCCCCCTCTCACATGAGCCGGTTGCGGATGGGGCGGAAGTGTTTGGTGAGTCTGACGGCGAAGATGATGTTGGGGATGAGGAAGAAGGTGCAGCAGCCCAGGCTGAACCAGAAGGCGTTCTGCAAGGAGAGCGCACGGGGCTGAGCTGTGCGGGCAGGGCAGGGCGGGGGCAGCCCCCGGGCTCCGGGAGGGTTTGGGGAGCCTCGGTGCTCGCCTAGGAGCCCCACGGAGGGCGATCCTTACCCAGGGGTCAGCGATGCGGTCGCACAGGATGACCCGCGCGTTGTCCAGGGCCGTGGCGAGCGGCTGGCACGAAGCCACGTCCTCCCTCAGCTGGAATGAGGAGCAGGGACAAGGCGTCAGCCCACGCCTGGCTGCTGGGGCGCGTTTTGCTTGCGGGAGGGATCCGTGGAGGCTCCTGGACCAACAATCCCCGCGGGGTGACGGGGAGCACTCACCGTTTGCCCGACCCAGTTGAGGTACTGGGCGAAATACCGCAGCTCCTTCCTGGTGAAGCAGCCGAGCTCCTGGGCAGGGGAAAGACAGCGCGGATGGAACCCCGAGTTTCCCCAGCGCGGATGGAACCCCGCACTCCCCAGCCCGGCTCCAGCCCCCTCTGGGCCACTGCCGGCTGGGAAATGAGGCTCCTGGTTCCCTCTCTGAGCGCCTTGTTCTCCCTCTTTCCTCCTCGCTGTGGGGAATTCTACCCCCGATGGTTCATCCAGCCCCGCCTCACCTGCCGGAGGATCTGCTGGGCTTGCACGGGCAGCCGGGCTTCCACCGAAGCCGTGGTGGCCAGCGTCCTCTTCACCCGCTCCTGGGGAAGCACAGGGAGGGCAGAGCATCCTTAGGGCCCGGAGCAGCGGGATGGGTGCCCGGGGAGGTACAAGGAGCAACGCCGAGCTCCAAATCGGGTCTGGTTGCCGGAGGGCAGGGAAAGAGGGATGTGCCCTGAGCAGGGGGATTTCTGATTTGCAACAGCAAATCTAATCACTAGAGGAAACCGATTCTCCTGGATGGCATTTTTCCTGGCTCTCCCATCACCCTGCAAATGTGGTTTTTTTGGCAGATGGGACCCATGGGGAACCACAAGTTTTTTGGGGCTGGAAGAGACGCGTGAGTACCTTGAGGTGCGGTGCCAAGCGGGAGAGGAACTGGACGCTTTCCCCCAGCTTTGCCTGTGGGACAGGGAGGTGAGAAAGGCTCAGAAACCTCTTTGTCCCCTTCAGGGGGGTGCCAGTGGCACCGCTGCCACCAGCCCAGCACGGACTCACCACCAAAGCCTCCTGCGACTGCACCGTGGAGTTCTGCATGTGCCACAGCGCCCGCGCCTCTGCTGCGAGCCGCCCGGCCACCGTGCTGTTCCTCTGCGGGGCACAGCGGGGTGAGCGCGTCCCCGTGGGCACCGAGGGCTCCCCTGCCGCTCGCCCCGCTGCTCACCTGCATTTTCTGCAGCCCCTCGAGGTTCCTCGCCAAGCCGGGCAGGCTGGTCTGCACCACCGGGTTTTTCATCTGCGGGGAAATGGAGTCGGGGGCTGCCCAAAATCCAGTCCCGCTGTGGGGCACATCCTGCAGCACCACCGCCAGCACCCCTCACCTCCTCCTGGAAGCGCCCGTAATCCACCTCGTCCACCCCGCTGCGGGCGAAGGTCTCCAGGTCCTGCCTGCCCTCGCTGCGGAGGAGCCGCACGTCTCCCAGGTTCGCCGTGAAGTCGCCCAGGCGTTTTTGGAAATCAGCCGCGTACTGTGCGGGTCAGGCAAGGGGTTCTGCAGAGTTCCCAGTAACCCCAGTACAGCTCCTGCGTCCCCCTGCCGCTGCCGGCCGCTCTGGCCGGGGCCAGCCCTCACCTTGGGGGTTCTCAGGTGCTCGTCCAGGTCGTAGGAGCTGTCGAGCTGCAGCACCTCCCAGAGCCCCGCGCCGCTCTTGCACTCCCTGGAAGGCAGAGGGACATTGGCAGTGCTATCCCACATCCGCCCTGGCTGCCGGGGGGGTCCTGCGGCGCTCACCGGTACGCGGAGCTGAGGTTGGAGTCCCTCCTGAGGTTGAGATGGTGGGTGACGTTCATGGACGGAGGGAGATTCCCGGGGGTGTCGATGAACTGGGCCGAACAGGAGGAGAACCGGGGTCAGGGTAAGGCACAGGCGCTCCCAGCAGTGATTCTGGGGGTGCTCTGCCCTCGCAGATGCATCCTGGGGTAGTTCAGGGTAGCCTGAACCAATTTTTGCTTTTATTTGCTCGCGGTAGCCTGAACTAATTTTGCCTTTATTTGGACATTCCCACTGCGGAGCCTCGCCGGGGATGTTGGAGGGACAGCCCCGTGCTGGGACCTGCCCGTGTGCGGCACTGCCATGGGAAGAGTCCCGATCCCAGTCGCGTCCCCCAATTCCTCTCCCAGCCCCATCACACCGAGCTGCCGGTCCCAAGCACCCCAGGGATGCCCAAGGATCAGGAAACCGCAACTAGGAAGTGAATTAACGGCACAAGGGCAATTCCTAGCTGATGATGCAAATCCGAGGAGCTAATCCTAAACTTAATCATCTGGTCTAGGACGGGGCTTTTTCAGTCGGATTTAGGGGGAGGACACAGAGCCTTTGGAGGTGTTCTGGTGCACGAAGGAGAGATTTACAGGGCGATGGGTGGATGTGTGGCCACCCACCTTATAAATCTCCTGGTTGACCCAATTCCTGCAAACCAGCGTCTGGATGTTGCCCCCGACCAGGAAGGTGGCGAAAACCAGTAGGATGAGGAGCCAGGAGAACAGGAAAGCCAAGCCCACGCCGCTGAAAGAGGGAGAGGAGGCGCCCGTGGTGGCTTTGCAGACCCGAGCGGGCAGGAAGGGGCCTGCCCGTCCAGCTGCAGCCCCGCGGCTCCTTCCCGAGCCCGGGCACGCCGGGCTGGGCAGGGCGCTGGGAGCGGGGTGTGCCGGGCAGCGGGAGCTGCCAGCTCCCAGGGAGGAGCAGCTTCTCCCAAACCTGCCCGCGCAGGCGGTGGCTTCAAAAGCTTTTCCGCTGGGACGGCTCCCAGTCCCTCCCTTGGCTTTGCCTGGTTTTTTTTCAGGGGTGTGTGAGATGGAACAGCCCCCCAGCATCCAGAGAGACTCTTACACCAGGAGAAACTTGGCGCCAGCTTCTCCTCGGCACTCGTAGTCGCTGGGGTCCTCCCGCTTGGAAAGCCCGTACGCCCCCAGGGCCATTCCCGTCACGTTGCAGGCGAGGATGAGGAGGATGATGGAGCACAGCACCGTGCCCGCGATCCACCTGGAGGGAGCAGCAGCAGGGCACAGCCTCGAGATGCGGGGCTGAGGCTCCCGGAATTCGCGGCCCTTCTGTGCTGCACCCCCTGTGCCCCGTCGTGTCCCCAGTGTCACCTGTACCGCTCGAAGCGCTCCGCCTCCCGCAGGTACGGCTGGCTCCGCTCCTCCGCCTTCAGCAGCGCCTCGCTCACGGGCCGCGTGTAGTCGGGGAGAGGGAAGCCATCGGCGATGGACTGCACCTTCTCCGCCGTGCGAGCCAAATCGCCCCGCAGATCTGCGGGACCAAGGGTTTGCTGGAGGGGGGACGGTCCCTGCACCCCACCCTGTGTCCTCAAGCTGAGATTCAGCGCGAGGAGAATGTCCCCACTCGGTGTGGCAGCCCCACTCACCCTGGATGACCTGCGCCATCCTCTCCACGGCCAGCTCCGGGATGGAGTTGAAGGTGCCATTGCCCTGCAAGGAAAGAGAGGGTGCTGAGCAGCTCAGCTGGAGCTGCCTGCTGGACCCCAACCCTCCCACGCTTCACCCCGACCCCTCAACCTGGCGAATCATCTCCGCAAAGTCACTTCGGGGCAGACCGGCCAGCGCCTTCAGCACCTTCTCCACCGACGGCACCTTGGAGTGGGAGAAGGAGCCCGTGAGCCGCGGGCCAGCCGGGAGGGGCGGTGGCGCGGGGGAACAAGAGCCCGGTGCCCACCTTGCCGTAGTCGGCGCCCAGCTCCAGGCCCTGTGCCCTGCCCAGGACGCTGGCGCAGGACGTGCAGCGCGGGTCGTCCAGGAGCGCGACCACGCGGCGCCTTCGTTCCCGCAGCGCCGGCTCCAGCTCGGCCCGCGCCGCCGCCAGCGCCCGCGCCGTCCTGTGCAGAATCTGTAAATGGTGCAGCGAGGTCTGTAGGTCTTAAAGAGAAAGCCCAGGGCTAGTTCACGCTGCTCCGCTCGGTCAGCCCGGCGAGGCTTCGGCCCCGGTGGCGGTCCCGGGGACAGCCGCGCTCCGGCCGTACCTCCGGCCCTGTCCTGCAGGTCCGCCAGCGCCGCGTAGGTCATGGCCTTGAGCTGCCCGTGGATGGAGAGCCCCACGCTCCTGCTGAGCCCTGCAAGGCACCGAGGTACCGTCAGTGCCTGATCCATCCCCGGGGCAAGTTCGGGGTGCCGCCCGGCGCCGTGCTTACCACCCAGGTCGGAGATTATCTGCTTTCGAGGCACCTCGAACGTGTCCACCACCATCTGCACCCCCTGCCAGGAAAGAGGAGCGGGTCAGGAGGGGGTAGCAGCCGCCGGGAGGGGAGGGAGCCCCGCGTTGCCATTCAAAATACATTTTTAATGCAGCCACGTCACCTCCTCTTGCCTGCCAAACTACCCCCTGAGGGAACTGCGGCCATCCCTGGGCAGCGCCCCATGCCGGGGACGAGGCCGCTCGGGGACCCACCTGGGGGACATTGGCAAGGTGCTGTCGCAGCGTGCGCAGGGTGGAGGGCACAGCCCCCAGCCCCGGCTCCATCTGCCCCTTCACCCGCTGGCTGGTGACGAAGGCGCAGGTGACGCTGATCCTGCGGGGGATGAGCTGGCGGTGACGGCGCTGCCCGGCAGAGCCTCCCCGTCCGGGTTCCCCTCTCGCAGTGCGAGTTTTGGGGGGTGATTTGGGGGACTCACAGGATGACGAAGGAGGTGAAGGACAGGCAGGCCAGCAGGCAGCGGCGGCGGCAGCCCAGCGAGCGCCGGTGGGCGCGGAGGCGGCCCCCGCACCGCCGCCGGCTCCGGCAGTAGCAGAAGCACATCCCGGCCACCGGCACGGCCACGGTGAAGAGCAGAGCCACGGCGGCACAAATGACATAGCCCAGCTCGTACTGCACCACCTGCGCCACGGGAGAGCCTCGTGGGCACCTCTGCACCGAGCTCGGGCCGCTCGCTCCGGGTGCCCTGAACCATCCCCACGGCATCCCCCGCCCCACATCCCGGCTCACCTGCGACGTCCGCACCGAGCCGGGGTCATTCAGGGCTGTCCTGAGCAGCTCTGCAAAAAAAGAAATCACGGCGCAGGTAGAGGAGGTCCCACCCGATGCATCCCCAACCCTCCTGGGGCAGCAGCACCGGGACAGAGGCAGAATCCTCCTCCTGAACTCCTGGGTTCCCCGGGAGCCGCTCCAGGTGAGTCCCAGCCGCGCGGGGTCGCGGCTCCCCGGCTCGGGGCTCACCTGTGGGCAGCGGGTTTTGCTGGATGAGGTCCAGGCAGCGCCGGACGAGGCCGTAGAGGGGATCGAGCGAGCTGGGCACGCGGTGCAGAGCCGGCACCCGGATCTCGGCGTGCCTGTCGGTGAAGCGCAGGACGCCGCCGGGGCTGGAGGGGTGGCACTGCTGGCTGGCAGCGGGACGCAGCAGCGCCCAGGCCAGCAGCAGCCCGACCGCCCGCATGGCTCCGGCCGTGGCGAGCAGAGAGCCGGGGGCTCCTTCAGCCTGCGAGCGGGCGGAGGGGCATTCCTGGCCCCGGACGGCTCGCTCCGGCTGGGCTGCTGCTCCGGGAAACCTGCCTGACGGGTCAGCCGCCGCGCAAAGCCCAGACGCTGCCGTGGCTTGCTCCCCCCACGGGCTCCCCGGGGCGGCTGGGCTTGGCGGGGCTGCGTGGAGGCGTCTCCCAAACCATCCCAGGCCTGTTTCGCAACCCTCGGCATCCCTGAGTCACCGCCGCGGGGTCCCCGCTGTCGAGGCCTTTCCCCAAATCCATGGCAAAGCCTCCCCGGGGTTTTGGGGAGAGGGATGGGGGGGAGGTGAAGCCCCTGTCCTTGGGCTGGAGGGTGCTCCACCCTACCAAAGCCTCCCTGGAAATGGGGATCTGGGATTTTGGGCATCACTTGGAGAGTGGGAAAGCCCTTGTGGGGGGACCCTCATGTGTGGATGGGGTACCCGGGGGTCAGAATCACTCTTTGGAAAAGCATCCCGGGATCCGGGGTAGCAACAAGAAAGCAAAATAAGGAGGAACACGTGGAGAGGGACCCTGCTGCCCACTCGCCGGCCGGGTGTGAGATGAGTTATCCAGCCTCAGCCAGCGCCTGTCTCACACCCCGAGGCGGCCGCGGCTCCTTCCCAGGGCCCGGATCCTACTCGCCGGCATGGGTCGAGCGCTAATTACAGGCTGGGCTAGAAGCGCAGGAGGTTGAACCTGATCTCTTGGTGCGGGGGGAGCAGCCCCGCTGTGCCCAGGCCGCCCCGGGGCATCCCGAGAGCCGGGACCCTGCTCGGCCGGGCGGGTCGGACCGGCCCTTCCCAGCGCCGCCTGCCCACGGCCCCGTCTCCCCGGCGTTGATGCTAATGCGGGTGGTTCCCCTCCCTCTGGAAAAGGGGTTTTCCTCCCAGCAGCTTTTTTTCCAGGCTGGTCCCCACCACCTGCTTGGGAATGGGATGTTGTGGACAGGAAAATCCTGTCCCGGCTTGGCTTGTCCCATCCTGGGCTAGAAAAGCCTGGGATTTTCAGCGCGGCTCGTTCATGTGTGAGTGTGTCTGTGCACGGCAAGGGAGCCCTGGCTGCCTACACTACTGCTGGGGCAGTGATGGGGATGATTTCCTACCATGATTTCCCATCTTCATGGCGATTTCCCAACCACAACCTCGATTTCCCGTTCCCACGGTGATTTCCTAACCCCCAATCTGGATTTCCCCATTCCTCAAATCCACGAGGATTTGCCATCTCACCATGACTTCCATGTCCATGATGATTTCCCATCCCCACAATCATTTCCTACTCCCACCATGATTTCCCATGGTGATTTCTCCACATCCACGATCTTTTGCATGGCCAACGATCTTCCATCCCAACAATATTTTTGGGAGTGGAGGTGATTTTCATATCCAAGGGGAAGGGATGTGCCACCATGTGCCCCAATGGTGGGAGGGGATGATTTTGGGATGGTTTTGGGTTGGTTTTGTTCTCTCCCTTCCTTGCCCAAGGTACAACTGATGCTCCCATCTGTGTTTGAGCCGTGCCAGAACAGTGTGGCCGTGACGGGGAGCCCGTGGGGCAGCCCTTTAGGGTGGCACTCGTGGGATACTTGTGGGAATGGGGTAGGGATGCTGGTTCCAGGCATGTTGATGCCAGGATGGGGTCGGGGATCTGATCCTGGGAGTTCCAGCATTGATTAGGGACACCGCTCCTGGGGATACCAGCACCGAGTCAGGAGTTCTGGTACTGGCACGGGCTGGGGATGCCAGTCCGAGGTTGCTGGGACTGGGACAGTGATACTGGTACAAGCAAAGAGACACTCACAGGGAGTCATGGTACTGGTACTGGTACTGGAATGGTGATGCTGGTGCTGGGACTGGGGCAGTGAGGCTGCTACTGGGGCAGTGACACTGGTTCGGTCCCGATGTGGTGGCACTGGTTCAGTCCTATGGCAGTGATGCTGGGTTGGTCCTGGTTCGGCCCCGGTTCGGTTCCGGTTCGGTCCCCGTTCGGTCCCGGTTGGGTGGCTCCGGTTCGGTCCCGGTTCCGTCCTGGCTCGGTCCTGGTTTGGTGGCTCTGGTTCGGTCCCGGTTCAGTCCTGGCTCGGTCCTGGTTTGGTGGCTCTGGTTCGGTCCCGGTTCGGTCCTGGTTCGGTCCCGGTTCGGTGGCTCCGGTTCGGTGCCGGTTCGGTCCCGGTGCCGTGGCTCCGGTTCGGTGCCTGTTCGGTGCCGGTTCGGCCGCTCTAGCGGCGGTGCCGCTCCGGGGCTGCAGTACCGCCCGTGACCGCGAGGCGGCGCGAGAGCCCCAGGGCGCCGCGCGGGAGGCGTGACCCCCTGGTGGGCGTGGTCTCTGTTTGGGGGCGTGGCCTCGCCTGGCTCCGCGCGGCGGGCGCGGAAGTGACGTCACGCGCGGACGCTGCGCCGTCGCCATCATGGCGGGCAGAGGCGCCTGCCGCGTCCCGGAGCGGTGAGCGCGGCCCTGCTGCTCCTCCCGGCCGGGGCTCCCGGCTGCTGGGAGGGACCCAAAACCCGGCCGGGACCGGGCAGTGGCGGCGCTGCTGGCACTGTCCCGTGGGTGCCGTGGGGTGGGGAACGAGGAACTCTGGGACTCAGGGGTTTGAAGGTGCCAGGGCCTGGGGAGGCCTGAGGATTTCTGGGCAGGAGGGGGTTTGAGGGTCCCTGAGCCGGGGGGGGTTTGCGAGTCCCGGGCCTAGTGGAGATTTGAGGGGGGATTTGGGAATTCTGGGTCTGGTGGAGGTTTGAGGGCTGTCGGCTTGAGTGTCCCCAGGACTGGGGGAATTTGAGGGTCCCTGGGCTGGACAGAGTTTGAGGATCCCCAGGACTGGGGGAATTTGAGGGTCCATGGGCTGGACAGAGTTTGAGGATCCCCAGACTGGGGGAATTTGAGGTTCTCTGGACAGAGTTGGATGATCCCCAGGACTGGGGGGAATTTGAGGTTCCCTGGACAGAGTTTGAGGTTCCCTGGACAGAGTTTGAGGATCCCCAGACTGGGGGTTTGCTGGGTCGGGGCTCCCTGGACACGGGGCATTGTGATGCCCGCGGGAGGTCGAGGCTCCTCGCTGCTTTGGTGCTTCCCAGGCTGGGGGGAGTTGTGTTCCCGGCTCTGGGGGGGCTCGGGGGGCTCTGCCCGGGGGGCTCTGGCCTGGTTTCACACCCCTCTGGGCTCAGGTGGACCGAGTACATCCCGCTGGGCCGCAGGATGCCGGGCACGCGCTTCGTCGCCTTCAAGGTGCCCCTGAAGGAGGTGAGGGCCAGCGGGGTCCTGGGCACTCTGGGGGGGTGACAGCTGTGGGTGATGAGGCTTTGTGGGGATTCCTGAGGGAATTGCTGAGTGCCACAGCTGGATTTTGAGAGTGGGGGCTGTGAGGGGTCAGTGTAGTGCCTAGAGAGGCTGAGCTGGAGCAGAGACTGGGCAGAGCTGAAAGAATCAAGTGGATTGGTACAAGAGCTTGGCCAGGGCTGCACCCAGGGTGGATCCTGGCCATGAGTTTTCACACTTTCAGAAGTTTTTGTCCATTTACATATTGAGGTTAATTGTCCATTTACAGCTTCAGGCTATGAAGTCTCATCCTTCTTGTTTGTTGTCTTCAGTTCCCTGTTGTTTATGCTTTTGGGCTTGAAGTTGTACTTGGGCCTGATGGTTGTACTTGGTTCTCAAGCTGGAAAAGAATTGTTTTGTCTGACTCAGTTGTGAAGAGCACTTGCTAACACTTACGAAGCTCAGAGCTACATGCCTAGGCAGCTCAGAATCTGAAAAATATGAGAGCTAAAACTTAAGGCATCAAGCGTGGCAGCAGCTGGGCCTGGGGCTGGGCTCTGCTCCCAGGGAACAGGGACAGGAGGAGAGAAAATGGCCCCAGGCTGTGCCAGGGGAGGCTCAGGCTGCACATCAGGAGGAGTTTTTTCCTGGGAAGGGTGGTCAGACCTTGGAACTGCCCAAGGAGGTTTGGGGTCCCCACACCCAGAGGTGTCCCAGGAACTCCTGGACGTGGCACTCAGTGCTGTGGGCTGGGGACAAGGTGGGGGTGGGGCACAGCTGGCACTCCATGGGGTAGAAGGGCTTTTCCAGCCTGGGTTATTCTGTGATTCCATGATTCCATGTGTATGAGCTGAATCCCACCTTCCACCAGGAGAGCTGCAGTGCCTGGATGTGTTTGTCACTGTGAGGTTAAAGTGTTCACTCACCCCTGGGAACTCTCAGCTGTGCTGCCCCAAAGCTCTGAGGCCCTGAGCACGTCCCTGTCCCCAGAACTGGATGAGTTTTAATGTCCTTTTCAGCCCAAACCACCCCAGGATTCAGTGCCCAAACTGTTTTTTCCTGCTGCAGCCTTTGCTCCTTGCTGAGCTGTTCTCCCTGATCTCCTCTCCCCACCATCCCAATAACTCCTTTAAAACATCCTTTCCTGCAGAGTTTTGATCAGAACCTCCTGCCAGAAGAGAGATTTTCCCCTCATGACCTCATCAGGAAGGTGGAGGAGAGGAAGGAGGAGCTGGGGCTGATCATTGACCTGACGTACACCACGCGCTACTACGGCCGTGAGGTCAGTGGGAGAACTTGGGGATTCTCAAAAACACCAGCCTGGGGCTTGCTGTGCTTTTGGGAGAAGTGACACAGACAAGATATTTATTTTTTTTTGGAGTGGAATACCTGAATTTCTATTGTGCACAGTTTATTTTTATATGGTATGCAGTGGTTTATAAAGGTTCCCTGGAAGTTTTTACCTGTATGGTTTTTTCTTAGAGGTTCTGCTAATGAAGTTTCTCTTTTTTTGGTTTTTTCCTTATGTTTTTTTTCTCATAGTTATAGTTTTTCCTTATGTTTTTTTTCCTTATGTTTTTTTTCCTTATGTTTTTTTTCCTTATGTTTTTTTTCCTTATGTTTTT
>JAOTQP010000886.1:988161-999822 GCA_026413545.1 Cichladusa arquata
CAAGTGGGATCCTGTCAGGGAATTGGGTGTTTGTGAGGATGAGGGGGGGCTCCTGAGGGTGACTGGGGTCTCCTGGGGGTGGTGGGGCCCATGAAGGTGAGTGGGGCTCTCACCCATGTGGGGGCAGTGGGGGCAGTGGGGTGACGGCCGTGCCCCCCCGGCAGGTACGGCGAGAAGGGCAAGGCCATCCGCATTGAGAAGGTCATCTACACGGGCAAGGAGGGCAAGAGCTCCCGGGGCTGCCCCATCGCCAAGTGGGTGAGTGAGTGCCTCTCGTCCCCCCTGCAGCCTCCCTGAGCTTGTCCCTCCATGCCTGGGGAGGAGGAGTTCCCCACTGGTGTGGCCACAGTGGGCAGGGGAGGGCTGGAAAGGAGGAAGTGAGGGAAACTCCTTGGGGCTTCCCACCCTCTGTGTGCTCAGTTCCAGCAGCTCGCCCCAGCCTCCCAAAGCCCCCAGGGTGAATGCAGCCATGGAACACGCTCAGCTCTGCCCCCACACACCCCACAGGGCACTGGGGAAGGCGTCCAGCACATCCAGGACCCACCTGTGGGATCCCCCCACCCCGGGAGGTGTTTGTTGGAGCGCTCTGACTTGGCCCCTCTGTTTCGCAGGTGATCCGCAGACACAACCAGGAGGAGAAGCTGCTGTGCCTGGTGCGGCACCGGGCCGGCCACCACTGCCAGAACGCCGTCATCATCATCCTCATCCTGGCCTGGGAGGGCATCCCCCGCACGCTGGGGGACACGCTGTACCAGGAGCTCACCGACACCCTCACCAAGTACGGCAACCCCACCAGCCGCCGCTGCGGCCTCAACGACGAGTGAGTCCCACTGCCAGCACAGCACAGCACAGCACAGCACAGCAGAGCACAGCACGGCCGGGCGGGGACACGG
This sequence comes from Cichladusa arquata, assembly GCA_026413545.1. Lineage (NCBI taxonomy): Eukaryota > Metazoa > Chordata > Aves > Passeriformes > Muscicapidae > Cichladusa > Cichladusa arquata. The sequence continues at coordinate 989,055 of JAOTQP010000886.1, forward strand.
GTGGGGACACAGGGTGGGGACAGGGGGTGGGGACATGGGGTGTGGGAATGGGATGTGGGAATGGGATGCAGAATGGGATGTAGGAATGGGATGTGGGAATGAGTTGAGGGAATGATGCAGCAATGGGTTTTGGGAACAGGATGTGGGAATGAGGTGTAGGAATGGGATGCAGCAATGGGATGCAGCAATGGGATGTGGGAATGGGGATGCAGCAATGGGGTACAGCAATGGGATGTAGGAATGGGATGTAGGAATGGGATGCAGCAATGGGATGCAGCAATGGGATGGAGGACTGGGATGCAGGACTGGGATGCAGCAATGGAATGTGGGAATGGGGATGCAGCAATGGGATGCAGCAGTGGGATGCAGCAGTGGGATGCAGCAATGGGATGCAGCAATGGGATGTAGGAATGGGGTGCAGCAATGGGATGCAGCAATGGGATGCAGCAATGGGATGCAGGAACGGGATGCAGGACCGGGATGCAGGACTGGGATGCAGCAATGGGATGCAGCAATGGGATGTAGGAATGGGATGTAGGAATGGGATGCAGGAACAGGATGCAGCAATGGGATGCAGGACTGGGATGCGGCAATGGGATGCAGCAATGGGATGCAGGAACGGGATGCAGGAACGGGATGCAGCAATGGGATGCAGCAATGGGATGCAGCAATGGGATGCAGCAATGGGATGCAGGAACGGGATGCAGGAACGGGATGCAGGACCGGGATGCAGCAATGGGATGTAGGAATGGGGATGCAGCAATGGGATGCAGCAGTGGGATGCAGGAACAGGATGCAGCAATGGGATGCAGGACTGGGATGCAGCAATGGGATGCAGCAATGGGATGTAGGAATGGGATGCAGGAACGGGATGCAGGACCGGGCTGCAGGACCGGGATGCAGCAGTGGGATGCAGGAATGGGATGCGGCAATGGGATGCAGCAATGGGATGCAGCAATGGGATGCAGCAATGGGATGCAGCAATGGGATGCAGCAATGGGATGTAGGAATGGGATGCAGCAATGGGATGCAGCAGTGGGATGCAGCAGTGGGATGTAGGAATGGGATGCAGCAATGGGATGCAGCAATGGGATGCAGCAATGGGATGCAGCAATGGGGTACAGCAATGGGATGTAGGAATGGGATGCAGCAGTGGGATGTAGGAATGGGATGCAGCAATGGGATGCAGCAATGGGATGCAGCAGTGGGATGCAGGAACGGGGTGCGGGGCTCCCTCCCGTTCCCGGAGCTGCCGGCACCGCACGGCACCGGCGGCTGACGCTCCTGCTCCGTGTCCCCCCGCAGCCGGACCTGTGCGTGCCAAGGCAAGGACCCCAACACCTGCGGTGCTTCCTTCTCCTTCGGCTGCTCCTGGAGCATGTACTTCAACGGCTGCAAATACGCCCGCAGCAAAACTCCCCGCAAGTTCAGGCTGGTGGGAGACAATCCCAAAGAGGTGGGTGATGGCAGGTGGAGCAGGGTGGTTTGGAGCTCCTTTCCTCTCAGGATTCTGAAAATAGAATTCCTTGTGGGGTTTTTTATGGACTAGAGAGATGAGGAAGAGAATAAGGCCTCTGTAGAAATCCCAAGAAAGAGTCAGGGGATCGAGCAAGTGAAAGCACAACAGACAATGAGGCTGGAGGTTGAACTGACAAATCCACACGAGGAATTTAAGCCACGTGCTTTGTGCTGTGGTGGATATGGTGGGAAGTGTTGGGTGTGGTGTCTGTGGGCTCTGAAACCCCTGGGTAACATCCTCCTCTTTTCCCTACCACAGGAAGAGCTGCTCCGGAGAAGCTTTCAGGACTTGGCCACCGAGGTTGCTCCGCTTTACAAGAGGCTGGCGCCGCAAGCCTACCAAAACCAGGTCCTGGTCATCCCATCCCTCGGCAGCGGTGGCCACACAGCTGGAATGGGTGCAGGGTGGTGGTGTTGGGGGATTTTGGGTAACCAGCTCCTCCTTCCACAGGTCACCAATGAGGATGTAGCCATCGACTGCCGGCTGGGCTTGAAGGAGGGGAGGCCGTTCTCGGGGGTGACGGCGTGCATGGACTTCTGTGCCCATGCTCACAAGGACCAGCATAACCTCTACAACGGCTGCACTGTGGTAAGCAGCTGCCAGGCAGAGCTTTTCGAGGTGCTCTTCTCTAATTTGGGATGCTCCTGTTTGAAGGGCTCCATCTCCACTTGTCTCATCTGTGTGACTCCAGGTCTTTGGTGTGGACAGATCTCACATGAGCTGCTCAGGTCTAACAGGGACCAGCACCTGCTTTTGTCCAACCCAAACCCCATGGGAGGTTTCCAAATAGCAACTGGGGACCAGAGCAGGCTGGGGGGATGCCAGGCTGGTTGTGGCTTCACATCAGCGTGGGGAGGTTTGGCTTGTCCAGCACAGGCCACATCCATCAGCATCCCACTGACAGCGCCTGCTCTGGCCAGGTCTGCACGCTGACGAAGGAAGACAATCGTGTGGTGGGGAAAATTCCTGAAGATGAGCAGCTGCATGTCCTCCCCCTCTACAAGATGTCCAGCACAGATGAGTTTGGCAGCGAGGAGAACCAGAACGCCAAGGTGGGCAGCGGGGCCATCCAGGTGCTCACGTCCTTCCCCCGCGAGGTCCGCAAGCTGCCTGAGCCCGCCAAGTCCTGCCGGCAGCGGCAGCTGGAAGCCAGGAGAGCTGCTGCCGAGAGGAAGAAGCTGCAGAAAGAGAAGCTGATGACACCAGAGAAGATCAAGCAGGAAGCGCTCGAGCTGCCCACGCTCCAGCCAAATGCAGGTAACGGGGGCAGGGTGAGGTCCTGCCGCCCTGAGCCGCCCGGAAAGCGCGTGAGGGGATGGGGTTGTGGTTGGGCACTTTCTTGGGCTGCTGTGTTGTGGTGCTGGATGGCATCTCTGTGCCACCTGGGTTTTCAAGAAGGTGTGAATCGATGCTGGTGCGCCAGGTGATGGCAAGCGATGCCAACCTCTGCTGTTGGCTGGCAAACCTGTCACTGTGGGATTTCTGAGTCTGGCCGACAGTTTTGGGGTCCTGGCTCCCCTCCGGTGGCTTCCTCGGCCGGCAGGTCATGGGGACTGTGTGTGCTGTCCCACAGGTATGGCGTTGAAAGGCGGGATTTCCCCGCAGCCGCTGAAACCTTCCATCAAGGTGGAACCTCAGAGCCATTACAACGCCTTCAAGTACAACGGCAACGCGGTGGTGGAGAGCTACTCGGTGCTGGGCAGCTGCCGGCCCTCCGACCCGTACAGCATGAACAGTGTTTACTCTTACCATTCCTACTATGCACAGCCCAATCTGCCTTCCGTGAACGGGTTTCACTCCAAGTTCGCGCTTCCCTCCTTCGGGTATTACGGCTTTTCCAGCAACCACGTGTTCCCCTCACAGTTTCTCAATTACGGGGCGCCCGAGAGGAGCGGGAGCAGCTGGGTGAGCAACGGCTACGAGAAGAAGCCCGACGTCTCAGCGCTGCAGGAGAACCTCAACCACTCCTACGGGAACACCAATTTCCCTGAGCCCATCCCGCACAGCGTGCGGAGCAAAAACCATCACCAGCGCACCTACGAGCGAGCCAACCGCTACGCCAGCCAGCAGAAAGCAGCGGCAGCAACGGCCGGGGCGCACAGGACTAGCTCGGGCTCGGAGGAGACACCGGCGTTTGCACAGAACTGTTTCGGCAGCCGGCCCATCAAGCAGGAGCCTCCAGACCCCCCGCCCGCCATCGAGCCCCTCCCCAGCGCCGCGGCCATGCCCAGCCCTGGCTTGACGCTGCCGGCTGTCCCTGCGCACGGCACGGCACCGGAGCAGCGGTGGAGCCCCTTCAAGGCGCCACAGGGCACGGCTTCCCCCGAGAGGACTAGCACGGCCGAGGACTCGTGGAGCGCGCTGGCGCCGGGCTCAGGTGGGCGGGAGAAGCTGAGCGCCTTTGATGCCGCCATGCGCTTGCCGCCGCCGGAGAAGCAGTGGTCCAACGTCCTGGCGGGAGAGCCGGGGGCGGCGGCGCACGGCTCGGGCTTGCTGCCGAAACCTTGGAGCCCCTGCAAGCTGAGGGAGACGGCGCTGGCCAGCACGGGCACCCCGAGCCTGCTGGGGTCACTGGGGTTCAGCTCGGCTCTGCCAGGGCTCCCCAGCTTCCCCGAGGAGCCGTGGGGCTCCGTGAAGTCGGAGGAGCGGAGGACACCGGCTCCCAGCCCGGGGCTGCCGGAGAAGCCGTGGGAGGCAGCGGTGGGTGAGAAGGGGGCGGCAGGGCCCCACCGGGAGAAGCCGTGGGACCCCTTTGGCCTGGAGGAGGATCTGCCGGGGAAGGCGGTGAAGGAGGAAGAGGAAGAAGAGGAGGAAGAGGAGGAGGAAGAGGAAGAGGAGTGGTCGGACAGCGAGCACAACTTCCTGGATGAGAACATCGGTGGCGTGGCTGTGGCGCCTGCCCACGGCTCCATCCTCATCGAGTGCGCCCGCCGCGAGCTCCACGCCACCACCCCGCTGAAGAAACCCAACCGCTGCCACCCCACCCGCATCTCCCTCGTCTTCTACCAACACAAGAACTTGAACCAGCCCAACCACGGCCTGGCGCTGTGGGAGGCCAAGATGAAGCAGCTGGCGGAGCGGGCTCGGGCCCGGCAGGAGGAGGCGGCGCGTCTGGGGCTGCCGCCGGACGCCAAAGCCTTTGCCAAGAAGCGCAAGTGGGGCGGCGCGCTGGCGACCGAGGCGCCCAGCAAGGAGAGGAGGGACTCGGTCCCCACGCGGCAGGCGGTGGCCATCCCCACCAACTCCGCCATCACTGTGTCCTCCTACGCCTACACCAAGGTGACAGGCCCCTACAGCCGCTGGATCTGAGACGGAGGCGACCGCCATGGCCCCATCTTACCTCAACCCTCGGCAGCGCCGGAGCCCGGCGTTGCTTCGTGGTGCTTTCTCCTCAGGCGTGGGGGAGAAGAAAACAGAAGTAAATAGACAAAACCGAAACGAAACACAACAACCACACAAAAAAAAAAAAAATAAACCCAACCCATAGGAAACTAATCCAGCGCATGCGCTCGGGAGCAGCGCAGCCGGCGCGGGCTCACACCGTTGGAGAGCTGCGCCCGGCGAGGAGTTGGCAAACCAAGCAAAACTTGGTTAAAAAATCCGAGAGGAACGATGCTGTTTGATGATTTTAGGTAATCTCATATTTATATCGCCATGTTTTTTAATCTAGCCTCGGATGAATTTCCTAGCGTCCTTTCGCAAGGAGAGGTTTTTAATTCCACTTAAAATGGCCTATTTGTTGGATTTGATTTTATTTTATTTTTTACTCTGATGATAACGACGAAGCTGATCTTCGAAAGAGAAGCCAACATTGAAAAACCACCCTAATCATGAATCCAAACCAACCTGAACACCAAACCAGCTTAAAGGCAAGAGGTGACTCCCTCCAGCTCCGCCACATGGGGGCTGGTGGGACTGTGTGCTTTACCATCAGCAGGACACGCTGAACATCCGATTATTTTTATTCTAAGGACCTAAAAACACCAATTTTTCAGCTCGAGGAGTCCTGTCTCACTGCAAGGGGAGCCAGCGTTGTCCCGGGACGGCGCAGCTCCGCTCGGCTCCTTGCCTCTGGCGGGATCGGTTCTGCTGCCACAGAGCAAACCGGCGTCTCTCCTGGCGCCGGAGACCTCAGGACACGTCCGGGCTGGGGAATGCTGCTGCCAGGGGGCCGCACTCGGGCTCGGACTTGGGGCTCCTTTGCCCACGGCCCCAGGGCAAGCGGCGGCAGCGGCATCTCCATAGGAGCCGACGGGACAAAAACAGAAGAAGAAAAAGAATAAAAAATAGAAAAAACAGGAAAAAAACACAAATCAACCCCAAACTGTGAATAGCGAGTGTTGCTCTCTGTACATCACTGTTGCTAAAGTCTGGTGCTTTCAGTCTCCGGGGGACTTTCTCCCTGCAATCGGCTCTGGGAAGAGCGAATCCCAAGACTTGGCTGGCCAAACCCCCGCCGGGTCCGCCTTCCCCGCCGGTGCCGGCGAGCCGCGGCCAGCGCCGCCGGGCTCGGTGCTCTTTCTCTCCCCGGGTGCCATCCCTCCTTCCTACAGATCACCGTTCTTCCCGCAAAAAAAAAACAAAAACAAAAATGAAACGAAACCCCAACCCAACCGATAACCCAGCAACGACGACAACCGCGTGGTGCTTTTCGAACACTCTCAGCCGAGACTTCCCGGCCCGGCACCGGGGCGGACGGAGTGCGGCCGAGCTGCCCCGCGGCTCGCCGGAGCGCGGCGTGGCCGGAGCCGGGGCCCGGCATCCCCGTGCTGGGGAGGGGTCGTTGCTTTTGCACTTTGAGGTGCCTTTTGGAGAGCCAGCGAGGCAGCGCCGACGCCGTCACCGTGCGGGATCACCTCGTGTTTACTGTCACCCTCCTTCCCTCGCGCACGGGCACGGATCAGCAGGATCTCGGTAAAACAGTCTGAACATTGACGTGGTATGATTTTAAACCTGTAAATAGGGAAAGAAATTTTTTTAAAAGCACTTTCACCTAGATTTAAAAAAAAAAAAAAAAATGAAAGCGAAACTTAAAAAGCAAACAACTCCCCTCTTTCCTCTCCCCCCACTCCCCCCAACTTGAAGCAGTATGTTTTAAACAAGATTATTGTGGGAGAACTGTAAATACTGGCAGAATATTTAACATGCTTTGTCCGTCCTTCATCATTAATGAATTTTTTTTTTTTTGGTTCGTTTTTTTAACCGTAATCTGTAAAGTCGCGTATATTTGACAAGGAAACTCAACGAGCTATTCCCGCTTTTCTTACAAATACCCAATAGCATATCAGGATTGTAAGAGTCGACGGCAAGTCAGATTTTAGGGATGCCCACGGGCGATGCCGGGTCCCGCCGCGTCGCTGTGGTTCGGGACGCGGGGCGGGGACCCGGCTGATCCGGGGCCGGATTCGGGTGCCGGCCCCGTTGGCGTCGCCCGGGGTCTCTGGCTGGCGTGACGGGGGTGCCTTGGAGGAGGAGAAGGAGCGCTCAGAGAAGGCGATGGTCCGTGTAACCTGTCTAAGTCCTGCTTGCTCAGAGGTTTTTCGGTGCAGGGAGGGGTCGGTCCGGCGCGGCGTTGGCTCCGGCGGGTTCAGAGCGGGGAGCTGCCGGCGCCGCGGGTCGGGGAGCGAGAACTGCTGCAGTCTCACGTTTTTACACTACATAAACGTCTAACCTACCTCAACTCTCAGTCATTACAAATTCGCACGCTTCAGACTTCTACACAAACTCGAAATCTATGCACAGCTCTTTACCCCTTGCTGCTGAGAGGCTGTTTCCAAGCAAAATCTTTTCCCTTTACCCGTCCCGGCGGCCGCGCTCGTCCCGCCCCGTGCCGAAGCCGCGGGGATCACGGAGCTCGGGGGGAGGGATGTTTTTAATGAGTGCGATGTGGGGACCTGATTTTGCAGCAGGTCGTGGCCACAATGGTGCTAGAACAACACCCGCGGTAGAAACCCCAGGGAGGGCTCAGCACGGGGAGCTCCAACCGGCTCCTTCGTCCCGCTTTGGTTTTTCTGGCCGCGATGCTTCGCCTCGGGCAGGAAACGGGGGATGCCGTTTGGATCCCCCCCTCATCTCGATGCTCTCGGGATGAGGCATGGGAAGGAGAAGGAAACCAGAATCCCTGAGGTGCCTCAATTGCTGATTTTTCCTTTTAATACTGGAGTACGCTTTGTGGGCTCTATAAGGCATATTTTTATTAAATGAAATCTTGTAATACAAACGGTGCTATGGTGTTTTAACAAACTGTATCACGCTTCTGCCTGATTCCATCTCGCTGAGGTGCTACTAATGTATATATCAAATTAAGGAACCAAGAATTAAGACAAGAAAAAAAAAAAAAAAAGAATTTAAGCAATGTCGTTGAGAAGGAAGTTTACTATTCCGGAGCGACAGCTCGAGGCGTGCCGGGAGCCGGTTGGGTTTATGCAAACGGAAAGAGGTGCCGCGTCCGAGGTCGTGGTGGAGCCGTTCCCTGCGGGTTCCTGTGCAGTCCCGGGATGAGGTGCTCAGAGGTGATGTCTGGGGGGCTTGGCTAGGTGTGGTCATGGTGCTTGGCCAGGTGTGGTCGTGGTGCTTGGCCAGGTGTGGTCGTGGTGCTCAGCCAGGTGTGGTCGTGGTGCTCAGCCAGGTGTGGTCGTGGTGCTTGGCCACAGCACTTTGACAGGTGTGATCATGGTGCTTGGATTGGGTGCTCAGTCAGGTGTGTGGTCATGGTGCTTGGCCAGGTGTGGGGTCGTGGTGCTCGGCCACAGCGCTCAGCCAGCTGTGTGGTCTTGGTGCTCAGCCAGGTGTGTGGTCATGGTGCTCAACCAGGTGTGTGGTCATGGGGCTCAACCAGGTGTGTGGTCATGGTGCTTGAATAGGGTCCTTGGCCAGGTGTATGGTCATGGTGCTCAGCCGAGTGTGTGGTCATGGTGCTCAGCCAGGTGTGGTCGTGGTGCTTGGCCACAGCACTTTGACAGGTGTGGTCATGGTGCTTGGTTAGGGTGCTCGGCCAGGTGTGTGGTCATGGTGCTCAACCAGGTGTGTGGTCATGGTGCTCAACCAGGTGTGTGGTCATGGGGCTCGACCACAGTGCTCAGCCAGGGTGCTCGGACACAGCCAGGCGTGTGGACATAAGTGCTCGGACATGGTGCTCGGCCACACACGGTGGATGTGGCGCTTGGAGGTGGTGCTCGGACACGGTGCTGGGTCACACATCATGGACGCGGTGCTCGGGCTCGGTGCTCAGGCTCAGTGCTCAGCCACACGTCATGGACGTGGTGCTCTGTTGTGGTGCTCAACCCCAGCTCATGGATGTGGTGCTGGGTCACAGGTCATGGATGTGGTGCTTGGCCACAGCTCATGGACGTGGTGCTGGGCCACAGGTCATGGACGTGGTGCTTGGACGTGGTGCTCAGGAATGGTGCTTGGCCACACCTTGTGGACACAGTGCTCGGCCACGGTGCTCAGTGCGGTGCTTGGATGTGACGTGTGGATATGGTGCTCAGTCCCAGTGCTTGGCCACATGTGATGGACGTGGTGCTCGACTGCAGTGCTCAGACATGGTGCTCTGACATTGGTGCATGGATGTGGTGCTTGGACATTGGTGCTTGGACATTGGTGCACGGACACAGTGCTTGGACATTGGTGCTCGGACATTGGTGCTCGGGCATGGTGCTCAGACGTGGTGCTTGGACATGGTGCTGCTGTGTTTGGTGCTCGGGCATGGTGAGTGGACACGGTGCATGGACATGGTGCTCGGGCGTGGTGCTCAGCCATGCACCGTGGACGTGGTGCTCAGACATGGTGAGTGGACACAGTGCATGGACATGGTGAGTGGACATGGTGAATGGACATGGTGCATGGACATGGTGAGTGGACATGGTGCATGGACATGGTGAGTGGACACAGTGCATGGACGTGGTGCTTGGACATGGTGTATGGACATGGTGAATGGACATGGTGAATGGACACGGTGCATGGACATGGTGCTCGGGCATGGTGCTCAGCCATGCACCGTGGACGTGGTGCTCAGCTCAGCCGTGGTGCTTGAACATGATGTGTGGGCAGTGCTTGGCCAGGGCGTGTGGACAGTGCTTGACCATAGTGCTCGGACACGGTGCTTGGACATGGTGCTCGGGCATGGTGCTCAGCCATGCACCGTGGACAAGGTGCTCAGACATGGTGAGTGGACACAGTGCATGGACATGGTGCTTGGACATGGTTGTATGGACATGGTGAGTGGACATGGTGAGTGGACATGGTGAGTGGACATGGTGTATGGACACGGTGCTTGGACATGATGAGTGGACATGGTGAGTGGACATGGTGAGTGGACATGATGAGTGGACATGGTGAGTGGACATGGTGTATGGACATGGTGCATGGACATGGTGAGTGGACATGGTGTATGGACATGGTGAGTGGACATGGTGTATGGACATGGTGCGTGGACATGGTGCGTGGACATGGTGAGTGGACATGATGAGTGGACATGGTGTATGGACATGGTGCGTGGACATGGTGTATGAACATGGTGAGTGGACATGATGAGTGGACATGGTGAGTGGACATGGTGTATGGACATGGTGCGTGGACATGGTGTATGGACATGGTGCTCGGGCTTGATGCTCAGCCATGCACTGTGGACGTGGTGCTCGGCCATGATAGGTGGACACAGTGCTCAGATGTGGCACATGGACATGGGTGCTCTGCTTGGTGCTTGGACCTGGTGCATGGACTTGGTGCTTGGCCATGGTTCCTGGGCACGTTTCTCTGCTGTGGTGCTTGGCCATGGTCCATGGCCGTGGTGCTCGGCCACGATGTGACTGACCACGTGTTGTGGGCACGGTGCTTGAGCGTGGTGCTCAATGGTTGTGCTCAGGCACAGTGCATGGACACGGTGCTCGGCCACAGGGCTCGGCCATGGTGTGTGGACATGGTGCTGAGCCGGGGTGTGTGGGCACAGTGCTTGGCCATGGGGCTCGGACATGTCGTGTGGACACGGTGGTTGCCCACAGCATGGGCATGGTGGCTGGGCACAGAGCATAGACACAGTGGTTGGGCACAAAGCGTGGGCATGGTGGTTGCCCAGAGCATGCTCACAGTGGTTGGGCACAGAGCATGGACATGGTGGTTGGGCACGGAGCATGGACACGGTGGTTGCCCAGAGCATGGACACGGTGGTTGCCCAGAGCATGGACACAGTAGCTGGGCACAGAACATGGACATGGTGGCCGGGCACAGAGCATGGGCACAGCAGTTGCC
>JAOTQP010000886.1:1014619-1027022 GCA_026413545.1 Cichladusa arquata
ACCCCTCCGATGTGGGGGGGCCGGCGCGGTCCCTCGCTGCCCCGGTGCTTGTCTGTCCTTACCTTTGTTGAGCCGGGCTGGTGTCCGACCCCCTCCGATTTGGGGGGGCCGCGGTGCTCTCCATCCACCTTACCTTTGGCAGGCTGTGCTGTCTTTGTCGCCTTCGGGGAGGGAGAGGAAGCTCTGTCGGTGTCCGGCGTCCTTGCCCCCGGGGGAAAGCTCTGGCGGTGTTCGCCCTCCTCGCCCCGAGGGAGGACCGGGGTGTCTCGTCTTGTCCATCCTTTCTGTGTGGGGATGGTCGGGGTGCTCAGGATATCTCCGCCCGCTTCCCATTACTGGCAGGGGTCCGGGTGGTCTCCGTGCAGCAGAGCAGTCTCTGGTGGGGTCTCCGCGGCCTTCGTTGCAGCTCCTCTGCTATGGGCGGGGGGGGGCAGGATCGTCTCCACCCTCGTTTTTTGTGGGGATGAGTGGTCAGGTCATGTCCATCCTCCTCCTCTGCAAAAGAGAGGGGACGGCTGGTCTCCGTCCACCTCACCATTGGCAGGCCGGGGGCGCCTGCTCGTTCCGGGAGAGCACCGGGGTGTGGTGGGGAGCGGTGTCTGCGTCGTCCTCCCCCCGGGGGGATGCTCTGTCGGGGTCCGTCGTCCTGGCCGGCGGGGGGATGCTCTGTCGGGGTCCACCTTCCTCACCCCAAGGAGAGAACCGGGGAGCGGGGTGTCTCCGTGGTTATCCCGTGTGGAGATGTGGGGGGGTCAGGTCACCGCGGTCTTTCTCCACCATGGAGGGGGGCCGGGTGATCTGTGCTTATCGCGGTGTGGGCTGGGATGGTCTCCGTGGAGCGGAGTCACGGGTGGGGTCCCCGCGCCCTTCGTGGCCGGGCAGACGGCGCAGAGCGGATCTCCGCCCGCTCCGTGGGTCTCCTCCCGGTGCGCTGCTCGGGGCTCCTCTCCCGGGGTCTCCTCCTCCTGCCGCCGCCGCCGCCGCTGCTGCTCCCGACCCGCGCCACCGGGGCTCCTTATATACCCAGAACAAGCCCCGCCCCTTTTAGGCACAGCCAATAGGAGTCGAGGAACAAGCGTGGGGGCGGAGCAACCAACGTGCCGCATTGTGAGGACACAGGGAGGAGGCGTGGCCACAGCGTGTCCAAGAGATCTGATTGGTCGGAAGCGGAGGGCTCCAAAAGGGGCGTGGCTCGGGCTCGGGGTGGAGGGCCCGGGGTCACATCGGGATTTCGGGAGCAGCTCCGGGCGCTCCCGGTGCTTCCGCAGGTCTCCTGGAGCCCCTTCAGGCACGGCAAGGGGCTCTGAGCTCTCCCTGGATCCTTCCCTTCCCCAGGTGAACATTCCCAGCTCTCTCACCCCGGCTCCAGAGCGGCCCCAGCAGCTCCACATCCTCCAGGTGAAGTCCCAGCTGTGCAGGTGTGGTCTCACCTGAGCGGGGCCCAGGGGCAGAATCCCCCCAGAGCTGGGGGTCAGCCCAGGGCACCTCTGGGATCCTGTCCAGCCTCTCAGTCACCCACACCATGCCCATTGTGGGAGCTGCAGCCGTGACACCAATTATACCAATGAACACCCTCACGGTGTTGATGTTATCTTTCATCCCGTGTGGAGCTGCCGCGGTCGCTGCCGGGTCACGATTCCGGATTACAGATCAGCACCAGCGGCTCCTCTGCACCCGCGGGAGCCGCGCGGGTGCCGGCACGGAGCGAACCTGAGTCAATCACTTTTTCTGCTGAATCCTATTGGCTGCCGCGGGAGGGGGGGGCGGGGCTTACCGCGCTATATAAAGGGCGAGGAGTCGCGTTTCTTTCATTGCTTCTCCCGCCGCCGCTGAGGCCCAGCCCCGCCATGGCTTCCGCGCTCCGGCCCCTCCGCGCCCTCAGCCGCGCCGCACTGGAGCCCCGCGCCCGCCGCCTGCACCTCAGCGCCGCCCGGTACGGCCCGGGACACCGGGGAGTGCGGGGGTGGCTTGGGGGCAGGTGGGAACAGCGCCCGCCCCGCTCCGCTCGCTGAGGGCTGTGTGGGGGGAGGCCCGGCCCGGTTCGGGGCGCCCCCCGCGCTGGGGTCGCGGCCCGATTCGCCCCCGCTGTTCCGGGCTGAGCGGGCGGGCCCCCAGCGGCCGCGCCGGGCGCTGCAGGCTGATGAAATCCCGCGGCCGCCTTGCGTGGGAGTGCGGGGCTGCTGAGGGGAACGGGCGGGGAGGGAGCGGGAGCGGCCCCGCAACGGGGCTGGCCCGGGCCGGGGGGACAGAGACAGCCCGGGGGATGGAGACACCCCAGAGTGAGAGGGACCGAGACAGCCCGGGGGATGGAGACACCCCAGAGTGAGAGGGACAGAGACAGTCTGGGGGGATGGAGACACCCCAGAGTGAGAGGGACAGAGACAGTCTGGGGGATGGAGACACCCCAGAGTGAGAGGGACAGAGACAGCCCGGGGGATGGAGACACCCCAGAGTGAGAGGGACAGAGACAGTCTGGGGGGATGGAGACATCCCAGAGTGAGAGGGACAGAGACAGTCTGGGGGGATGGAGACACCCCAGAGTGAGAGGGACAGAAACAGCCCGGGGGATGGAGACACCCCAGAATGAGAGGGACAGAAACAGCCAGGGGACTGGAGACAGCCCCAGAACGAAAGGGACAGAGAGAGGCCAGACCAGAGCAGGGCTGCCTGGGACCAGGGGGATGGAGACCACCCGATGATCCCCCAGAAAGAGAGGGAGATTCCCCCAGAATGAAAGGGACAGACACCCTCTGGGCACTGGGGTGAAAGGGACAGAGACCCCTCTGAGTGAGGAAGAAGGAAACTACCCCCTCTTCTTGATTACTCCTTGACCGAGACCCCTGAGCATTCCCTGTTGTGACAGAGAAAAAAAAGCACCCTGAGCATTCCCTGGGCACTGGGGTGACAGGGACAGATCCCTGAGCATTCTGTGGTATGGCAAGGACAGAGACCCCTGAGCACTGCCCAGGCACTGGGGTGACAGGGGCAGAGACCCCCGTGTGTCCCACCCTGCTCCAAGCACTGCTCTGAGCTCACTCGTTGCCCCCGAGGGCCTCTGGTGCTCTCCCTGTCCCTGGGGTCTCCAGTGCCGGGGGAAGATCCTGGTGAGTTTTGGAGCAGTCCCCAGGGAATGGGCAGGGCTCCGAGGCTGCCAGAGCTCAGGGAATGTTTGGACAACACTCCCAGGGATGCACAGGGCGGGATTTTGGGGTGTAGTGCCAGGAGTTGGGTCAGTGATCCAGCTCGAGATGTTCCAATTCTGCCTCATTTGGTACCAGCTTTGATCCTGGAACCGAGCCTAGAACATGTTGCTGCCAAAGGCTCTGCCAGAGCGCAGAGGCCGAGCCTTTCCCCCCGGGTTTTCCTGCCCCATCCTGCCCGGGGCTGGCAGCTGGTGGCCCCGGGGCTGTGGTGACACTTTGCTGCTGCAGGGGGGACGCCGTGGTGATCTCGGGGAGGAAGCTGGCCCGGCAGATCCGGCAGGAGGCGCGGCACGAGGTGCAGCAGTGGGTGGCTGCAGGCAACAGGAGGCCCCACCTGAGCGTGGTGCTGGTGGGGGAGAACCCGGCCAGCCACTCCTACGTCCTCAACAAAACCAAAGCTGCGGCTGATGTGGGTGAGTGAGAGGTTTCCTTGTCAAAAAAGCACAGTCTGGTTGGGAATCCTCGATGCTGGAAGCTTTTTGGGATGGACTCACCTGTTGGCTTTTCACCTTTACCCACAATTCGGGTTCTCTGGCTGCTCGTTGTACTGGGGTGTGGTTAAATGTGGTCTGTTTGATCCTTCAGGGCAACTCAAGCTCTGTGATTGGGGTTTTTCAGCTCTCCCAGAGCCATAAAAAGCACAGGAGGGGATTTTTGGCCTCTTTTTTTCCATCTTTTCTCTCTCTGCTCTTTGACTCCTTCCCATCCTGCAATCCAAGGTCCTGCTCAGGGTCAGGGGCAATCAGTGGTATCATTTAACCGGGGTCCTGAGCAGCTGAGGCTGCTTTTAGAGCTGGCATTTTTAGTCAAACATCCCTTTTTCACCATATCCAGGCACTGTGTTTTTAATTTTTTTGGGGGGAGCAGCCTTTGCTTGAGTTTCTCCCTGCTTTGGGAGGGTCCCAAACACCCTTTCCCAGGCCACCAGTGCCACATAATCACCCTCAACAACAAATCCCGAGACTTGTGAAGGGGTCTCCAGCCTGGGAGCTGCACGAACCCTTCCACCCTCGCAGATTTAGCCAGGCAGCGAAGCGGGGCAGTTTAAATCTACAAAATATGGGCGGGTCGCTCTCTGGTGCTTGGCTGACGCCGTGGGTGTGGCCCTTCCAGGGATCAGCAGCGAGACCATCCTCAGGCCCGCCTCCATCACCGAGCAGGAGCTGCTGGAGCTCATCGGCAAACTCAACAGCGACCCAGCCGTGGACGGGCTGCTGGTGCAGCTTCCCCTGCCCGGTGAGCAGCTCAAATCCCCCAAAAAAATTCCTGAGGGTTGCAGGCAATGATGGGAGGGGATCCTGCCCTGATCCACCCCCTCAGCACCAGGGCATCAATTCCCCACTGCTGTGTTCCCAAAAATCTCCCAGGGGTTGCAGGATGGGGAGCACAAGGGGGGATCCTGCCCTGATCCACCCCCTCAGCACCAGGGCATCAATTCCCCCCTGCTGCATTCCCAAAAGGCTCCCAGGGGGTGCAGGATGGAGAGCACAAGGGGGGATCCTGCCCTGATCCTGCCCCTCAGCACCAGGGCATCAATTCCCCCCTGCTGCATTCCCAGAGGGCTCCCTGGGGTTGCAGGATGGGGAGCACAAGGGAGGATCCTGCCCTGATGCTGCCCCTCAGCAGCAGCTGCCTGCAGGGTTGTCTCTGCAGGCCATGGAATCTATTCCTGTCCGGGAGGATCAGCTTGCCAGGCTGGGAGTTTGAGCTGGGTGTGGCCTTGGGGCTGCCTGGAAATGCCCTGGGTGTGGGCAGGGCTGGGATTGCAGAGTGCAGCCTGCAACTGGGAGTGCTGGGGAGCTTCAGGCCACAAACTCTGAACGGGCTCCAAGGTCAGAACTCTGGCTCAGGGTCAGAATTGCAGCTCAGGGTCAGAGCTCCAGTTTGGGGTTGCAATTCTAGCTTGGGGCTTGGGGTTGAAATTCCAGCTCAGGATTCAAGGTCAGAGCTCCAGCTTGGGGTTGCAATTTCAGCTCAAGGCTCAAGGTCAGAGCTCAGGGATTGGGGTCATAATTCCAGCTCAGGACCTGGAGTCAAATCTCCAGTTTGGCATCACAGTTGCAACTCAAGGCTTGGGGTCACAATTCCAGCTCAAGGCTCAGGGTCACAATTCCAGTTTGGGGTTACAGTTCCAGCTTGAGAATCAGAGTCAGAGCTCGCATTTGGGGTCACAATTCCAATTTGGGGTCACAATTCCAGTTTGGGGTCAGAGCTCCAGTTTGGGGTCACAATTCCAGTTCGGGGTCGCAACTTGGGCTCAGGGTCACAGTTCCAGCTCAAGGCTGGGGGTCAGAGCTCCAGTTTGAGGTCACAATTCCAGCTCAAGGCTGGGGGTCAGAGCTCCAGTTTGAGGTCACAATTCCAGCTGAAGGCTGGGGGTCAGAGCTCCAGTTTGAGGTCACAATTCCAGTTTGACATCACAGTTCCAGCTCAAGAATTGAGGTCAGAGCTCCCATTTGAGGTCACAATTCCAGCTTGGGTTCAGAGCTCCAGTTTGGGGTCACAGTTCCAGCTCAAGGCTGGGGGTCACAATTCCAGTTTGAGGTCACAATTCCAGTGTAAGGTCATAGCTTGGGCTCAGATCACAATTCCAGTTTGAGGTCACAATTCCAGTTTGAGGTCAGAGCTCCAGTTTGGGGTCACAGTTGCAGCTCAAGGCTGGGGTCACAATTCCAGTTTGAGGTCACAGCTTGGGCTCAGGGTCACAATTCTAGTTTGAGGTCACAATTCTAGTTTGAGGTCACAATTCTAGTTTGAGGTCACAATTCTAGTTTGAGGTCACAATTCCAGTTTGAGGTCACAACTTGGGCTCAGGATCACAGTTCCAGTTTGAGGTCACAGTTCCAGTTTGAGGTCAGAGCTCCAGTTTGGGGTCACAATTGCAGTGTGAGGTCACAACTTGGGCTGAGGGTGACAGTTCCAGTTTGGGGTCAGAGCTCCCATTTGGGATCACAGTTCCAGTTTGGTGTCAGAGCTCCTGTTTGGGGTCACAGTTCCAGCTCAATGCTGGGGGTCACAATTCCAGTTTGAGGTCACAATTCCAGCTCAAGGCTCAGGGTCAGAGCTCCAGTTTGAGGTCACAATTCTAGTTTGGCATCACAATTCCAGCTCAAGAATTGGGGTGAGAGCTCCCATTTGACATCACAGTTCCAGCTTGGGGTCAGAGCTCCAGCTCAAGGCTGGGTGTCACAATTCCAGTTTGAGGTCACAGTTCCAGTTTGGGGTCACAATTGTAGTGTGAGGCCACAGCGTGGGCTCAGGGTGACAATTCCAGTTTGGGGTCAGAGCTCCCATTTGGGGTCACAGTTCCAGTTTGGTGTCAGAGCTCCTGTTTGGGGTCACAGTTCCAGTTTGAGGTGACAACTTGGGCTCAGGGTCACAGTTCCAGCTCAAGGCTGGGGGTCAGAGCTCCAGTTTGGGGTCACAGTTCCAGTTTGAGGTGACAACTTGGGCTCAGGGTCACAGTTCCAGCTCAAGGCTGGGGGTCAAAGCTCCATCCCAGGGCTCAGTGCTGCCAAGGATCAGAGCTGCAGAGCACAGCTGGAGCACAGCTGGCACAGCTGGTCCCTGAGCACTCCTGCCCCGTGCAGAGCACATCGACGAGCGCAGGGTGTGCAACGCCGTCAGCCCGCACAAGGACGTGGACGGCTTCCACGTGCTCAACGTGGGCCGCATGTGCCTGGACCAGGACTCCATGCTGCCTGCCACGCCCCGGGGCGTCTGGGAGATCATCCAGAGGACAGGTGAGAGCACGTGGGCATGTCCTGGGAGTTCCAGCTCAGGTGAGAGCAAATGCTGCAGGGTCTGGCTGGTTCCTGGGGGTTCCTGCACAGGTTGGAGGATTCCCAGCTGGAGAGCTCAAGGGTCAGGCATGAAGGGTGACACAGGTGACATCTGAGCTTTGTGTGACAGGGACAGCACCAAGGGCATGGCTGGAGGTGGGCCAGGGGGGTTTGGGATGGGTTTTAGGAAAGGTTCTGCCCCCAGAGGATGCTGGACATTGCCCAGGGAATGGGCACAGCCCCAAGGCTGCTGGAGCTCCAGGAACGTTTGGATTTTGGGGTGTCTGTGCCGGGCTCCAGGGATGGACAAGGTGGGAATTTGGGGTGTGTGTGCAGGGCTCCAGGGTGGAAATTTGGGATGTCTGTGCAGGGCCCAGGGCTGGATCAGAGATCCTGTGGGTCCCTCCCAGCTCAGGACAGGCTGTGCCCGTGTGATTTGTCCCCTGCAGGGATCCCCACGCTGGGCAGGAACGTGGTGGTGGCGGGCAGGTCCAAGAACGTGGGGATGCCGATCGCGATGCTGCTGCACACCGACGGCAGCCACGAGCGGCCCGGAGGTAGGGGCGGGGTGGCCTCGGGCAAGGACCCTCCCAACTCTGCTCTTTTCACTCTAAAGCACTCCAGCAGTTCCCAAGGACCCTCCCAACTCTCCTCTTTAACCTGAAGCACTCCCAGCAGTTCCCAAGGGACCCTCCCAACTCTCTCCTCTTTGACTCCTGAAGCACTCCAACAGTTCCCTGGTCAGGGATCTGGCCTGGGGTGAAATAATCCTCAACATGATCTCAAAATCAGAGTTGTTCAGGTTGGAAAAGGTCTCCAAGGTCATGAAATCCACTTAGCCATGGGCACCTCCAACCCACAGCCTCAAGAGCCACATCCACACGTGGTGTGAACCCTTCCAGGCCTGGAGCCTCCCCACTTCTTCTGGGCAGCCTCTTCTGATATTTTACCACCTTTCCATGATGGATTTTTTTTTTTTTTTTTGTGATATCCAGCCTGAACCTCCCCTGGCACAGCTGGAGGCTGTCCCTGTTCCCTGGGAGCAGAGCCTGACCCTGCCCTGGCTGCCCCCTCCTGTCATTGTGGAGAGCCAGGAGCTCCCCCTGAGCCTCCTTCAGTGACTTCTTGTCCTGTCCCACCCCAAATCCCTGCCTCTCCCTCCAAGGGCTGATCCTGGGGTTCACCAGCAACCCCTGATGTTCCTGAGGAGCTCAGGGGTGGGCTTGAAGGTGAAGATGAATCCTTAAAACCCATATGTTTGTGGACAAAGCCCCTCCAACTAATTAAAGTTACAAAGTTTACTAAGACACTCTAGGGGGTAATCCCCTAGAGATGTGGCAGCCCCTACAAGGTTCCTTGTCCTCTATTTGTTTCCCCAAATCTTACTTTCCATACATTTGCAGCACCTCCCATCCCCTTTCTCTATTAAAATGAGGCCAATAGTCCTTCACATGTGAGCAATTCTTCTCTCGAATTGGGTCGGTGGTCTCGAATTGGGTCAGTGGTCTTGAATTGGGTCAGTGGTCTTGAAGGATGAAGTAAGGAGAGACTTCATCAGGTCTCTGTCACCCTCTGGCACAATCCAAGGTCCCCTGCTTTGTGATGGACTCCTACAAAGTCCAGGTTTAGCCATTGTTTCACTGCTTTCAATTTGTTCTTATGATCCTCTTCTATAAACAAAACTGAAACAAGCTTATAATTGGAAACAATACCTCTGTTACCTCCAGCTTAAGCAGCTAATAATTATCCTATAATCTAATCATTAGCCTATCGTTTCTTTATCTAATTTACACCCTGATCAATATGGATTGCTTCTAACCTTTAGCTCCAATCTTAACTCTTCAAAGTGATGATTCAGAGCTGCAGGGCAGTGGCTGGTCTGGGAGCTGTGTTACACCCTGATCAATATGGATTGCTTCTAACCCTTAGCTCCAATCTTAACTCTTCAAAGTGATGATTCAGAGCTGCAGGGCGGTGCCTGGTTGGGAGCAGTGTGTGACTCTGCCCGTGTCCCCGCAGGTGACGCCACGGTGACGATCTCGCACCGCTACACGCCCAAGGAGCAGCTGAAGCAGCACACCATCCGTGCTGACATCGTGGTGGCAGCTGCAGGTGAGGGGGCCTGGGGGTGTTCCTGCTGAGAATCCTGGCCATGGAGTGTGCTGGGGGCTCTCTGAGAAGGTCCTGGAGCTGGGATTTCTGGTGTGTCCCCGGTTTGGGGTTCTGCCTTTGGAATGGGGAACAGCAGCTGGCAGGGAGCAGCTGATCACAGCCTGAACAGCCAGGGAGAGTCGTGGGATGGGCTGGGGTGGGAGGGAGCCCAGCAGGATCATGGATCCAGCCCTGGAGCCCTGCACAGACACCCCAAAATCCCACCCTGGAGCCCTGCACAGACACCTCAAAATCCAAACACTCCTGGAGCTCCAGCAGCCTCAGGGCTGTGCCCATTCCCTGGGCAGTGCCCAGCACCCTCTGGGGGCAGAACCTTTCCCAAAATCCACTCTGACCCTCCCTGGCCCAGCTGGAGATGGGCTGTGGATGGAAAGTGCTGGAAAGCCGAGGATGCTGGGGGAGGCTCTGTGCAGAGGTGGGGTGGGTGTGACTGGGGGGTGTGAGCAGAGCAGGGGACACTCCAGGGATGGAGATAAAGCCAGGCTGGGGGTGGATCCCCCCGATATCTGGCAGGACCAGATCCTCACCCCACCCTGAAAGGCTGGGTTAGCCCCAGGATGTTTCTGCCAGCCCTCCCTCCCTCCCTGGCCCAGCCAAAGCTGAGCCCAGCTGGGCTGGGGTGGATTTGAGCACTGCCCCAGCTCCTCCTGCCTTAGTGCAGGTGGAAAATGCAGCAAAGAGCTGCAGAGGTGGAATGTTGGAAGGTTTCCCCTTGCAGGGGGGGTCAGGTTCTGGCTGTTCTGCCAGAACTCCCCGAGGAGGAGGAGGAGGAGGATTCCTGTTCTGTGCTCAGAGATTATCAGGGAACATGGAGTAATGGAATTTGGACTGCAAGGACCTTAAAGATCACCCTGTTCCAACCCCCTGCACACTTCCCACCAGATCAGCCCTGTCCAGCCTGGCCTTGGACACTTCCAGGGATGGGGCAGCCACAGCTGCTCTCCCAGGGACAGATTCCTTCCAGAAATCCAACTGAGATTTCCCCTCTGCCAGCTGGAGCACCTGAGCTGAGCACCAGTAGCTGGTTGTGCCACCGAGAGGAGATTGACATTTCTTAGAATGGTTTAGGTTGGAAAAAACCCTTAAAACTCCTGAATCCCATTTTTTTGGGAAGCAGGAAAGCCCAGATGGGTTGGAACATCCTTGAAACATTGGGATGAGAGGGATCAAGGGGTAGATTTGCATTTCTTAGGATGGTTTAGGTTGGAAAAAAACCCTTGAAATTCTTGAATCCAATTATTTTGGGAAGCAGGAAGGTGCAGGTGGGTTGGAACATCATTGAAACGTTGGGATGAGAGGGATCAAGGGGGATATTTCCATTTCTTGAAATGGTTTAGGTTGGAAAAAATGCCTTAAAACTCCTGAATCCAAATTATTTTGAGAAGCAGGAAAGCCCAGGTGGGTTGGAACATCCTTGAAACACTGGGATGGAGGGATCAAAGGGGAGATCTGCATTTCCTAGGACGCTTTAGGTTGGGAAAAAACCCTTTAAGATTCCTGAGTCCCATTTTTTGAGAGATCAAGGGGGTAGATTTGTATTTCTTAGGATGGTTTAGGTTGGATAAAACCCCATAAGACTCCTGAATCCCAATTATTTTGGGAAGCAGGAAGGCCCAGGTGGGTTGGAACGTCCTGGAAACGTTGGCTCAGGGGGATTGGGAGTAGATTCGTGTTTCTTAGGATGCTCTAGGTTGGAAAAAACCCTTGAGACTCCTAAATCTAATTATGTAGAGAAGCAGGAAGGCCCAGGTGGGTTGGAACATCCTGGGAACGTTGGCTCAGGGGGATTGGGAGTAGATTTGTGTTTCTTAGGATGCTCTAGGTTGGAAAAAACCCTTGAGACTCCTAAATCTAATTATGTAGAGAAGCAGAAGGCCCAGGTGGGTTGGAACATCCTGGGAACGTTGGGTCAGAGCCTCTCTGAGGCCGTGGCTGTGTTTGCAGGCATCCCCAACCTGATCACAGCCGACATGATCAAGGAGGGCGCGGCCGTGATCGACGTGGGCATCACGCGGGTGCAGGACCCCGTCACGGCCCGGCCCCGCCTGGTGGGGGACGTGGATTTCGAAGGTGAGGAAACGGCTGGGTCCTTTTCTTGGGCCCTGAGGAAGGGGGGACAGAGCCTGGATTGTGTCACTGAGCTCAGGGATCTCCCGTGGGGACTCCCCAGAGGAGCCTCCTGAGCCTCAGCGCCCGAGTCCCGACCTCTGCTCCAGCCCTGCTCTCAGAATTGACATTTCTGTGGTAGAAATCGGCTCTTAGGCCTGGCTTTTGGTGCTTTTGGGCCTGGCTTTTGCTGCTTTTAGGCCTGTTTTTTTGGGGCTCCCATGTCTGGCTTTGTGTGCTTTTAGGCCTGGCTTTTGGTGTTTTTAGAGCGTGGTGCTTTTAGGAATGGCTTTTTGCTGTTTTTGACCCTTGTGCTTTAAGGCCTGGCTTGGTGCTTTTGGGCTCAGATTTTTGGTGCTTTCAAGCCTGGCTTTTGGGGCTCCCAGGCCTGGCTTTTTGGCACATTTAGGACTTGCTTTTTGGTGCTTTTAGGCCTGTCTTTTTGCTCTCTTGGACCCTTGTGCTTCCAGGCCTTGCTTGTTGCTTTTAGGCTTTGCGTTTTGGCACTTTTGGGCCTGGCTTTTTGGTGCTTTTGGGCCTGGCTTTTTGCTGTTTTGGACCCTTGTGCTTTTGGGCCTGGCTTTTTGGCGCTTTTGGGCCTGGCTTTTTGGCGCTTTTGGGCCTGGCTTTTTGGCGCTTTTAGGCCTGGCTTTTTTCTTGTTTTGGACTCTTGTGCTTCCAGGCCTGGCTTGGCACCTTTCCCCACCCTGGCCTTGGCAGTTAAGCTCCTCTCACAGCCAGGCTGGACTCACTGGGCCGTGCCTCCCAACCAACAAAAACCCACCTGCACATCATTCCTAAAGCCTTAATCCCGACACAACTCACGTGGCTGTAGGCTGGGAAGCCTGGCCTGGCCCTTAAGCCCAGCTTTTCCCCTCAGGGGTGAGGAAGAAGGCGAGTTACATCACGCCGGTGCCGGGCGGCGTGGGGCCCATGACGGTGGCCATGCTGATGAAGAACACCATCATCGCCGCCAAGAAACTGCTGAAACCCCAACAGCTCGAGGCCCTGCCGGCCTAGCCTGGGGCCCTTGAGCCGGGCCTAGCCTGGGGCCCTTGAGCCGGGCCTAGCCTGGGGCCCTTGAGCCGGGCCTAGCCTGGGGCCCTTGAGCCGGGCCTAGCCTGGGGCCCTTGAGCCGGG
>JAOTQP010000886.1:1042197-1056575 GCA_026413545.1 Cichladusa arquata
AGACCAATGCCAGTTTTCATCCAAAAGTGCTTTTCTCCTTCCTGAAAATTATAATGAAGGGAAAGAGAAAGGAAGGGAGGAGAAAAAAAGTGGGAAGGGAATAAACAGGGTGGGGAGGGAATTAATGGGATTGGTAAGTGAATTAATGGGGTTGGAAGGGGATTAATGGGGTGGAGAGGGGAATTAATGGGGTGGGAAGGGGAATTAATGGGGTAGGAAAGGGCATTGTTGGGATTGGAAGGGAATTAACAGGGTGGGAAGGGAATTAATTAATTTAATTAATTTTAAGGGCATTAATGGGGTTGGGAAGGGGAATTAATGGGGTGGGAAGGGAATTAATGGGGTGGGAAGAGGATTAACGGGGTGGGAAAAGGGAATTAACGGGGTTGAAAGGGAATTGGGATAGAGAGGTTTGCTTCTGCTTTGGCGTCTTTCCAGCTCCGCTCAGCCACAGATAACTCGGGAACAAAATCCCCGAAATCCACATTTCCTCACCTTTCCTCCACCAGGTGAGGGGTTATTGGGATTGGGGTTATTGGGATTGGGAGAGCCAAGGGAGAGAATCCAGGAATGCTTTGGGGATGGATCTTTTGGATGGGATCTCGGTCCCCATGAGGCCACCCCTGCCATGGGCAGGGACAATTCCCACTGTCCCAAGATCCATCCAGCCTGGCCTTGGGCACTTCCAGGGATCCAGGGGCAGCCACAGCTCCAGTGGGAATTCCATCCAGCCCCTCCCACCCTCATTCCATCCCAAATCCCATTTAAATCTCCCCTTTCCCAGTGGAAGCCATTCCTGGTGTCCTGTCCCTCCATCCCTTGTCCCCAGTCCCTCCCCAGTTCTCCTGGAGCCCCTTCAGGCCCTGCAAGGGGCTCTGAGCTCTCCCTGGATCCTTCTCCTCTCCAGGTGAACATTCCCAGCTCTCCCAGCCCGGCTCCAGCAGTTTCACATCCTCCAGGTGAGGTCCCAGCTCTGCAGGTGGGGTCAGCCCAGGGCACCTCTGGGGTCGTGTCCAGCTTCTCAGCCACCCCCAAATCCCTCTCTCAGACTGGATCCATCCCAGGGGCACCTCCAGCACTCGGAATGCTCAAACCCCATGAGATCCCCTGGAGCTTGTCCAGGTCCCTCTGGACGTCCCCATCCTTCAGGATTGTCCCTTGGTGTCACCTGCAAACCTCCCGAGGGTGCCCTTGACCGCTTCGTTTCCATCACTAATGAGCACATTAATTAACTCTGGCCCCAAGAGGGACCCCTGGACATCACTGGTCACTGATGGCCATCGGACTCTGGGCCAGTGGCCACTGACCTGGGGATGGGCTCATCCCTCCCATTCCCCACCCATCACCCCACAAATTCCTCATCCATTACATGTCCACCCGTTAATTGTCCACTCTTCCACTGTCCACCCTTTAAGTGTCCACCCATTAACCCAACTCCATTTTGGACAGGAGGATGTCATAAATAGCCTCACAAAATTCCAAAAATCAGGAACCTCGGGGAGGATCCCAATTGTGGCCAAAACCTCCTGAAAACAGCAGTTTATTTTCCTGGAGTTCTTTGCCTCCACCAAAAACTCCCGGCTGCTCCCGTTTTCCCTCATTTTTGGGAAAGGGGTTGGCAGAACCTGGTTCTTTCCTTACCTTGGTGGGGAAATAGCGGCTGAATTTGAATTTTTTCAGGGTCAGAGTCATGGAGTAGGTGCCGAAGAAGAGGATGAAGGACATGAGGGCCAGGTCGGGCACGAATTTGCAGGATTTTCCCACCAAGCTGCCGCCGTATTTGAGACATTCCTTCTTACTCAGCTGGGTCCAGTCCAGAGCTGTGAGGTTGATAGCATTGGACTGGCGAGAGACCCCAAAAAAGCAAAATTAGCAAAATCTGAAATTATTGTGGTGTGCAGGGAAAGGGGAAATTCCAGCTCAAATCGAACAAAATTGGCATTTTTAAGGTGCAGAATGGAAAGAGAGGGAAATTTCCTGTCCAAACCCCCAAATTTGTACTTTAAGGATTACATTGTGCAAGAAAAGGAAAATTTCACAACTGGATTGAGCAAAATCCGCGTTTTTAGCAACTGCAGCTTGCAAAAAAAGGAAATTTCCTGGTCAAATCCCAAAGAAGAGCAGTTTGAGCTATTTCAGCATGCAAGGAAAGGCGGATTTCTAGAGCTGCTGCCACATGAAAATTGCAGAGCTGGCATAAATTTTGGGGGGAAAGCGTGGATTTGGTGCTGCTGAGCCACGCTGGGAACCCAGACAAGCCCAAATTTGAGTTTCCATTGCTCCGAGCTGGCCCATCCTGCTCCCTGGGTGCTGAAATCCCTCCCCGATCCCAAATTTCCCGCTGGGACGACCAGATCCCATTTCTTACCAGAGAAACGTTAGTGGTGTTCGGTGCCACTGGAGCTGAAGCATCGAACAAGGTCACGTTGGCTGCGGGAAAGGAGTCGGTTATTGAGGTTTTGGGGCTGAAACTGAACTTTTGGGCATTCACACCAGCTGGGCTTCACCTGCTGAGCCCGGCAGGGATCGGCATCCCGGGATTTTGGGGGGAAATCCCCCTTTTCTATCCCCGCAGTGACTTCTCCCTGATTAATCCCACGCGCCGGGGAGGACGCGGCGGCTCCCGCGGTGGCCGGGGCCAGAGGGAATTTTTCAGGAGCTTCCCAGTTCCTAAAATTTCCAGCAGCTTCCCAGGGAAGCTGCCAGGAGTGGGGTGGACTTAAAACCACGGGGGTGGAAGGCTGGGAAGGCAGCCTGTGGTTTTTTGGTTTTTTTGGAGAGGCGGCACCCAAATCATGCCCAATTTGCCTTTTTTAAAATTATTATTAATTTTTAAAAAATTGTTTGGGGTGTTTTGTTGTCATCGGTGCAAAATTCCATCTTTTCGAGCCCCCGGCACCTTCTCCTCCTCGGCTCTTCAGGCGACGCAGCTCCTCAGCTCCGGGAGCACCCCCGGGTTCTCTCGGGGTGCCCCTAAAAGAGGGAATTCAGGAATTCGGGAATTCCGGCACTGCTTTGCCGCGCCCCTCTTCCATCCTCTTCGCCAAGCGGGAATTTCGGCCGCCGCCTCCATCCCCGGCGCCGGGGATTAATGAAGGAGAAGCTGGGTTAGGACAGAGACCCCAAAACTGCCGGGACCAAGCTCTGGAGAACAAAGTCAGCCCTAAAAACATCAGCTTTGTTCTCATTTCTCTCCTCCACAACCTATTCTTTCTCTGTGAACCCTGTTTTGGGATTTCTATGCCTTTAAAGAGTGGCACGGCACCGGTGGGATTAAAGAGGGGAGCCCTAAGGGCTCTACACAAACCTTTTTAGATAGAGAGAGAAAAGTCAAATACATGGAAAAAAAAAATAACAAGAGAACCCCCCCTTGGGGGGAGAGTATCAAATATTAAAATAGTTTTAATATTTAGAAGGCGATACTCACTTGAGATTGAAATCAGCCCCAATTGATGTGTGCAGCAGAGACAAATACGGGACAAATCAGTTATAATAATCAAAAATCAGCATGGTTTAAAAAAAGGGAATTAAAAAAAAAAAATTAAGGATGGAGGGGGGAAATAAACATAATTTCTAGGGGAATTTTAAATCTGGTGTGGACACGGCTGCCTTGAGCAGCCAGGGCGAGGAGGGGGATCGGGAATTGGGGTGCGGGTGCCTCACGGCTGCTCAGGGTTTGCTCAGGATGGGCGCTTGGAGAAGGGGGAGACCTCCCTGGAGGCTGAAGGCTCCTCCCACGGGAGCCGCCGGGTGGATCCCGGGGGTGCTCACGGTTCCGTTCGGGAATTCCAGCTCCGGGGGTTCTGCGGGTCGGGTTTGGGGGGCTCAGCTTGGGAAGAGCTGGGTTGGTTCCGGGTGCTGCTCTGGGCTCTGGGGTCCCGGCGGGATCGCGGTGCTCACGGAGGGGTGGATGAGCAGGAGCTGAGGGGAAATGCCGAATTCAACCCGATGGCTGCGGTTCCCATCGGGTCAGAGCTCTCCTTGCAGTGGCAGAGGTGCTGGGAATGCCTTGGGTGGGGTCGGAGATGCTTTTCTTGAAGGAAGGAGACGGGCAGAACTTCACCATGACCTTCATCCACTGTGGCCTTCACCCACCGTGACCTGCATCCATCATCGTCTTCATCCACTGTCACCTTCATCCATCATCATCTTCACCCACCATGACCTTCATCCACCATTATCTTCATCCATCTTCATCCACCATGACCTTCATCCATCATCATCTTCATCCATCTTCTTCATCCACCATCATCTTCATCCATCATCATCTTCATCCACCATGACCTTCATCCATCATGACCTTCATCCACCATCATCTTCATCCACCTTCACCTCCATCCACCGTCAGTCTGCTGCTGCTGCTCCCCAAAATTTAGATTTTTGACATAAATTCAGCTCCTGGGAGAGCAGGCAGTTCCTGCTGTGAGCCCAAAGCCGTCTCTGCTCCCTTCCAGGAGCGTCCGGGCTCCACGACTCAGATCTGGGATCATCCAGGACATCTATCCAAGAGCAAAACCATCTGCTCAGAGCCTGATGGCCTCTCCTTTTGGAAAAGGAGTGGAAAAAGAGGAGGAAAAACAGTCCATGGAGGTTTCCACACTCAGCTGGGACATCCCGGGGTGTCCCAGCCACCAGAGAGCACAGAACCACTCCAGGTGTTTTCTGGAGATTCAGTTTCCATCAGCAGCATTCTAGAATGACCTGAAATGTCCTTTTTTTCCGTATTTCCTTTTATCCATCCAGGTCTGGCTGCTCCAGGCTGAGATCCCGACTCCCCGTCCGCTGTGTCCCAGGAAGCACCGAGTCCTTCATCCAAGGGGGACAAGGCTCTTCCTCCATCTTCCAAACCCCCTCAGAGGAGGATGATGAGGACGAGGTCTCTCCACCCCAGGCAGCTGCCTCCTGGCACATCCTGGGCCAGCGATCCCGTGGGATTCATCCACGCCAGGACCCTCCCTCCCACCCCCGGCTCCTGCCCGGGCGGCCCCGGGATGAACTCACCTGGGTCGGGGGCGACGCACTCGCACTTGTACATGGTCACGTAGTCGGGCTTGAAGTCGGAGTTGATGGGGTAGTACTTGAAGGCCCCGATCATCTTCTTGATGGCGTCGTAGATGAAGATGAAGCTGATGAGGGTGGAGAAGCCCTCCTCGGTGAAGCGCGTGATGTACTTTATAATGAAGCTGGCGTCGGTCGCCACCAGGATAAGGCACTGCAGGGCCGAGTGCAGCCCGATCCACAGGCGGAATTCCATGTAGTCGATTCCATTGCCTCTGGAAGAGGGGACACGCGGCCCTGTGAGGGCGGCCGGGGGCTGGGGGACACGTCCCACCCCCGTGGGGACAGGCCCTGGTGTCCCCTGGGGTGGCCCAGCACTCACTTGCTGAAGTCGAAGAGCAGCTTCTCGAAGATGAGGATGGGGCCGGTGCTGCTGAGGATGATGAGGGGCTGCCCGGCAAAGAGGCAGAACATGGAGCCGGCCATGGCCGTGCCCAGGAAGCTCTCCATGACCCCCTGGGGACGGAGCAGAGGCAGAGTTACAGGGGTGCCGGGCCATGCCACGGCCCCACGGATCCCCTGATGGAGATGGGGCTGAGGGACCTTGGCTTGGGTTCACTGGGGATGGTTGGGACCAGCACTGCTGCTGGCATTGCCATGGAGGGGATTCCAGCGTCCCAGGGCTGCCAGTCCCACCTGGCAGTGAATGTCCAACCCCAGAAGCTTGGCATGGCACAAGTACGGTAAAACCCATCCCATCCCATCCTGTCCCGTCCCATCCCATCCCATCCCATCCCGTCCCGTCCCATCGCATCCCTGTTTGTCCCCAAGCCGGTGACACCCCAGGCCACACCTGGTAGTTGTCTGTGGCGTCCCCCAGCAGCCCCCCGAAGGTGATGGCGTTGGTGATGCAGCCCAGGTAGATGAAGAGGATGGCGGAGATGGACTGGATATGGAAACCCTCGTAGAAGTCACTCGGGAACCAGGGCAGCTTCCTCTTGATATCCAGGTAGAGGCCACCGCAAAACCTGCAGAGACACCGCCGAGGACCTGGTGACTTCCACCAAAACAGAATCATGGAATCCTGTAGTAGTTTGGGTTGGGAGGGACCTTAAATTCCATCCCGTCCCATCTTGTCCCATCTTGTCCCATCCCATCCCATCTTGTCCCATCCCATCTTGTCCCATCTTGTCCCATCCCATCCCATCTTGTCCCATCCCATCTTGTCCCATCCCATCTTATCCCATCCCATCCCACCCCTGCCATGGGCAGGGACACCTCCCACTGTCCCAGGCTGCTCCAGCCTGGCCTTGGACACTTCCATGGATCCAGGGGCAGCCACAGCTCCTCTGGCCAGTTGGGAGATTTATAATTATTGATACAAAAATATAATTTTTTATAAATAGACAGAAATAGTCCTGGTGCTGACAAAAACCTGTTCCCACCAGGATTTCCCACCAGGATTTCCCCCCTCCGTGCCCCAGGACACCCCAGCCCGCGGGAGAGGCTGACAGATCCTGGCACTCTCTGGAGGTTCTTGGGGGCAGCTCCTTGCTCACCTGCCAGTCCAGGCCAGCTCCTCCCCAATCTCATGGACTTCGGGCATCTCCCCATCGTCGCTGCCGCCGCCACCGCCCCCCGCGCCCGCCCCGCCGGCCGCGCCGTTCATCTGCCCCACCTCGTTCAGCGAGAACACCGACTTCCTGTGGGACACCAGCACCGCCTCAGATCCACTCTGGCACCACTGGATCAGTGCCACCGGATCGGCATTGGCAGATCAGCACCGCCAGATTGGCACTGGCAGATCGGCATTGCCAGATCAGCATTGCCAGATCGGCATTGCCAGATCAGCACTGGCAGATCGGCATTGCCAGATCAGCACTGGCAGATCGGCATTGCCAGATCAGCATTGCCAGAGTGGCACTGGCAGATCAGCATTGCTGGATTGGCACTGCCAGATCAGCATTGCCAGATCGACACCACCAAATCAGCACCACTGGGTTGGCACTGCCAGATCGGCATTGCCAGATCGGCATTGCTGGATTGACACTGCTGGATCAGCACCGCTGGATCAGCACCACTGGATCGGTACCGCCAGATGAGCATTGCTAGATCAGCACTGTCAGATCAACACTGCTGGATCGGCGCCACCGGATCGGCACTGCCAGATCAACACCACTGGATCAGCACCAGCAGATCGGCACCTCTGGATTGGCATCACCGGATCGGCACCGCCGAGCCCCAGTGTGAGAACCATGGCCAAGCCCGTGGTGCAGCTCTGAGCCTGCACCGAGTTGGGTTTTGGGGTGAATTTGGACAGATCCAGAGCTGGGTTTTGAGGCAAATTTGGACAGATCCAGAGCTAGGTTTGCTCAATTTGCAGAGTCGTGCAATGGATTGGGTTGGGAGGGACCTCAAGGATCATCCAGTTCAACTCCCGCCTCAGGCAGGGTCACCTCCCACTAAATGTTTTTCCAGGAGAGTGGAAACGGCTCCAAGCTGATCTGGAACAAAACCTGCTGCAAATCCAGCATTTCCAGAATGTTTTCAGGAGTTATTTCCAGGGCTGAAGCCAAGCAAAGTTCTTGCCCCGCTGAACTGGACACACGGGAGTGGCCACAGGCCGGGGTCCAGCCCCATGGGCCCCACCCACCTCTTCTCAGCTGAGGGCACTTTTTTGGGAGGCTCAATGCGAATGTTGGGGTCCCACTCGCCGGGCGGGAGGACGATGACCTCGTCCAGGAACTCGTCGATGCCGGCGATCAGGTCCTCCCTGTCCCGGGCTTTGTAGGCAACGTCGCTGAAGAGCTGGGGGTGGGCACGGGACAGGGGTCAGCCTGGCCATGGCCTCCAGTCCCACATCCTTCTGGGGGTTTAAATCTCAATTTTTGGGTGGAAATTGCTATTCTTTGCTTGGTTGTGAGCCCGAACGCGGGCCGGGGGTGGCCTCTACTCACATCATCCACCATGAGAGTCGCGATGGCCCTGCCGATCTCGTTGTAGGACCTGGCTTTTCCCGCCGGACCCAGGAGAATGAAGAGGAATCTGGGGAGGAAGAGGCTCCACATTGGTGACCTCGGCGCTGCGGTGCCACCAGACTGCCCAGCCCCCAGGGGACGGCGCTCACCTGGTGGGGACGGGCACCTCCGTCACCCCCCCCAGCATCGTGGCCTGCAGCAGCCGCACGAAGGCCACAAAGGGCTTCTCCAGGAACTCCACCTCCCCCACCAGCACGTTGGAGGCCTCGGCGTCCTTGGGGATCTTCTTGATGAACTTGTTCTTCAGCTGGAGGGAAAGACGGGATCGAGGAAGGGAGCGGTTGCCAAAATTTGGCTTTTCTGCCCTTTTTTTCCCACCAAAGTTGAAGCCTCAGACTCCAAGATTTCACCTCTGGTTGTCCCGGGACTAACAGAGGTGGGGACTGAGGAGCCACACCCGGGAGTCAGGCAGGAAACATTCACAAAGCCAAATTTCTTCAGAAATGTGGCTAAAACCGAGACTGACTCTAAACTGCACCCCCAGGGCTCTGCAACCCAACCAGCAACGTTTGGTTTTGCTCCCCTGGGTTCTCCACAAGGAAAATTCCCTGAAATTCCCCCTGAGAAAACCCAAGCCAAACCCCTGGGATGCTGGAGCAAGCCAGGAGCATTTTTGGAGTTTATTTGCAGCCCTGCATGGGCAGCACCCCCCTCAAGCCCTGCACAGGGGGAGGTTTTCACGCCTCGTTCCTCCCCAGCCCCATTCCTGGAGCTGGAACAATTAACAAGAGTAGGAAAACCTCATCCATGGATTTATTCCCCAGGTCTCTTCTCCCCCGCAGCTCTGTTCATTGCGAGCCTAAAAGGGTTCAATACCAAGCCAGGCAGGGAGTTATGATAATCTATATGGCAGCATGAGGGGAGGCATGTGAGCCAGGCAGCCGCCTCGCCCCGTCCTAATCTTTTAAATCCAAATGGAAAAAAAAAAAAATCATAATAATAAAGCAACTCCTCCAGCAGCTCTGGAATAAGAGCAGGAGTTACCAGTGGCCACTAAGCTTCATGTAACACTTAAAAAGTCCCTTTGTAGTGGGTCTAATAGGGCGATTAAACCTAAATGCTTTGCATATTTTGGGATTAACCCTCCGAACCCCATTGCTTGAGGGGATATTTGGGGTTCCTGAGTGGGCACTGGGATGGATTCACTTTGGGAGGTGGCCTGGAAATCTTCGTGGTGTCCCTGTCTCGTGGGTCCCAGCAGTATGAGGAAATAAAACATTATTTATTTTATTTGGACTTGCCCTAAAGTACATCACCCCAGGTAAGCCCAGCGAGGACATCCTGGGGGAAAAGAAAGTTGTTATCCCATTCCATTCCCTAAAAACGCAAAACAAGTTGTTATCCCATTCCATTCCCTAAAAACCCAAAACAAGTTTTTATCCCATTCCCTAAAAACTCAAAACAAGTTGTTATCCCATCCCATTCCCTAAAAACCCACGGGGTCGGTGATTCTGCCTTTGGTTTACGGTGAAATAATGAACAGAAACAAAGCAAAGCTCGTACAATGAACCAACCATTCCAGAAAAAGTCTGGGATAGGAACGGGATAAAATCCCGCTTATCCATCCCATCCCCAAGCTGGGACCTGCTGGAGCTGGAGCTGTTTCCCTAAAAGCCATCCCAGAAGGAAAAGCCCCCCAAGGCCTCTCAGCTGAGCTTTGCCTTGAGACACCCCTGGGAAAAGCAGATCCCACCCCAAATTCCAGCCCCTCATCTCCGGAGCTGAATCCCTGTGCGCGACCCCAAAATCTCAGTCGGGATTTACCGCCCTATCCCAGCCAATCCTCTGGGATTCCTGCACTTCTGAGCACCTCTCCTGTCCTCCCTGAAGATCTGAAAGGAATTTTTGCCCCACCCTGATGGATTTGAGCTGCCCCAGCCTCCTGGCTCATCCCGAATTCCGTGCTGAGAGCTGGGGCATCTTCCCCATGGATCCCCATGGATCCCCAGCCTCTATCTCCCCTAGTTAGGAATTTGTGTGGATATCCACCCAGCCAAGGCTGACAGGGACCCGAACACCCCCAGAGCCCAGCAGGGATCACGTTGGGATGCTCCTCCCAGCAGGATTTTGGGATGGGTACCTGGTCAGTGCTCGGCGTGTCCGAGATGTCGTTCATGCTCCGGCTCTGGGCGTGACCTGGTGCAGGGAAGGGAGGGAATGTGAGGAAAAGCCACCCCTGGCGCCAGGAGAAAACGCAGTGGGGAGAATTTGTGCAAAGAAATAAAATATTGACAATGGTATTCGGGCTTGCAAAGCAGCAACAATGCTGGGAAACCCTGGGAATTAGGGAAAATTCCTGAAAGGGTGGAAAGGCTGGAATGGGGCAGTGATGGAGTCCTCATCCCTGGAAGGGTCCAGAAACTCTCTGGATGTGGCATTTGGGGACATTCTGGGGGCATCTGGCAGTGCTGGTGTTCCAAGATCTTTTCCCTGTGTTCTTTTCCAGCCCTAATGATCCCAAAACTCCAGAAATGGGAGTCTCAGCTGCACAAACCCAGCTCCCAGGTTCGGATGGGATTTCCCACCTGCCCTCCCCCAGCCAAGCAATCTTTTAGGATTCCCGTGCTCTTCCAAGCTCCATTCCTTCCCTCCCTAAAGATTTCAAGGAATTTTTTCCTCCACCCTAAGGATTTTGAGCTACACCCCGAGCTCTGTGCTGCGCTTCTGGGACCGTGGCTATGCTGGGACCTCATTTCAACCTCCCGCCCCTCCCCTGCGACTGGGGATTTGTTTTTCCATGGAATTTGTTTTCGGGGGGTGTCCCGGGGCGGTCGGTGCCCCCACTCACGCAGGCGGCCGTAGCTGGCGCTCTGCCGCATCCGCAGGTCCTCGGTGGAGCGGTGGAAGGCGGCGCCGGCGGCCGGGCCCCGCACGGGGCTGCGGGCTGGGGAGAGGAGAGAGGGGCCGTGAGACGGGAGCGGGATCCCGTTGGGAATACTGGGGTGGGATCTCGTTGGGAATATCAGGGCAGGATCCCATTGGGAATGGCGGGGTGGGATCCTGTGGGGAATGTCAGGGCAGGATCCCATAGGGAATGGCAGGGAAGGACCCCATTGGGAATGTCGGGGCAGGATCCCATAGGGAATGTCAGAGCAGGATCCCATTGGGAATGTTGTGGGCAGGATCCTGTGGGGAACATCCTGTTGGGAACATTGGGAGCAGGACCCCATTGGGAATGTTGGGCCAGGATCCCATTGGGAATGGCAGAGCAGGATCCCATTGGGAATGTCAGGGTGAGATCCTGTGGGGAATGTCAGGGCAGGAGATCCCATTGGCAATGTCAGGGTGAGATCCCATTGGGAATGTTGGGGGCAGGCTCCCATTGGGAATGTCAGGGTGGCATCCTGTGGGGAACACAGGGAGCAGGATCCCATTGGGAGTGTTGGGGGCAGGATCCCATTGGGAATGTCAGGGCAGGATCCTTTGGGAATGTCAGAGCGGGATCCCGTGGGGAACACTGGGAGAAGAATCCCATTGGGAATGTTGGGGGCAGGATCCCATTGGGAATGTCGGGGTGGGATCCTATGGGGAATGTCAGGGCAGGATCCCATTGGGAGTGTTGGGGGCAGGATCCTGTGGGGAACATCCTGCTGGGAACATTGGGAGCAGAACCCCATTGGGAATGTTGGGCCAGGATCCCAGTGGGAATGTTGGGGGCAGGATCCCATTGAGAATGGCAGAGCAGGATCTTGTTGGGAATGTCAGGGTGGGATCCCGTGGAGAACACTGGGAGCAGGATCCCATTGGGAGTGCTGGGGGCAGGATCCCATTGGGAATGCCAAAGAAGGACCCCATTGGGAATGTTGGGAGCAGGATCCCGTGGGGAACATCGGGGGCAGGCAAGAAGATTGATCTGCCCAGCACAGGAGACACCAGAAATTTGCTTTTCCCTGCCGTGCTCTTACCCCACCCATCGGAATATTCCGTTGGCAAAGAGGGGATATTGATGAAGATGTCCCACCCCAAATCCTGCTGCCCCACACAGGAGCCAGCACCCCCCACCCCACCCCAGTGCTCCCTTCGGAGCCGTCTGTGGCTCCAGAGGAGACATTTCTGCTCCTTGGGAAGACCCAAAACTCCATTTGGGTTTTTAATCCCATAATTCTCCCAAGAAACCCACGCTTGGGATTTGCCATGCACTCCACACTCCAAAATATTCCATTTTCCTCCACCAAGCTCCACGTTCCTCCTCCCTTAACGGGTGATGAATCCCACTTTTCATCTCAGATATTGAAGCTGAATTCACTCTAAACATTTCCTTTTCCCTCCTGGATATTCTGTCTTAAGCCAAACATTTTCTTGGGAGACCTAAATTCCCAAAAGTCCTTTTGGGAAACCTTCTGGGCCACTTTTGTTGAGCTTCTCTGTGTCTCCACAAGGCCCCAGCTGCCACCACAGAGCCTCTCCTCGTTTTTTTATCATTAAACCAAATCAAACCAGCAATGAAATCCCTGCTGATTCCCATGCCAGCAGGATTTATCCCGATATCCACCATGGAGCTGCTGTCAGCACAAGAAATGGGAGGGACCCCCCTTTCTCTGCCATTTCCTCTTTGGAATGTCCCTTTTTGGGGAACTTAGAGTGATTGCACCCCCTCCATCCCATTTTCAGGGGCCAAACCCAACGTTCCCAAGCCAGGCTCGGTTTTGGTGGATCCTGGGCAAATCCTGGCTCAGATATCCAGGGCTGGACACGGGGGTGGGAATGTTGGTCACTGATGGTCACTCCCAGGAGCTGCTGTGCCCGGCAAATCCCGGGCTCCACCGAGTGACCTCCCGCTAAACCCGAGCGAATAATCGGGAAAACAACCAAATCCCCTTTTGTAAGGGCAGGGAAAAGGCGGGATCAGCCGGGAGCAGACCGGATTTGTCTGTGGCGGCCGCGCCAGGAAACCCCGGCGCCAAGCCACGGTGCCCACACTGCGCCATTGTCCTCGCCTGACGTCATCACACGGTGGCGATGTCATCACACGGTGATGATGTCATCACACGGTGGCGTTATCCCCACTGTGATGTCGTGACACGCAGAGTCATTGACCCCATGGTGTCAGTGACCGTGATGACATCATCACATAGTGATGTTATCATCAAACTGCACCATTGTCCCCACTGTGATTTCGTCAGAGAGTCATGGTCCCCACTGTGATGTCATCACAGTAATTGTCCCCACTGTGATGTCATCACACAGTGATATTGTCCCCACTGTGATGTCATCACAGTCATTGTCCTCAGTGTGATGTCATCACAGAGTCATTGTCCCCACTGTGATGTCATCACACAGTGATATTGTCCCCACTGTGATGTCACCACAGAGTCGTTGTCCCCACTGTGATGTCATCACAGTCATTGTCCTCAGTGTGATGTCATCACAGAGTCATTGTTCCCACTGTGATGCCATCACACAGTGACATTGTCTCCACTGTGATGTCATCACAGAGTCATTCTCCCCACTGTGATGTCATCACACAGTGACATTGTCCCCACTGTGATGTCAGCACAGTCATTGTCTCCACTGTGATGTCATCACACAGAGTCATTGTCCCTGTGGTGACATCATAACACAATGATGTTATAACATGGTGCCATTGTGCCGTGATGTCATCATAGAGTCATTGTCCGCCCTGGGACATCATCACATAGAGACATTGACACCCCACTGCACCATTGTCCTCTTGTGATGTCATCACACGGTGACATTGTCCCCACTATGATTTCATCACACAGAGTCATTGTCCCAACTGTGATGTCATCACACAGTGACACTGTCATCACTCAGTGACCTTGTAATCACACGGTGATGCCATTACAGAGTCATTGTCCCCACTGTGACATCATCACTCAGTGCTGTTGTCATCACACAATGATGTCATCACACTGTGCCACTGTCCCCACTGTGACGTCATCATACAGTGGCATTGCCCTCACATGGTGATGTCATAATATGACACTGTCAGCACACAATGTTGTTGTCATCACACCGTGATGTCATCGCACAATGATGTCATCACACAATGATGTCATCACACAATGGCATTCCCCCTCACACAATGATGTCACCACACACTGACATTGTCATCACACCGTGATCTTGTCCCTCACACAACAACGTCATCACAGGGTGATGCCTCTAAACTGTCACTCCATCCCTCCATAGCCACATCCCTGGTCCCACAGCTCTGTCCCTGTCCCACAGCTCTGTCCCTGTCCCCAGCACTGTCCCTGCCCCACAGCTCTGTCCCTGTCCCACAGCACTGTCCCTGCCCCACCGCTCTGTCCCTGTCCCCAGCTCTGTCCCTGTCCCACAGCACTGTCCCTGTCCCCCAGCTCTGTCCCTGTCCCCAGC
>JAOTQP010000886.1:1078121-1089306 GCA_026413545.1 Cichladusa arquata
TCCCATTTTTTACAGTTTTCCCAAAGAAACTTCAGGAACTGAGAGGAAAAATCCCATTATTTTACAATTTTCCCAAAGGAACAAAAATCCCCATTTTTTAGTTTTCCCAAAGAGAGCTGTGAAGAAAAATCCCATTATTTTACAATTTTCCCAAAGAAAGGAAAAACCCCATTTTCTACACTTCTCCCAAAGCAACTTCAGAAGCTGAGAGGAAAAATCCCATTTTTTTACAGTTTTCCCAAAGAAACAAAAATCCCATTTTTTAGTTTTCCCAACAGGAGCTGAGAAGAAAAATCCCATTTTTTACAGTTTTCCCAACAGGAGCTGAGAAGAAAAATCCCATTATTTCCCAGTTTTCCCAAAGAAACTTCAGGAACTGAAAGGAAAAATCCCATTATTGTACAATGTTCCCAAAGGAACTTCAGGAGCTAAGAAGAAAAATCCCACTATTTTACAATTTTCCCAAAGAAATCCCGTTTCCCCTGTTCCGCTCCGCGCTCCGAGCCCTCATCCTCACACTTGGCTGCGGCAGGCGGCTCCTTCCTCCTCGCCCTCCCCGGCGTTCCCGGGATTTACCGGGACGTAGCCGCCCTCCCTGGGCAGGCACCAGCACCAGCCGGCGCCGCGCAGGTCCAGGGAGGCCGAGCTGAGGTCCCGCCATTCCAGGAGCCGGGAATCCACGGAATCCAGGCGGGCATGGATCTCGTTCAGCTGCTGCCAGTGCAGCCAGGCCATGGCCAGGCCCAGCACCTGTGGGATGGAATTCCCGATCCAGCATGGTGTTCCAGGGATATCCAATATTTCTTCCCAAAAATCCCGTCTGGGTCTGCCCATGGAATCCTGGAATGGTTTGGGGCGGGAGAGGTCTCAAAGCTCATCCCGTGGATCCCAGAGATCCGGGTGGCTCCAACCTCGGACAGCTCCTCTGGGAATTCCATCCCCGCCCTCATTCCATCCCAAAATCCCACCAAATCTCCGTTTTCCCATTCCCTGCGTCCTGTCCCTCCATCCCTCATCCCAAATCCCTCCCCAGCTCTCCTGGAGCCCCTTCAGGCCCTGCAATGTGCTGGAAGCTCTCCCTGGAATTTCCCTTCTCTCCCAGCCCAGCTCCAGGGCAGAGGGGCTCCAAAATCCTGGCTCAGTGTAGAATTTCCCTTCCCAAATCCGACTGGAGGTGGATCCCAAGGAGATTTCCTTGGGTTGACAGCTCCCCAAACCCAGAAAAAGTGGAAAATCCCATCTTGGGAATGTTCTCTCAGCACTGGGAGCAGCTGGGCCTCACTAAGAGACCTCTCTCAAAGCAGCTCAGTGTGGATTTTTCCTTCCCAAATCCTCCTGGAAGTGGATCCCAAGGGGGATTCCATGGATCAACAGCTTCCCAAACCCAGAAAAAGCAGAAAATCTCATCCTTGGGAATGTTCTCCCAGCACTGGGAGTGGCTGGGCCTTGCACAGAACCCACAGAATGGCTGAACATTGATTTTTGCTTCCCAAATCCTCCTGGAAGTGGATCCCAGGGGAATTTCCATGGATCAACAGCTTCTCAAACCCAGAAAAAGTGGAAAATCCCATCCCAGGAATGCTCTCCCAGCTCTGAGCCCATCCTGGATCCCTCAGCTGGCTCCTGCCCCCATTCCCACTTTCCCAGTCCCTCCCATGGATCCTCAGGGATTCCCAGCTGATCCCTGGGAATGGGATCAATCCCAACCCTGGGAAGGACAGCTGGTGGTTCCAGGGCTTTCCCAGCTCTGGGAATTCCAGGATTCCTGCCCTTGGGGGTGGATAAAGCATTGCAGGTGCTGAAGGGAAAAGTCTGGAATTCTCTGGGAATGAGGCTGCCACATCCTGTGTGGGATGTTTGGGAACGGCTCCGACATTCCAGGAGAGACACTGCTGGGATAAGAGGATTGTGCTGATCCCCATCCAACAGCAAATCCTTCAGAATTTCAGTTTTCTAATCCCATTTCCACGGATGTCAAGCTGCAGCCTCAATCCCATTATTAAACTGTCATATCTCCCAATTAAAATCCCGCTCCCGTGGAGCCAGAAAAACCTTTGGAATTAGAGATTTTAAGGCAAATTTGTCATTTTTCCCTCTTGGAAAGATTTGTGTTTGCATTCCACGGAAACAGAGCCAGGTCTGGGGCAGTGATCCCTCCTGCTCCTCAGGATCCTGAATCCCAGAGAAAATCGGGAATTCTGGGACGGAATCAAACCATCCAAAGGCCTCAGTCAGGATCTCAAATCCCAGAGAAAATCAGGAATTCTGGGAGGGAATCAAACCATCCAAAGGCCTCGATCAGGATCCAATCCCAGAGAAAATCAGGAATTCTGGAAGGGAATCAAACCATCCCAAGCTCTTGACCAGGATCCCAAATCCCAGAGCCGTCGCTGCCGCTGAGTTACGATCCCATTCCCGTCCCAGCCCGGCCCTAAATTCCCTCTCCTGCTTAATGAGAACGGCGGAAGCTGTCAGGAATTATGGATGCATCCAATATCCGAGGGCACCGCGCGTTCCCGGAGCGCCGGCGGATCCGCGGATTTTACGGCACCGCCGAGCTCGGGAGGAGTCGCTGCAGGGGAAAACGGGAACGAAACCAAGCAAAGCTGGGGCTGGAAAAATTTAAGAAGTGGAATTTTGGAAATTGGATGGGGATCTGGGACAACTGCTTGGGAATTGTTGCCACTGGAAGTTAGGGAACTTCCTGGCTGGAATTGGAGGCTTCCCAGGCTTTTTGAGTGCCCAGGGGGTGCAAATCCATGGAAAAGCTGCTCCTGCAGGAGGCAAATAAATCCCAGGATCTTCACACGAGGGAATCCATAAAATTTCCAATGGGAATCATGGGAATTCCGTTCCATTTCCGTGGAATGAGACGCTCCCGGACCCAAAGCATTCCGTGATTCCTCTAAACCTGATTCCTGTCTCCCATGTACAATTCCAAGGCTCAGCTCCATCCCCAAGCCCAGCTTTGCTCATGGTATCTCCATTGGTTCCTTTGGATCAGTTTTCCACTGGGAATTGGGGCTGGAATCACCCCAAATCCTCCCTGGAAGTGATGGACAGATCCTCTCTTCCTCCTCTGCAAAAAGGGCTCAGGAAGGTCAGGAAGCAACAAAGGAAAAGGCTCAAAATTCCATTTTCACCTCATTTGCCAGTGGAAAAAGGGCCTGGAAGTCCATGGATGTTTTCCCTTAGGGAAAATTCCCTGCAAAAAACCCTTTTCCATGGAAATGTGGGAAATGCTGAACCATTCCAGGCATTCCCAGAGTTAACAAAGCCCAAAGTCAGGGGGTTTTTTCCCCTCCATTTTTGACTTGGGATTGGGATTTATGGAGAACTCAGATGGAAAAATCCCGATTATTCCCTTTTCCCACTCCGTTAACACTCGGCAGCTGCTCGAGGAACCCCCGAGGGATTGGAGAGCAAGCAAATCCCAAATTAATCTTCCAAAGAAATGTTCCCTCTGCACAGGGAAGGTTTTCCATCCCTGTCACCGGGAGATGAAGATGCAGGCCTGGAAAACGCCCGGCTTGAGGATAATTCTGCGTTTTTTTTACAGAACGGAGCCGTCGATCTCCGGGATTGACGCTCCGGGGAGGGAACGGCTGCAATGCAGAGTCTGGAGATGGATGGGACAGAGGGAAAAAAAATTCCTGGGGATGGATGGGAGCCCTTGGCAGGGACTCTCCAGGGATTGCTCTCCCTTCATTTGGGAGCAGCACATTCGGCTTCTTCAGGATGGGAAAAAATTCCCAGTTTTTAAAGGAAGAAACAAGGATTGCAGAGGTTTTCCTGCTCCCATTTCTGTTTTATTGCAGTGGCTGAGAGGGGCAGGGAATGACCCCAGGATCCTGGAGCCCCTCTAGAGCCAGGCTGGGAGAGCTGGGAATGTTCACCGGGAGAAGGGAAATTCCAGGGAGAGCTTCCAGCGCATTCCAGGGCCTGAAGGGGCTCCAGGAGAGCTGGGGAGGAATTTGGGATAAGGGATGGAGGGACAGGACACAGGGAATGGCTTCCCACTGGGAATGGATGTTGGGAAAGACAAGGATTTGACAGGAAGGTCTCACAGGTGTGTAGGTACCACAGAAAGATCTTTGAATGTAGAATCTGAAGAAGGAATAGAAATGAAAGCAAGTTTTGATACAGAAGAAAAGAATTGCTGAGCCTGGATAACTAAGAAGGCAAAAGGTGTGTGAGTTGTAGGGCAAAAGGTGTGTTAGTATGTGAGTTGGAAAGGTTTTTATGGCTCAGAGAAAAGGATAAACCCACCTCAAACGGAAGATGTTTTTACCAAGCTACAAGATTTTCACAGGCAAACAAAAATGCCGTGTTGCAAGTGAAAAAACAGGTCTCAGAATTTTCCACTGCAAGAAAACTGAAAAACAACTTCTAGCTTAAGCTGTAACCCAGTAACTTTTGGTGATTGGAGAATAGTAACACGAATATGGTAATGTTAGTAATTAGGATAGGCTGTAGGTAATAGTCAAGGTATTGATTGGTTGTCATGTATTAGGATGCTCAGCAAAGAAAAGTAAATAATGCACTGAAACCAGAACTAGAGCGGCTTCAGACAAACCCAGAGCTGATGCTGACCTGGGCTGGGCTCTGCCACCCACACCCCTGAATTGCTGAATCACCTGGACACAACAAACAGCATCCCAAGAGCCACCTGGAACCCTGCATCCCTCCTTTGGGCTCTCACAAATGGGGACACTTGGATGGGATTTTGGGAATATGGGTGTGAGGGGCTGGGATGGAATTCCCAGAGGAGCTGTGGCTGCCCCTGGATCCCTGGGAATGTCCAAGGCCAGGCTGGAGCACCCTGGGACAGTGGGAATTGTCCCAGGAATTGTCCCTGCCCATGGCAGGGGTGGGATCAGGTCCTTCCTAACCCAAATCACTCCAGGATTCTCTGGAATAATATCAGGAGAAACAAAAAAAAAAAAAAAAAAAAATCCCTGGAAAGGCCCGGGAAGGAACGAGCTGGAGCCGCATTCCCTGAAAGCTGCTGGAAGAACAAGGCCGGAGTTTTTCCGCCTCATTTCCAGCCCGAGCACGTCCCCAGCCCCGCGGAGAATCCTGCGGGAGGCAGGGAAGGACGCGGAGGCGGCGGCAGGAAAAGGATGGATGAGCCCGGCTGCTCCCGCTGGAAAATCCGGGGCTGCTCCGTGATTAAACACAGCCAGCCCGAGGCCACGGCGGGGGTTTTGGGATGAAAAAGTCCTTGGGAGTGACAGGGAATGTGTGGGATGAAGGGACGGAGCAGGGTTGGAACACGGGGTTGCTGGGGGATGGGAAAAAAGAGAATTCCAGGGATGGATCGAGGTGGAGTTTGTGCCTCGCTCCGAATGGAGGGGAAAATCAACACTGGGGAAAATGGGATTGCGGTTTTCCCTTTTAAAAAATCCGGGATGTTCCTGGATTTGGGGGAATCTCGGATTCCCTCGGGAGCGGCTCCCCCTTGGTGCTGGATCCCGGCGGGATTTTCCCTGTCCCAGGTCTCCAGTCACAGCCAATCCCACCAGGATCAGCTTTCCCTGAGCCCGATTCCGCCTCTCCTGTGCCCTGGGCTCCCACCTGGACATGGGAAAAGTGGAGAAAACCTGGAAATTCGGGCTCTTCCAGCGGAATGGGAAGGTCAGGTGGGATTGTTCCCAGGTGGGAAGAGAACACGAGAATTCCCACTCTCCAAGGGGGCTCCAAGCCAGCCAGAACTTTCCTTGGATCATTTTTCCAACATCCAAGAGCCGCTGCTCCCCCCAGATCCAAGGAAAAGCTGAGATGCCGGGATGAGGGACAGGAACCAAGCTCAGATCCTCAACCTCAGAGCCCTGGGGCTCAGCCAAGACCAAAGTTTGACCACAGGGAACAGGAATAATGAGGAAAAGTGGGGAAAACCTCAAAGCC
Source organism: Cichladusa arquata (assembly GCA_026413545.1). Taxonomy (NCBI): domain Eukaryota; kingdom Metazoa; phylum Chordata; class Aves; order Passeriformes; family Muscicapidae; genus Cichladusa; species Cichladusa arquata. The sequence continues at coordinate 1,084,029 of JAOTQP010000886.1, forward strand.
GGGGTCAGGACATGGATCAGAATCCCAGGACATGGATGAGAATTCCAGGATGTGGATCAGATTCCCAGGACAGGGATCAGAATCTCAGGACACAGATCAGAATTCCAGGACACGAATCAGAATCCCAGGACATGGATCATATTCCCAGGACACGAATCAGAATCCCAGGATATGGATGAGAATTCCAGGATGGGGATCATATTCCCAGGACACGGATCAGATTCCCAGGACAGGGATGAGATTCCCAGGACATGGATCAGAATCCCAGGATGTAGTTCACAATTCCAGGACATGGATCAGAATTCCAGTCTTCCAGCATCCAGGAAGGTTCCCAGCCAGGAGGTTGTGTCCCCAGCAAGAGACATTTTCCGTGTGGGACAAAGGGCAGGGCTGGCACAGCTCAGTCCCTGCGCTCTTCCCAAAATTCCCACCTCTGTCCCCTCCTCACACCCATCCCTTCCCGCCCGGATCCACAATTCCAGGCCAGTCAAATCCTCTCCCTACGGATATCCGGAATGGGAGCTGTCTGAGGGCTGGCAGCTCCTGGCAGCACCATTTCCCTCTGAATTCCCTCCAAATCCTGGCAGGATCCAACCCAATCCATCTTCCAAGTGCTGAAATTCGGGAGCAGATGGGGAGGACGAGCTGCTCCGGCTCCGCGGGAAGAGCTCGTGCTGAGATCCATCAGCATTCCCGCGGATTTCCCAATTAACAGCGCCCCTCCAGATCCATCAGCATTCCCAGGGATTCGTCCCCAGCATTCCCAATTAACGGCACCACTCCAGATCCATCAGGGCTTGGCATTCCCGTGGATTTCTCCCCAGCATTCCCAATTAGCAGCTGGCTGTTAATGGATGAGGCCGCGGGAGGCGGCGCCGATGGATTGGGATGAGATAAATTTGGATTGGTTGTCCAAGCCCCACTCCAGCCCTTTTTACCCCCCATTCCTGTCTTTTGGAATGCTCATTTGGAAGGAAACTCTCCCAAAAAATTCAGGAATGACAGCCAGGAGCAGCTCCCCTGCCTCAGGATCGTGTCTGAACCATCTGCGAGCCCCAAGTCCAGCTCTGACAAATTATCCCAAATTTCCCCTAAGCTGCTGCTTTGTCCAAGCCCTTCCTGCCTCTTGGTGCAAGCAGAAAAGTGGGAAGAATTTTACCAACAAAACCAGGAATCATTTCATTGGGGATCAAACCCCACCCTTGGGAAGCGCCACCCCCAGCAATCCCAACGCTGCCACAGAAGGGAAGGTTTTTGTGGGCCTTGAAATAAATCCCAAAAAAAGGTCAAATCCACAGCAAATCCTCACAGTTTGGTCAGGAATACTTCAGGAGAGATCCAAGGCCTGGCAAACCCCCGCTGAATTTGGGATTGGGATTCATCCAAGTGGAATTTGGGATTGTGATTTATCCAAGTGGAATTTGGGATTGGGATTTACCATTCCCGCTCTGTTTGCCGAGGGCTGGGAGGACAAACAGGACAGGATTTGCTGGATTTGCTTCCAGGGGCTGTTCTTGGATCCCAAATTTTGGATTCCAGGCGGGATCCGAGCCCACTCTGCCAGGGGTGACTTTTCCTGCCCCAGCCACAAATCCCATTTGGAACTGGGATTCCAAAGGATTTCTTCTCCACCTCCAGCACAGCGAAAGGAGCTGAGACCTCAGACCGGCTCCACTGGTCGGGGCTGGAGCTGAAAACCCCAAAACTGGGGGTTCATCCCTGATCCTTGTGGGTCCTTCTATCTCAGAATTCTGGGAATCCAGGAGAGGATTCCCAAGGGATTCCCCACGTACCTGAGGCAGCAGCAGGGAGCAGACGATGGCCAAGGTGGCCTGGAAGTTGTCCTTGAGCCAGAGCCCCACGGCGTGGATGCAGCCCCGGACGTGGATGGTGCCGAGCAGCTCCAGGCGCTGGGAGAGCGGAGAGAGGATCCCCAATTCCTGCTGCATTCCCAGGAACTGCGGCTTTCCCGGGAATTTTGTCAGGAACAACCTCAGATTGGGGATTTTGGCCCAAATCACCCCCCCCCCCAAGGGGAGAGGTTTTCATTCTCACGCTTCCAAAGGAAGTTTTGGAGCTGAGGTCCAAACGTTGTCGGGATTAAATCCCAAATTTTGGGGCCGTGAGTGGGACCTGGGAGAGATCCTGGATCAGTGGATTCCCTCAGCTGGGGCCTCTCCAAGATGGGAATTCCCACATTTCTGCTGGGAATTCTGCTGGGAATTCCCACATTTCTGCACTGGGGGGATCCCTGAACGGATCCTGGGCTGATCCCTCCACCCTCAAACTCCGCCCTTTCCCCTCACTGGGAATGTTTAGGGAATTCCCAGGAGAGAATCCCTGTGCTGAGGAGGGGCTGGGATCCCTGGGCACCAAAAGTGCCCCAAAATTCCAGGGAAATGCCCCAAAACTGAGTTCGGAGCAGCTGCATCCCAGCCTTGCTTGGGAATGGGAATTCCTGCAGGGAGTATTGGATTTTTGGGATCTGGGGAGGAAGGAGCAGCGAATTCCCAAAAATTCCAAGGTCACCTGCTTGTCCAGGGCGCGGTACCCGCACAGGGTGTTCACCACTCCTCCAGGAGCCTGTGGAGAACAGGAATGGATTTATCCTGGGAAAGGCAATGGGAAAACACCAGAAATCCAAATGAAATCAGGAATTCCAAAGGTGCCCAGCACGGGACAATCGGGTCTGGTCCCTCGGAGTTTGGGGTGCCCCTGAGTGGACTGAGGGGTCTTCAGGGCAAATCCCAACCCAAACCATTCCAGGATTCTGGAGCCAGGCTGGGAGAGCTGGGAATGTTCACCGGGAGAAGGGAAATTCCAGGGAGAGCTTCCAGCACATTCCAGAGCCTGAAGGGGCTTCAGGAGAGCTGGGGAGGGATTTGGGATAAGGGATGGAGGGACAGGACACAGGGAATGGCTTCCCACTGGGAAAGGGGAAATTTAAATGGGATTTTGGGAAGGAATGAGGGTGGGGAGGGGCTGGGATGGAATTCCCAGAGGAGCTGTGGCTGCCCCTGGATCCCTGGGAATGTCCAAGGCCAGGCTGGGACCACTGGGGACAGTGGGAATTGTCCTTGTGGGTGGCCCTGGATGGGATTTAAGGTCAGGAAATTCCCAAGGGATTCGGCTCTCCTGGTTCTTTTCCCAGAATTCTGGGGCTGATTCCTTAATGAGCGAGGCCAAATCCCTCCCAAGGTTTTGGTGCTTCCCAGGTTCCTCTTCTCCTGGAGATTCCAGAGCCTTTGGTGAGGTCTCACTTCCCAGAAAACCTCTCCAGGTGTCAGAGCCACAGCTGGGGGCTTTCTCTCTTGGAAATTCCATGGGTATTTCATGGATTCGATGGATTTGCCTCCCGGAGCATCCTCTGGACCCAGCTCAGGGAATCCTGGAACGGTTTGGGTGGAAAGGGGCCTTGAATCCCATCCCACATCAGGGCACTTCTTAAAATCCCAGGCTGCTCCAACCTGGCCCTGAGCATTCCCAAAAACTTTCCCAAATTCTCCCCCTCCGCATTAAGGGAGTATTCCCCTCTCCCTGCTCCTTACTGAGTTGTTTTTAGTTTTTTGGGGTTTTTTTGCCAAATTGTCCCCCCCAAAAGAAACCACAGGAGTGCAAAAATACCCAAAAAGTGCCCTCGGCTCCCTGCAGCCCATCCTCACGGCAGGAATTCCTCATTCCATCTCCAGGAGCCTCGGGAGTCGTTAATCAAGGCCCTGATTAGAGAGGATCTCAAATCTGCATCTCATTTGCATATCAGGCCTGCACAGCTAATTAAACCCCTTCACATCTCCCTCTTTTTCCATTAAAAACCCCTGGAACAAGGAGGGACTGATGAGGAATTTTCCTCGTGCCAGGGCTCGGATCCGGCGCTGATATTCCCGGAGATCCGGAGCTCGGCAGAGCCTTTTTTGGAATTCTCCAGCCTTGCTGGGATATTTGGAGTTTTTCCCGGATCCTGAGGTTTTATCCTCGCATGGGTTGGATTAAACAATCCGGGCTCAGAGCGCTTCGCTGAAAATCCCGGCTTGGTTCTGATTCCCAAATGTGGGAATTCCCCCCAGGAGAAATTCCTGGCTCTGGAATTCCACTCTCTCCGCAGCCCGGCTCCATCTGGGGAGTTGGAATTCCAGCTTTTCCCGATCCCAAGGATCCAGAGGGATCCTTGGGCAAAGCCCTCTCAGCCCTGCTGGCAGCAAATTCCTCAAAAATCCCTTAGTTCCCCAAAAATCCCTTAGCTCCCCAAAAATCCTTTCATTCCTCAAAAAACCCTCAGTTCCCCAAAAATCCCTTCATTCCCCAAAAATGCCCTTGGTGGGAGCCAGGAGCAGGAATGGGATCCCAGAAACTTCCAAACCTCACAGAATCCAGATGGGAATGGGACTGGGGGAGGATCCAGGCTGGGATGGAGCCGGGCCAGATCCCAAAATCCTGGAATGCTTTGGGCTGGGAGGGACCTTAAATCCCATCCAGGGCCACCCTGGGACAATTCCCGCAATCCCAGGTGGCTCCAGCCTGGCCTTGGACATTCCCAAATATCCAGGGCAGCCACAGCTCCTCTGGGAATTCCATCCCAGCCCCTCCCCTGCCTAATTCCATCCCCCAATCCCATTTAAATCTCCATTTTCCCATTCCCTGTGTCCTGTCCCTCCATCCCTTATCCCAATCCCTCTCCAGCTCTCCTGGAGCCCCTTGAGGCTCTGGAAGTGGCTCCAAAATTTTCCTGGAATTTCCCTTCTCCAGGCAAACATTCCCAAGTCTTTCCAAGCTGCTGTCGGTTTTCTTCCCGAATAATTCGTTTCCAAACCTTTTATAACCCACAGTTGGAAACCTCGGAATTCCCAACAATTCCTCCATTATCCCAGGAATTGGCCTCCACAATCCCAGAAAATTCCAGACTAATCCATAAATAAACATTCCTATTCCATCTCCTTCCCCCTATTCCAAAAAAATTCCCTCAAACCTTTTTCCAGGTGGGAATGCCACGAAGCAGAATCCCCTTGGAGGAGAAAAACAGTTGAGAAGTGGTAATTTCTCTGGAATTCTGGTGTTTCCCATAAATAAATATTCCTGTTTCAGCTCCTTTCTCCTGTCCAAAGAAATTCCCTCAAACCTTTTTCCAGGTGGGAATGACAAAGCATAAACTCCTCAGCATGGAAAAAACAGCTGGAAGAGGGAATTTCTCTGGAATTTTGGCATTTTCCATAAACAAACATTCCTATTTTCAGCTCCTTCATCCTATCCCGATGAAATTCCCTCAAACCTTTTTCCAGGTGGG
>JAOTQP010000886.1:1089406-1104265 GCA_026413545.1 Cichladusa arquata
CCTCAAACCTTTTTCCAGGTGGGAATGACATTAAGCAGAAAACTTTTGGCATGGAAAAAACAGCTGGAAGAGGGAATTTCCCTGGAATTCTGGTTCTTTTTATAAATTAATATTCTTATTCCATCCCTTTCATCCTCTCACACCAAAATTCCTTCAAACCCTTTTCCACGTGGGAATGCCATGAAGCAGAAACCTCTTGGAGAAGGAAAACCAGTGGGAAGAGGGAATTTCTTTGGAATTCTGGTGTTTTCCATAAATAAATATTATTATTCCACCTCCTTCCCCCTCTCCTGATGAAATTCCCTCAAACCTTTTTCCAGGTGGGAATGACATTAAGCAGAAACCCTCTGGCATGGAAAAAAACAGCTGGAAGGGGGAGTTTCTCTGGAATTCTGGTGTTTTTTATAAATAAATATTCCTATTCCATCTCTTTCATCCTCTCACACCAAAATTCCCCCAAACCCTTTTCCACGTGGGAATGCCATGAAGCAGAAACCCCTTGGAGAAGGAAAACCAGTGGGAAGAGGGAATTTCTCTGGAATTCTGGTGTTTTCCATAAATAAATATTATTATTCCACCTCCTTCCCCCTCTTCTAATGAAATTCCCTCAAACCTTTTTCCAGGTGGGAATGACATTAAGCAGAAAACTTTTGGCATGGAAAAAACAGCTGGAAGAGGGAATATCCCTGGAATTCTGGTGGTTTTTATAAATAAATATTCCTATTCCATCTCTTTCATCCTCTCACACCAAAATTCCCCCAAACCTTTTTCCACGTGGGAATGCCATGAAGCAGAAACCCCTTGGAGAAGGAAAACCGGTGGGAAGAGGGAATTTCTTTGGAATTCTGGTGTTTTCCATAAATAAATATTATTATTATTATTTCATCTCCTTCTCCGTGTCCGGATGAAATTCCCTCTAATCTTTTTCCAGGTGGGAATGCCATAAAGCAGAAACCCCTCGGAGCAGAGAAGCCATTGGGAAGAGGGAGTTTCCCGGGAATTTTGGGCTGTCCCGTCCCGGCTCACCCCGCGGACGCAGCAGGAATGGGGCACCCCGCAGGCCAGGGCCCCGCTGCCGTTGCAGGCGTGGTACTGGTTCACTTCCCAATCCCGGAATTCGTCCCCTCCACAGCAGGAAAACTGCAGGAAAAACACGGGGAGAGGGTGAGGGGGGAGCTGGGAAACTCCCGGAATTCCAGGAGAAACCAGGGAAGGGATTCCCGCTCCACAGGGATTTGGGGTCAGGAAATTCCTCCCTGGGAGGGTGGGGATGGAATTCCCAGGGAATTCCCCAGCCCTGGGAACTCTGGAAAAATGCTGGAAAAGGGGTTTGGAATCAGCCTGGTGGCCCTGGGATAACAGGGAATGGATTCCCATGGACACAGGGATAATGGGAGATAATTAATTGGGATAATGGGAAGGAATTCCTCCCTGGGGAAGGGCTGGGATGGAATTCCCAGAAAAGCTGGATCCTTTGGAAGTGTCCAAGGCCAGGCTGGAACAACCTGGGATAGGGGAAGGGATCCTTGCCTATGGAAAAAGAGGAATTTTAAGATCACATCCAACCCAAACCATTCCATAATTCCAATCCAATTCCCTGCATCTCCACAGTCCAATTTTTCCCTGCTCCCAGGGAAGTTGAAGGGTAAAAAAAAAGGGAATTTTTTCCCATTTATCCCCATTTTAGAGGGATTTGAGCGTGGCTTTCCCAGGGCCTTGGATGTATCTGTGGGATCAGCCTCATGCACACCTCCATGGTTTAATTCCCAGTGACAAATCCAGCTTTTCCTGAGGCAGGGATGGCTCCAGCAGCGCCCTCAGGGATGGATTTGGTGGCTCTGAGCCATCCCACAAAACCCCATCAGCCCCACAGGGATTTCTCTTCCCATCAGGATAAACTGAGATCAAATCCTGCAGCTACAAAGGGAAAAAATTAAAAGAACAACAAAAAAAAATTCTCCTTTTTTTTTTTCTTTTCCCGCAGCGAAGATCAAAAAAATTCCAATCAAAGTCACTCCGTGTCCTCCACGGAATAAAGATGAGCCTGTTCTGAACCAGCTCATCCCTCCTTACGGAAAACAATCGGAATGTGAGATTTTCCCCCAAAATGAAAAGCCTGGAATGGCCAGGAAAGGTTGGAGTGCTTGGAAAAGTAGGGAAAAAAGGATTTTTCCCATTTTTTTAAGCACTAAACTCATCCAGGAGCAGATTTTGGGCGAGGTTTTTCCCTCTGCTCCCCTTTTCCAAGGGAAAACTCCAGGGATCTTCCTGTCCTGCTCCATCCCAAACACAGATTTACAATTCCTGGATTCCCACCTGGAATTCCTGGATTTCTTTTGGTCCCACCCGTGCCGGAAAGGGCAACCAGCTCCCAAAAACTGCTGGAAACGGAAAAAGGGGAGGAAAATCCCAAAGGGAAAAAGCAGGTGGGAAAAATGCTGGAAAAACACCATGGAATGATGGGAAAATCCATGGAATGATGGGAAAATCAATGGAATGGTGGGAAAATCCATGGAATAATGGGAAAAGCAATGGAATGGTGGGAAAATCCATGGAATGGTGGGAAAATGCCGTGGAATGGTGGGAAATACCATGGAATGATGGGGAAATACCATGGAATGGTGAAAAATCCATGGAATGGTGGGGAAATCCATGGAATGATAGGAAAATGCCATGGAATGGTGAAAAATCCATGGAATGGTGGGAAAAATCCATGGAATGATGGGAAAATCCATGGAATGATGGGATAATACCATGGAATGGTGGGAAAATACCATGGAATGATGGGAAAATACCATGGAATGGTGAAAAATCCATGGAATGGTGGGAAAAATCCACGGAATGATGGGAAAATCCATGGAATAATGGGATAATACCATGGAATGGTGGGAAAAATCCATGGAATGATGGGAAAATCCATGGAATGGTGGGAAAATACCATGGAATGGTGAAAAATCCATGGAATGGTGGGAAAATCCATGGAATGGTGGGAAAATAAATGGAATTATGGGGAAAATCAATGGAATAGTGGGAAAATGCCGTGGGATGGTGGGAAAATGCCACAGAATCATCTAGAAGGAGCTTGATCCGAGATTGTTTGCAGATGCAGGAATTCCCAGAAATAAATTCGCTTTTCCAGGAGATTCGAGGATTCCCAGAGCTCTGGGAAAGGCTGGGAATTCCCGGCTCCATTTCTCACCCACGCAGAATTCCAGCCTCGTCCTGGGGAGGTTGGAGCAAAACTTGGGGGAAATTCCAATCTTTCCCCAAATCCAAGGACTCCAGAAGGTTCCCGGCCTGGTTTTGAGCTCAGCTCAGCAAGGCTGGGCCCAAAGTCTGAAAGCCAAGGAGGAGCCCAGGAATTAAAGTTTTAAATCCCAAAGGAAAGGAGCTTCCCAGGTTCCTCCGCTCCAAATCCAGGGATAAAAATTATGGATTTGGGATTATTCCAGAAAAATAGAGGGAATTTGGGTTGGGGTAGGAACATCCCAAATTCTCTGGGAGCAGCTTGGCCTCAAAGTCAGGATCTGCTCCTCAGTCCCACTTGGGACATTCCCAGAATTCCTTCCTCAAGTTTTGGGTTTTTTCGTGGCTTTTCCCATTTAGGAATGCTCAAAGCCAGGTCCTGCTCACCCAATCCCACCTGGGACCTTCCCAGAATTCCTTCCCCAGGTTTTGGGATTTTCCAGGTTTTTTTCCCATTTAGGAAAGCTCTAAGCTGGGCCCTGCTGCCCCAATCCCACCTGGGACATTCCCAGAATTCCTTCCTCAAGTTTTGAGATTTTCCAGGGTTTTTTCCCATTTAGGAATGCTCAGAGCCAAGAAATTCCCAGCAGAAATATCCACACGGAGCACGGGAGCGATCCCAGAATCCCAAATCCCGTGGGATGTGGGGGAGTGGTTGGGTTTGATCTTGGAGGGCTCTTCCAACCTCAGCAATTCCATGGAAAGATTGGAATTCTTTCTCCTCCCAGCCCCCACAAATCTGGGATTTTCCCATGGGAATCAGGGCCTGCCCTGCTGCTGGGGACTCCAGGGAAAAGAGATTTTCCCAAGGATTTTTGTATTCCTGGAGAGGATTTTAAGTTGATTTCTGTCCCTTCTCCCTCCCTCTCCGGGTGGGTTGGGAAGAGACTAAAAAATTCCAGACAGAGATTTCCCACCAAAACATAGGAATGGAAATATCCTGGCAAAATCCAGGAGCGGCTGAGGCTCCTCCCAAGGCACACAAATCCCGGGACAATTCCCAAAAAATCCCCCTGGGCTGAGCTTGGGGAGGAAAAATCAGGCAAGAAATCCCACAGAAAACCCAATCAGGTGAAGATACCCAAGGAAAACACCTCAGGGATGGGAATAACTGCAAATCCAGGGAAAACGGGACATGGGATTCACCATTCCTTGGAAAACTTCCCCCTTTTCCCATCCAAACCTTTTCCTGCACAAAATCCAGGATATTTTTGAAGTCCAGGTCATCGTAGTAGTGCCGGATTCCCTCCTGGATGTTGGAGTGGAAAACCTCGTTCATCTGGGATGGAGAAACCCAAAATGTGGGAAAACTCAGGGAAGACAGCACAACATTCCAGGTTTTTCATGGCTGGCATCAGAGGAGGAATTTTACCCCGTCCCAAAGTGATTTCCTGGGATCAAATCCATCATTTTGGAGCTGTCTGGATCCATTCCTGGCACATCCAGGCAGGCCAAGGAATTTTTATCCACCTGATTTTTCCTGTTCTGCTGGATTTTATTCCATTTTGATTCAATTTTTGGGAATAACCATTCCATTTTTGGGAATAGCTGTTCAACTTTTGGGAATAGCCATTCGATTTTTGGGAAGAGCCATTCAATTTTTTGGAATAACCGTTCAACTTTTGGGAAGAGCCATTCAATTTTTGGGAAGAGCCATTCAATTTTTGGGAAGAGTCATTCAATTTTTGGGAATAGCCATTCCGTTTTTGGGAATGACAATTTTTAGGAATGACAATTCAAACTCTCCCAAACTCCTAATCCCACGGAAAATCAGGATTTTAGCTCCTGGCTGAGGGCTCTGAGAGGGAAATTATCCATGGAAAAATATTCCACAAGTGGGAGCAGAGCCCTCATGGAGCCCAGGATCCTTCCTGATCCCGAGAAATCCCTCAGAATTCCAGGAATGGTGTGGATGGGCTGGGGCTGGCACTTGAGGGAATTAATTAAGCACTAATTGGATGGAAAAGGCATTTTATGAATGCCTGGGAATGTTCCTGGAGAGGTTCTGAGTATCCAGGGCAGAGCCAGAGCAGATTCTCCACTCGATTCCCAAAAAAACACCAGGTGGGAATGATAGTTCCCAGAAAAACACCAGGCAGGAATATTAATGGAGGGAAGAAGGAAATTTTTCCGTGAGTTTGGAGCAGGTGGAAAAAGGGAGGAAAGAGAAAAATTCCATTTTCAATGCACCGGAAAATTTAAGGTTGAGAAGAGAGGGAACATAGGGAGAGAACTCGGGAACGGGGAAAACGTGCTGGGGATGATTCCTGGGAATCTCAAACAGCTCAGGGAGCCTTGGGAATGTTTTCATTCCTGATTTTCACCAAACCAACACATTCCTGGCTTTTCCCATTTCCTGCTGCTTTGTCCCCAGAAAGGCTGATCCCAGTTCCCTTTTTGGAAATGACAATTCTGTTTTAGGGAATGACAATTCCATTTTTGGGAATAACAATTCTGGTTTTGGGAATAACAATTCCATTTTGGGAAATAATTCCATTTTGGGGAATGGCAATTCCATTTTTGGGAATGACAATTCTGTTTTTGGGAATGACAATTCTGTTTTCGGGAATGACAATTCCATTTTTGGGAATGACAATTCTGTTTTTGGGAATGACAATTCCATTTTGGGAAATAATTCCATTTTGGGGAATGGCAATTCCATTTTTGGGAAATGACATTTCCATTTTTGGGAATGACAATTCTGTTTTCGGGAATGACAATTCCATTTTTGGGAATGACAATTCCATTTCCGGGAGTGACAATTCTGTTTTTGGGAATTACAATTCCATTTTGGGGAATGATAATTAGATTTTCGGGAATGACAATTCCATTTTGGGGAATGACAATTCTGGTTTTGGGAATATCGATTTTCCAGGTGGGACTTGAAGCTCCCTGGGTTCTGCTCCCTTTCCACCCCTCCCTCCCTCCCCAGGATCCCAACCCCATTAATCCCCCTGGCCTCATTTGCATATCAACGGAGCTGATTTGCATAATAAGCACTTGGAGGCCGTGGAATTAATTCCTGATTTCATCTGAAATCCAATTAATTCCGGGATTTGGGAGTTTGATGAACATCCATTGTTCCAGAGGCAGATTTGTGCTTCCCACAGTTCCAGGTCAGATTTGTCACTCCCCCCTCCCTCCCCCCCCCCATTGTTTGGGGTTTAATCAACTTTTGATATCATACCATTAAATTCAAATTAATTTTAAATCAATTGAAGTTTAAAACTCCAGCTGCTTTCCAAAGTTACTGCCCGAGGAATGATCATTCCAATTTTGGGAATAACAACAATTCCCTGGTCAGGAACGACAATTCCATATTCAGGAACGACAATTCCATATTCAGGAATAACAATTCAATTTTTGGGAATAACCATTCACTTTTTGGGAATAACCACTGCATTTTTGGGAATAGCCATTCTGTTTTTGGGACTAGCCATTCAATTTTTGGGAATAGCCATTCAATTTTTGGGAATAGTCACTCCATTTTTGGGAATAACCGTTCAACTTTTAGGAATAGCCATTCAATTTTTGGGAATGGCAATTCCATTTTTGGGAATTTTTGGGAATAACCACTGCTTTTTTGGGAATAGCTATTCAATTTTTGGGAATGACTAAAGAATTTTCAGGAATTCCAGGCCCCGGAGGTGACCCTGGGGCTGTCCCCGCTCCCACCTTGCTCTCGAAGATGATCTCCATGAGGATCAGCAGCAGCTCCGTCAGGAAGATCAGCAGGAGCACCCAGAAGAACTGGAATGAGGAAAGGACGGATTATCCCAGATCCGAGTCCAATTCCAACACCCGGACACCAGGGAAGCAAGGAATTCCTCATCAGGATTCCGCTTTCCCCAGGAATTTTGACCAAAATTCTGCCTTGGTGGCCGTGTCCCCATGTGTCACCGTCCATCGCAGAGAGGGAGGCTGGGAAAGGATCGGGAAAGGACCAGGAAGGGATCGGGAAGGGATTGAGAAGGGTGGGGAAGGGATTGGGAAGGGACTGAGAAAGACCAGAAAGGGATTGGGAGGGAATCAGGAAGGGATCGGGAAGTGATTGAGAAGGATCAGGAAGGGATTGGGAAGGGATTGGGAAGGGATTGGGAAGGGATCAGGAGGATTAGGAAGGGATCGGGAAAGGATTGGGAAGGGATCAGAAAGAAAGGATCAGGAAGGGATTGGGAAGGGATCGGGAAAGGATTGGGAAGGGATCAAAAAGGATCAGGAAGGGATTGGCAAGGGACTAAGACCAGGAAGGGATCAGGAAGGGACCAGGAAGGGATCGGGAAGCAATTGGGAAGGATCGGGAAGGGATCAGGAAGGGATTGGGAGGATTGGGAAGGGATCGGAAAAAGATCAGGAAGTGATCAGGAAGGACCAGGAAGGGAGGAGGAAGGAACTGGGAAGGGAGCGGGAAGGGGGCGGGAAGGATCAGGAAGGGATCGGGAGGATTGGGAAGGAATTGGGAAGGGACTGGGAAGGGATCAGAAAGGACCAGGAAGGGATCGGGAAGGGATCAGGAAGGAGCCTGAGGGTCTCTCCCGGCACAAAGCTCCAAGCAAATTCCGGATTTCATGGAGAAACTTGCCGAGGAAATCTTTCTCCGGCTCTGGATGCTGAGTCAGGAAGAGCTGCTCAATTCTGATTCAATTAACGCGGCCGTTAATGAGCTCATCAATCCAAATTCCCAAGAAACGACGCTAATTCCCACAGAAACCTTAAGAATCGATAAATCCCTCCCTTAATGATCTCCAAAGTTTTGTTCCTCATTAATTATCCCCAAACCTGGTTATTCCAACCCAAAATTTGTGCCATTTAATTCCTGCCCCTCCGGAGCACAAATCCCACGGGGTTGGAGTTTCCAGAACATCAATCCCGAGGATTTGGGATGTCGGGAACGGCCTGTTCCCTGTGGAAAAATGGGAAGGGAGCTGCTGCGGGGGTGGGAGATGGATGGAGCTTCCAGCAGCCCCGAGCAGGCGCAGAGCAGCCACAAATCATCCGGGAACAAGAATTCCAGAGGGAATCCCACAGCTCCGGGGGGGAAACGAGCCTGGATCCTTCGGAACACGAATCCCAGAGCCTTACAAATACAAATCCAGGTTTAAACACGAATCTCAAAGCCTTTGGAACATGAATCCCAGACCTTTATAAATACAAATCCAGTTAAACACGAATACTAGATCCTTATAAACACAAATCTGGGTTTAAACATGAATCTCAGATCCTTTAAAAAACATAAATCCAGGCTTAAACACAACCCTGGGTCCTTTAAAAAACAGAAATCCAGGTTGAAACACAAATCCCAGAGCCTTATAAACAAAATCCCTAATCCTTTAAAACAGAAATGTAGGTTTAATCACAAATCACAAATCCTTATAAACATAAATCAGGGTTGAAACACGAATCCCAGATCCTTATAAACAAGATTACCAATCCTTTCAAACACAAATCCAGGTTTAAACACAAACCCCAGATCCTTATAAACACAAATCCGGGTTTAAACACGACCCTGGATCCTTTAAAAAAAACAAATCCAGGTTTAAACACAAATCCCACATCCTTTAAAACACAAATCCAGGTTGAAACACGAATCTCAGATCCTTATAAACAAGATTCTCAATCCTTTAAGGCACAAATCCAGTTTTAAACATGACCCTGGATCCTTTCGAACAGAAATCCTGAATCCTTTCAAACATGATCCTCGATCCTTTTAGACACAAATCCAGGTCCTTTTAGACGTGATCCCAAATCACTTCAAACATTAATCCAGATCCTTCCAAGCACAGTCCCAGATCCTTGAAAACACAAATCCTGGATCCTTTAAAACACGAATCCAGGTCCTTTTAAACTTGATTCCCAGTCCTTTAAAATATGATCCCAGATCCTTTTAGACATAAATCCCAGAGCCTTTTAAACACGATCCCAGATCCTTTTGAACAGAAATTCGAGATCTTTTAAAATGTGATTCCAGATCCTGTTAAACACAAATCCTGAATCCTTGCAAACACAAATCCAGGTTTAAACACAATCCCAGATCCTTTTGGACACAAATAAGCATCCTTTTAAACATGGACGTGAATCCTTTTAAATCCAGATCTGGATCCTTTTAAATCCAAATTCAGATCCTGTAAAACACAAATCCTGAATCCTTTTAAACAAGATCTCAGATCCTTTTAAACACAAATCCCAGATCCCTATAAACCCAAATCTGAATCCTTTTAAAGACAACCCAGATCCTTTAAAACACAAATCCTGGATCCTTTTAAACAAAATCTCAGATCCTTTTAATTCCAAATCTGGATCCTTTTAGATACAGTCCCAGATCCTTTAAAACACAATCCCAAACCCTTTTAAAGGCAAACCCAGATCCTTTAAAACACAGATCTGGATCCTTTTAGACACAGTCCCAGATCCTTTAAAATACAAATCTCAGATCCTTTTAAATCCAAATCGAGATCTTTTTAAAGACAGTCCCAGATCATTTAAAACACAAATCCCGGATCCTTTTAAACACAATTTCCGAGTTTTTTTCCATAAAAGCCCCAAAAGCTGCAGCTGCCAGGCCCAGCTCAGCTCCAAGAGCTCCTCCAGCGCCTCTTTCCCTGATTGCTTTTGTTCCCAGGGTTATCCTGGAAAGGACAATTCCTGATCCACACAAAGCTCTGATTGCTGTGTTCCTTTCCCTGCTCCTTCCTGTGCTCAGCAATTCCCAGCTTTTCACCTCCCAACTCCCAAAAACCCAGGCTGGGCAGGCAGGGGGGACACTTTTACTCAGGAATTTGCTTTTCTTTGGGAATTCGCTTTTCCCTGGGAATTGGCTTTTCAATGGGATCCCATAAACCATGGAGGTGACCATGAACCCGTGGAATTCCCTCCCTGGGATCTCCTAAACCATTGAGGTTAATCTGAATTCATGGAATTCCCTCCTTAAGACTTCCTAGACGTGGTTTTGACTCTGGATCCATGGAATTCCCTCCCTGGGATCCCCAAACCATGGAGGTGACCCTGGATCCATGGAATTCTCTCCTGGAGATCCCCAAACCATGAAGGTGACCCTGGATCCATGGAATTCCCTCCCTGTCATTCCCAAATCATGGAAGTGACCCTGGATCTATGGAATTCCCCCCCTGGGATCCCCAAACCACAGAAGCAACTCTGGATCCATAGAAATCCCTCCCTGCCATCCCCAAAACATGGAGGTGATTCCATATCCATGGAATTCCCTCCTTGAGACCTCCCAGACTCTGAATCCATGGAATTCTCTCCTGGAGATCCCCAAACCATGAAGGTGACCCTGGATCCATGGAATTCCCATCCTGCCATTCCCAAATCATGGAAGTGACCCTGGATCTATGGAATTCCTTCCCTGGGATCCCCAAACCATGGAGGTGACCCCGGATCCACAGAATTCCCTCCTTGAGACCTCCCAGATGTGGTTTTGACTGCGAATCCACGGAATTCGCTCCCTGGAATCCCCAAACCACAGAAGCAACTCTGGATCCATAGAAATCCCTCCCTGGAATCCCCAAACCATGGAGGTGACCCTGAATCCACAGAATTCCCTCCTGGAGACCTCCCAGACTCGAGATCCATGGATTTCCATCCTTGTGATCCACAAACCATGGAGGTGACCCCGGATTCATGGAATTCCCTCCTTAACACCTCCCAGACTCAGTCTTGACCCTGGATCCATGGAATTCCCTCCTGGAATCCCCAAACCATGGAGGCGTCCCTGGATCCACGGAATTCCCTCCTTGAGACCTCCCAGAATCGAGATCCATGGAATTCTCTCCCTGTGATCCATAAACCACGGAGGTGACTCCATATCCATGGAATTCCCTCCTTGAGACCTCCCAGATTCTGGATCCATGAAATTCCCTCCCAGGAATCCCCAAACCATGGAGGTGACTCTGGATCCATGGAATTTCCTCCCGAGGATCCCCAAACCATGGTGGAGACTCTGAATCCATGGAATTCCCTCCTGGAGATCCCCCAGACGTAATTTTGACTCCAGATCCATGGAATTCCCTCCCTGGAATCCCCAAACCATGGAGGTGACTTCACATCCATGGAATTCCATCCTTGAGACCTCCCAGACTCAGGATCCATGGAATTCCCTCCCTGCGATCCACAAACCATGGAGGTGACTCCACGTCCACAGAATTCCCTCCTTGAGACCTTCCAGATGTGATTTTGACTCCGAATCCACGGAATTCGCTCCCTGGAATCCCCAAACCACGGAGGTGACTCTGGACCTGTGGAATTCCCTCCCTGTGATCCATAAACCACGGAGGTGACTCCATATCCACGGAATTCCCTCCTTGAGACCTCCCAGACCCCGGATCCACGGAATTCGCTCCTGGAATCCCCAAATCACAGAGGTGACCCCGGATCCTCGGAATTCACTCCCGGGGATCCCAGCCCTCCTCACCGCCCGGAGCAGGGTGCGGTTGTCGCGGAGGCTGCCGAGCATTCCCACGAAGGACACGAGGAACACGGTGATTCCCAGCAGGAGCAGCAGCACGGCCGGAGCCAGGAAAATCCCTTCCAGGGTTCTGTGCCGCTGCCGCTCCGCCTCGGCGTAGATCCCCACGCCCAGGATCAGCAGCCCCAGCATCTGCAGAGGGATTTTTGCGATTTTCAGGGTTTTGGGGATTTTCCGGGGTTTTGGTGGTTTTCAGGATTTGGGGTGGGAAAAAAGTCTTTGAGGGAGAGGGGAAAGTGAGAGACGTCCAAGGATCCCCATGCCCAGGATCAGCAGCCCCAGGATCTGCAGTGGGATTGGTGGGATTTGAAGGATTTTGGGGGTTTTCAGGATTTTTGGGATTTGAAGGATTTTTTGGAGTTTTCAGGGTACTCAAGATTTTCAGGATTTTCGAGGGTTTCAGGATTTTGGGGGATTTTTTTTTTGTTTTCGGGGTACTCAGGATTTTAGGGGTTTTCAGGGTTTTCAGGAGTTTGGAGTTTCAGAATTTTCAGGATTTTCACGGTTTCCAGGGCTTTTGGGATTTTCAGGATTTTGGGGATTTTTGGAGTTTTCAGGATTTTCAGGGTTTGGAGGATTTGGGGGGTTTTCAGGATTCGGGCTGGGAAAAAGTTCTCCAAGGGAGAGGGGAAGGTGGGAGATGTCCAAGGAAAACCCCCTGAAACCTTTGGAATGTTCCACAGCCCAGGAGCGTTATCCCTGCTCTGCCTGGGATAACGGGAAATTGGGAATACTTCCCACACCAGGAATGTCCTGCAGTGATGGATCCACCTGGATCCATCCTGAATTCCAGACAGGATTTTGCCTGGATCCTCCCAGATTCTCTGCTTTGCTTTGATGGACTCTGAGTCCCAAAATTCCCCAATTTCCGCCCATTTTGAAGCTCCTGGAGCACTCAGAGCCTCCTCTCTCTCTCCACACCTAGCTCCAGTCAATCCCAGCATTCCCAACACATTCCCAAGGGATTTCGATTCTGGGATGGAAACTCTTCAAATCTTCTCTTCCCAGCGGGAAAAACTCAGGAAGGTTTTGGGATGGGCACAGGGAGTCCCTAAAAATGGCTTTTCCAGGGATGAGAAGCATCCTTGGAGAATGGAAAGGGCGTGGAATTCCCGAGGCTGCCACAGGGCACCACGGCTCCTTCATCCCGGGATTTTCCTGATTTCCATGGGATGGGCTCACTCTTCTCATTTCCCATGGAAATATTGAGCTGACCCCGCTGAATTCCTGAGCTTCCAGAGAATCCTGGAATGCATTAGGATGGAAAAGACCTCAAAGCTCCTCCCACTATCCCAGGGTGCTCCAGCCTGGCCTTGGACAATTCCAGAGTTCCAGAATATTCCTGGTTTAATTTAAACTCAGGTTGGGCCCCATCCTTGCGGAATTCCCTGTCCTGGAGTCGTGGGATTGGGATAGGAGCAATTAAGGAATAGGGAATAATTAACACCCACCTCTGGGGTGGGAGGAGCTCCCAGCTCATCCCAAAGTCAAGTGGGAATTGGGAATTAGGAATTGGGAAAAGCTCTCCCGGAGCTGTGAGCTCCTCCAGTGGGAATGCTGGGAATGGCTTTTTGTTTTTCCAGAGGAAAAGGCAGGAATGGGGTTTTTGCCCAGAGGGAATGTCAAAATCCCAATTTTTAGCTGGATCGGTTGAAACATCCGCTCTCCATTTTGTGGCAAAAGAAATTTCCATATTTTTTATATTTTTGGATTTTCCAAGGAAAGGGGAGGGGTTTTTTGGGAAAAGAAAATCCCAAATCTCCACTCAGCCAGATTAAAACCAACCCCAAATTCCCTGGTTTAAAGCCACTCTCTGGCTCATCCCAGGCTCCTTCCCGGATTTTTCCGGATGTAACAAAATCCCTGGAAAGGATCCACCGGCTCAAAATCCGATTTTCCACAGGCTGGGACAACCCTGAGCTGGAAAATCGGGAATCACCAACCCCGCCTTCATCCCTCGGGATTTTATTCCAAGGAGTCCAATTTCCAAAGGGAATTCCTACAAAAAAATTCTGGTTTTATTGGGAAAAACATCCCAGCCCCATCAACAGGGTTAACGAGGCTCGGAGGGTTCTCGGAATTAATTGGGTTGCGATTATGTAAATGAGGCTGGAATTAGGTCAGGCTGAAAGGCTCCCAGGAGCTGCAGAATTCCCGTGGATTCCCTGGAGCAGAATTCCCCGCTGGGAACATCCCAGGGATGGAGGCAGGAGGGCTTGGAGCCCCAAAAAATGGGGTTTTTTAGGGTTGTTTTCCCGTTTTTTGGACCAATCCGAGCCTCTCGCTCGTGGATTCCCCATGGAGCTCTCCCAGAATTCCCCCAAAATCTGGGAATTGTCCCAGAGTTCATCCACAATTCCCAATGTGGAACTAGGGGGGAAAATCCTGCCGTTCCTTCAACACCCCAAAAATCTCTGGGAAACCCCAAACTGAGCAGGGTCAGCTCCTTGGGAACCCAAATGTTGGGATTTCCCCAGATTTTTTTGGAATATTGAATGAATCGCATCCCAAACTCCAACCTGAGCCAGAAATGCGGGAGAAATCTGGAATTTTTGGGGTTTCTGGGAATGTTCCAGAGGTCAGGCCCCTCGGAGCTTTCCCAACCCACAGAGCCTGGAAAATCCAGGAGATATCCCAAAAAAAAATAGATTTTTGGTGATTTTTGGCGTTGGCCCAAGCCCCTGGGCACAAGGGCTGGGCCGAGCTCGTTCACGGCTCAAAAAGAAATAAAAACCGAAATTAAAATCATTTCCGGGCACCTGCGGAGGAATTTCTGTGCTCACACCTAGAAAATCAACCCCACCCCGAGGTTATTTAACCCTAGGGAGGAAATATTTGGAAATAAAGTCAGAATTCTGCAAAATCAACCCCAAAAAGAGACCCCAGAGTGGGCGGAATTCCTGGTTTTCCCCTCCCCTCTCCCGCAGGTGTTGGCACCTCCCAGAAATCCCGCCCCGAGCAGAGTTCAGGGGGTCAAAGCCGCCTAAAATTCACTTTATTTAGAATTTCACCTACAAAAACGCGGGTCAAACCCCCTCGATGTCTGCAGGGGGTGAAAAAAAAAGTGGAATTTCCGCGTTTTTTTCCTGCTCCAAACTGGACTCGCTTCCACAAAGGAATCACAGGGATGG
>JAOTQP010000886.1:1159936-1172740 GCA_026413545.1 Cichladusa arquata
GAAAACCTTAATATTGTTCTTTAATTGCAGCATAAAAATGGTTCAGTATGAACACTAAATATTTCCTGGGGAGCCGGACCCCAGCCCGGGATGCGGCGCCCACACCCGACCCCCTCTGCTCGCAGCTGGCTCCGGACAAGGGGCAGCCCGAGGCGGGCGCGGAGGAGGCGCCAGAGCGGGGCCGGGGGACAGACGGACGCTCCAGCCCGGCCAGCCCAGCCCCCAGCCCCTCGGGGAGCTGTCCCAGCCCCTGCAGGACCCACAGCGAGACCTACAAGCGCCTCTTCTCCAGCTTCTACTCCAAAGGGAACCATCCCATCATGTCCCCGCTGGCCAAGAAGAAGCTGCTGGCGCAGGTGAGCAAGGCCGAGTCCTTGCACTGCCACAAACGCCACTGCCCCGAGGGCCGGCGGGCACCGAGCGACAGCGGCCCCGAGGCGGCCCGGCCGGGCAGCGGCCCCGGGCTGGCCGAGCAGAGGAGCGCGGAGCCGGCGGGAGCTCCGGACAGAGCTCCGAGCGAGGGGAACGAGGCACCCCCGGCAGGCAGAGACAGCCAGGGCTGCCCGCGGGCCGAGGACGGGGGCGCGGCCCCCGCCGTGTTCACCGGCTACTTCCACGCCTACCGCAGCGAGGGGCTGCAGCCCGGCTGCCCCCCGCTCTGGGGGTACTTCTCCAGCCTGAAGGATTTTTTGGAGCCGCCCTCCGCCTTGGCGGCGCGGCCCGGGGAGCCCGAGCAGCCCCAGGAGCTGCGGAGCAAAGCGGGGCGAGCGTGGGAGGGCCGGGCCGCCGCTGTCCGGGCCTGCTGGGTGCCCCCCGGGGCCACCTTCGGCCCCGCCGGGCACGGCCGCGACCAGGAGGAGGAGGATGAGGATGATGAGGAGGACGAGGAGCCCTTCACGTCACGCGCCGTGTCCCCCTTGGCCAGGGAGGGCAGGGACGGGGGGACGCGCTCGCCGGGCGGCCACCAAGGGCTGGCCAAACCCAAGGCCGTGGTGGCCACTGCGGGCTTCGCCGCGCCGCCGCCGCCGGACGCTTTCCCGGGAGCCGCGCTGCATTTCCCGGGCGGCTTCGGGAGCCCGCAGGAGCAGCTGAAAACGCGCGGCGTGCCGGCGGCCCCGGCGCTCTCCGTGAGCCCGCTGCTGATCCCGGCTTTCCCCAGCCCTTTGGTGGTGGCCCCCAGCCGCTTCCCCGCCGCCTTCGGGGCGAGTTCGCCGCGGCCGCGGCTCTACCCGGCGGCTCCGTGGGGCTCCTGCGGCTCCCCGCACGTCCCGCACCCCGCCCGGCCCTAGCGCTGCCATGCCCGGTGACAGCGAGGGGACAGCGAGGGGACAGCCCGGACTGCGCCGTTTTTATTCCCAATCTCAGAGCTGTTCGTGGCCCCGCTGCCGGCGCCCCACGGTTCTCTATATTTTCTATATATCCGCACACAGATCTATAAAAAAAGGGAGCAAAGCCAGTGCTGGAGGTTTCTGTTCGTGCCGGGGGGGGTGGGTGTTGTTCCCATCCTGCCATGCTCTCGGTCCCCACACCCAGATTTGGGGTTTGTGTCACCTCCATGCCGGGCTCTGGAGTTTTTCAGGAGCCTGCAAAGGGGAATAAACCTGCCTGGCTGGTCCCCACCTGGCAGTTTGGGGTGTCCTTGATTTCTGGGACCAGGGCAGGGGTTGGGGGGAGGCTCTCCCTGAACACAGAGCTGCAGAACTCATCCTGTGGGGAAGGAAGGAGGAGCTTTTCCACCTCAATTTGGGGGAATTGCAGCAATTCCATGGAGCAGCCGCATGTCCGGGTGGGAACCAGCCCAGCAGCAGCTACAGCTGCTTTCTGCCTCCAGGTGCTTTCAGCCTCCAGATGCTTTTTGCCTCCAGGTCCTTTCTGCCTCCAGATGCTTTTTGCCTCCAGGTCCTTTCTGCCTCCAAGATGCTCCACTGGAGCTGTTCCAGACCATCCCAGGGCTCTGTGGGAGCTCCAGGCCTCGCTCTCCCCGTGGCAGCTGCTCCCCATTCACAGTGACAGCAGAGAGGGCAGAAGGATGGTGGTGGCACTTCCTCGTCCCCAGGACTGTGACAGCTTTGGGGGCAGCAGGAGCTGTGAATCAGCGTGGAAGGAGCACCTGGAAGGGCCAAGTCTGGGGACAGAAATTGGGAATACCTGGCCCCAGGCAGCGCTGGTCACTGGGATGTTGGGACACCCAAAGCACTCGTGGATCCTCCATGGGATTGGCTGCACCCCAAAAACTTCCCTGCCCACAGAGCCTGTCTGGGAGGCACAGGGCTCCAGCTGTCCCAGCAGGAGGTGCCATCCCAGCCTGGGAGTGAGGCCAGCAGAGGTGCCACAGCCCCAGGGAGTCCCAGCCCCTCTGCAGCAGCACAGCTCCTGTCAGGCTGGAAAAGGGGAGTTGTGGTGCTGAGACACACACAGAGCCCTGGAGCTGATCCCAGCTGCTGTCACCCCCAGCTCCAAGAGGAGGGGCTGGGGTTGGTGGGATCCCACCAGGAACCCCTCAGGTTTGAGGTCACCCCACAGCCACAGCCCTCCCTGCAGGGAATTGTGCTGGGCTGAGCCTGGATGGCCAGCAAAGCAAAACCTCACCTGTTTTAGCCCAAACTGCAGGGAGAAGGGAAAGGTTCTGCAGGACTGGGGGTGCTGGCCAAGCTCAGCACCCTCAGAACTGCTCCTTGCCCCCAGCAGGTGTGGGATGGGTGCCAGAGGCAGGGGGACAGTCCTGGAAGGGAGGAGGAATCAGCTGAGCCTTCTCTCCAGAAGAAACTGAGGGGGGAATCCTCAGGGTCTGCAGCTTCCTCCTGAGGGACAGCTCAGATCTCTGCTCCCTGTGACAGGGACAGCACCCAGGGAACAGATGGAGCTGGGCCAGGGAGGGGCAGGCTGGATTTTGGGAAAGGTTCTGTCCCCAGAAGGTGCTGGGCACTGCCCAGGGAATGGGCACAGCCCTGAAGCTGGAAGAACTCAGGATTTTGGGGTGTCTGTGCAGGGCTGGATTGATGAGTTCCCACTCAGGGGATTCCAGGATTCTCTGATTATTTCAGGGAGCTGCCCAGCCTGGATCCTTCCCTGCTCTGTCCCTCCATCCCTTCACTGCTCACAAAAGCCACTCCCAGAGTGGCCACGGCCACAAACTCTGCCCAAAAGCACAACAAAATTTAAAAAACAAATTACAAAAGAAGGAAGTTTTTATTAAACAGCAACAAACCCAGAAAAACACCCCCCCCTCCCCCTTTCCCACCCCCAGGAATCCTGGGGGTCCCCACAGCCTCCAGGACAGTGTGGCTGCTGCTGGCCTTAGTGTCCCCAGAGTGTCCCCAGCGTCAGGATGAGTGTCCTGGAGATGTCCTGCAGGACAGCTGCCACCTTGGGGTGCCCAGGCTGGCACAGGGAGGCTGCAGGGGCACAGCCTCAGCCATGGCACAGCCAGCCAGCGCTGCCAGCCTGGCCTCCCACAGCACAGGGGCTCCAGGCAGGTCACTGCAGACAAGGGCACAGGGTCAGAGCTCTGGGGACCTGGTGCCACCCTGGCTGCAGAACTTCCACCCTGAGCCTGGTCATTCCCAGAGTGAGACCCCAACACCGACCCTGGCACTGGCACAGCCCAGGCAGGGAAACCACAACGCCCAGACTGGGACTGATCCACTGCCAGAGCACCCAGAGCCCCAGGAACCAGCACCCAAACTGGGACTGATCCACTGCCAGAGCACCCAGAGCCCCAGGAACCAGCACCCAGAGCCCCAGGAACCATCACCCAAACTGGCACAGCTCCACTGCCAGAGCACCCAGAGCCCCTGGGAACCATTTCCCTGCTCAGATCCCCCAGGATCCAGCAGTCAAACTGGCACAGCTCCATTCCCAGCCTACCCAGATCCCCAGGGAAGCATTTCCCCACCCAGATCCCCCAGGGAAACATTTCCCCACCCAGATCCCCCAGGAAGTCCCTCTCTTCCTGCAGTGCCCGAGTTTCTGCCCCCACAGGTCCCTCCCTGGCTGCTGTGGGGTTCCTGCCCAGCCCTCGAGGCTCCCTGGCAGTGCCCAAGGCCAGGCTGGGCAGGGCTTGGAGCACCTGGGGCAGGGGAAGGTGCCCCTGCCCATGGATGGGCTTTTCCAGGATGCTGTGACCTTTCCCAGCAAGGCCAGGCCCCCACAGCTCAGACCTGCCCTGACTGGACAGGCTGTGACTGAAATGCCTGGGAGGGGAGAGGGGGAGAGTTCAGGAGGGGAAAGGAATTCCTGCCTCCAAGGGCTGGACTGAGCTCTCCTCACACCATCCTCACCCAAACTCAGCCCCTGCTCCAGGCCTGGCTGTCAGAGCCTCCCCAGGACACAGAGGGGTCCCCACACTGCAGGGGACACCCCCCCTGGAGCAGGAAAAAACAAACCCAGTTTTACTCTGATTCTCAGCTGCTCAGGTTTCTCCTCACCCTGCTCCCACAGGAATCCCAGGGAGATTCCTCCTGTGCTGCCCACGGGGGAAGGGAAGGAAAGCTCAGCTCAGCCCCAAATTTAAACCCCAGCTTCCTGCACAGGTCCAGCAGAACCCTCAGCTGGAATTCCAAAGGGAATCAGCTCTGGCTGCTGCTGAGCATGCCAGGCACGAAGCCCTGGGGAACTGGGGCTGTTCCAGGGTTACGTAACCCTGCTGATGTCAGGGCTATAATTAGCAACAAAACCAGCAGCTGCCCCATTTCCTGCCAGCACAGCTTCCAGTTTGTTTTTGGAGCAGCTCTGGCATGATTAAAGCCCTGCCCTGAACACACAAGCTCAGCTGGAAGAGGAAGTCAGCATCCATATCCAGCTGCACCTGGAAAAATTAACCTGTTCATGAATCCCCTCCCCCTGGAGTCCAGCTGTGGCCAGTTCCATCCCTTTTCCTGGGTGTCCAGGGGGTTTAAAGGTGACAGGGGCACAAAAGGAAGCACAGCAGCTCTGAGGGGGCACTGAAAAGCACCAAAGCTGCCTCTGACACAGAATTCCAGACCCACACAGGTGACTGTCCCCAGTGGCCTGAGGGTCACCAGCTCAGGGCTCCAAGCTCTGCCTTAGCTCTGAGCTCAGCAACTGCAAGAAACTCAGCAGAGTCAAAGGAGGAAGGATGTGGATGCTCCCAAACCCTGAGGTTTAGCCAGGACTCTGCCTGGGAACTCTGGCAATGCTGGATGCAGTGTCAGCTCTGAGGCAGCACAAGACAAATCACCCTGGGACAGTGGGAGGGTGGCACTGGATGGGAGTTAAGGTCCCTCTCAGCCCAAACCACCCCATGATTCCACGGCATCAAGGCCAATCAGACCTGAACAGACACAACAGTGACACCACCCCAGCCCCCCTCAGCACCCAGCACAGCCCTCACAGCCCAGAGGGGGCACAGGAACCCAGCACAGCCACACCCAGCAGGGCCAGGAGCAGCCACGGCCACACTGCCAAGGAAAGGTGACCCCTGAAAGGTGACCCCTGAAAGGTGACCCCTGAAAGGTGAGCCCCTTACCTGAGGGCCCTGGGGCTGCTCCTCCAGCTGGGGCTGCACTGTGCCCAGGCTGGGCTGGCTCAGGGTGCCCACACGGCCGGGCTGTCCCCGCAGGGTCACTGTGATGGTGGTTGGGGCCTTCAGGCCTGCAGAGCACACAGAAACCATCCCTGAGGCACCTCCAAACCGGGCTGGAGCCTCCCCTCGGGGGGGCTGCTCGGGAAGGAGCAGGAGGAGCTCCGGGAAGGCTCCCTGCCCCACAGCACCTCCCTGCCCCACAGCACCTCCCTGCCCCACAGCACCTCCCTGCTGCTCACCTGCAGCCTGGTTGGAGATCTGGGCCAGCCCAGGCAGGCTGCTGGCCAGCTTGGCCAGCCCCCCGTTGGCCAGCAGCTGGTGGATGGCCGTGGGCTTGCTGCTGGCCGAGGCTCCCAGGGCCAGGGAGGTGGCCACGGGGATGGTGCGGAGCACGGCGCCCGTGTCGCTGCTGATGGCAGCCAGCCCCTGCAGGGCTGCAGGCGCCTTCCCAGCCGAGCTCTGCAAGCACAGACAGCAGCCCTGAGCTCCTGCAGGCACAGGGGACCCCGAGGTGGCCACTCCCCTCTCCAGAAGAGGCCTCTGGAGTTTTCACACGTGCCCCTGGCCACGGGCAGGGCTCAGCCCTGGTGGGTTGGTCCCTCCCAGCCTGCACATCTCAGTTCAGCCTGAAGCTCGGAGTGGGACTAAGTCACCACACTGAAGGGCTGCCCCAGAGGTGCCAGCTGTGGCTTTTCCCAGGATATCCCAGGGAATGATCAGTGAGCCCTCTCCATCTGCTCTCCAGCTCAGCAGTTTGGGGCTGGCTGCACAGAAACAGCTTCTCACACCCCCTTTTGCAGGCCTCAGGAACACTGAGCCCACCTTTCATCTCCTCTGGTCCAAAGGGCCTATCCAGGCTCCCTCTGCCTCCCAAACCTTCCCTGAGGATCTGCAGAGGCTGCTCACCTGCACAGGTGGGGCGGCAGTGCTGCCAGGGAGGCTGCAGGGCTTGGTGCCAATGTCCTGCAGGCTGAAGCTCAGCCCCTGGAGCAGGCTGCTGGCAGAGGCTGCTCCTGAAAACCCAGAGAACACCAAATCAGCCTAGGGGGATCCACCAGCACCAAATTCCAGGCTGTGCCAGGGCTGCAGAGCTGTTCTCCAACGATCAGCACCCTGAGGTCATGGGGGATCCTCCCACAGCTCATTTTATAGGATCATGGAATATCCAGAGTGGGAAGAAACCCACTGGGATCATCCAATCCAGGCCCTGGCCTTGCACACACACCCCAAATTCCCACCTTGGGGAGCTCTGGCAGCCCTGCACAAACATCCCAAAATCCAAACACTCCTGGAGCTCCAGCAGCCTCAGGGCTGTCCCCATTCCCTGGGCAGTGCCCAGCACCCTCTGGGGGCAGAACCTTTCCCAAAACCCACCCCAACCCCCCTGGCCCAGCTCCAGAGGGGTGCCTGTGGAACACAGGAGGTTTTGGTGTTCTGAGGCCTCGTCAATCACCATTCCCACAGCACAACCCCACCAACCCCAGCTCAGCCAGGCCGGGGAAGGCCAGGAGAGGCTGCCCCAGGCTGTGACCCCAGGCAGGGAGGTACCTGGCAGGGCAGGGGCCGGCTGGGCTGGCAGCCCGTGGCTGCTGCTGGCCACCAGCCGGCTCTGCAGGGCGTGGAAGGCGCTGGGGGCGGAGCTGCTGGGGATCGAGGGCTGGGCGGGGCTCAGCGAGGCCTCTGCGCCTGAGCTCGGCCTAAGAGGGAAGGGAGAGAGCCCAGTGAGGGCTGGAAGTGCTCAGGGCAGGCAGGGCCAGCTCTGGGACTGCCCCCAGCAGCCAGGGCTGCTGCACAAGCACAGAGAGGGAATGGAGAAATTGGAGAGAGCCTTAATGATCATCACAGCCAAGAGGAGTTTCCCTGTGCCCAGGGCAGCAGCCAAGACAAGGAGCACAGAGAAATCCACGGATTTCCAAACTGGGAGAGAGTTTGGGAGCTGTGTGCACCTCCTGGGGTCACCACTGTCCCTGTTCAAAACCCACTCTTCATTTAAAACCAGCTCTTCTTGCTCTCCTGTGCCAGACCACAGAATCCTGGAATGCTTTGGGTTGGAAAGGGCCTTAAAGCCCATCCAGTGCCATCAGCAGGGACACCTGGCACTGTCCCAGGTCACTCCAAGCCCTGCCCAACACTTCCAGGGATCCATGGCTCCTCTGGGAATCAGATCAGTCAGAGCCCAGCTCCCCAAAGCTTGAATTAGGAAGGAAAAATGGTGTCAGCATGAGATTTACTCCCCAACAGGAATCCCTGTGCACAGTTCATGCCCTTCATGAGCTGCTTTGAGGCTCCTTTCTCCCGCCCTTGCAACAAAAATATTATTTCTATTGCAAAGATGCAGAGGGAAGGGTTAAACACAGAATTTCTGCCAAAGCCACCTCAAAGACAGAGATAAACAACCTGAGTTTGGGGAAACACACCAGATACAACCACAGCCACAGCACCTCCACTCCTGCCCCCTCCCAGGCTTGGAGTTTCCAGGAGCCCCAGGGTCTCCCCCACACCAGAAAACTCCAGTGGGGAGCAAGACACCAGAAAGCTCCACATGCAGGGATTGCCCTGTCAGAAAGAGCCCCCAAAATTCCCAAATTGCCACTCACTTGGGTGTGGAGAGCAGCCCAGAGAGCTCCTTGGTGCTGGGCAGGGCCGGGCCGAGGGGCAGCGGCTTCCCGGAGACAACTGCAAAACAAAAAGGAGAAGGTTGAGTTCCTGCCCCCCACAAACATTCTGGGATCCCCCTGGGATCCCCCTCTCTCCAAGTACCCACAGGGGCTCATCCAGCTCCTTCTCCAGGAATCCCAGCCCGAGGCACCACGCTGGAGAGCGGGAGGAGCAAAATCCAGTTAAAACACTCGTGGAGTTGGGGAAGGAATGGCCTCCCAAAATCCGTGAGGAACCTCAGGCCCTCGCCACCAACTGCAGATCTCTCTCCTAAAGCTTCTCTCCACTAATCCCCTCCTGCTCCAATCAATGGCTTGTTGGGATCTGGGTGATTTTGTAAGGATTCTTAGTTAAAGACACTTTACAAAATACACAGGGATGCGACAAGTCACGGAATTTGTTTATTGCAGCACTGGGGGGATACAACTGCATTCCTTCCGCTCACACCCGGCAAAGAGGCAATTCTCGTTTGGGTTCATGTTTACTTCTGCAATTCATTTCCTTTCTGTGAAAAGAAGTTTGGAAAATTAAAAAAAAGTTTAAAAAAAAAAAAAAAAAGGGATTCTGGAAACCAGAGGTTTTCAAAGCTGCCAGAAGATCAATTGAAACCTTCCAGAAGGATGTGGATTTGTGTCTTGTCACAGCACAGAGCTGTTGGACCGGCAGAGAGGTGCTTGGAAAGGAGCAGAGTTATTTCTCAGCTTTGAAAACCTCGGATTTCCAAGCAGAATGGAGCCTTTGATTCCATAAATTCCACCAATTCCATAAGCAGGGACTGCTCTGAGGAGCTGGGGCTCTGGCACGAGGAAGGTGCTGAGTCCTGAGGGACAGCAGCCAGAGTTTGGGCCTCTCTTGAGAAGGCTCAGGGGGGGAAGATGGAGCTCATCACCTCTGCCTGGGCATTTTCCAGGATGGCAGCTGGGATTTGCTTGGGTGTGAATCCCAGACTCCAGGCCCCAGGGGGATCAGCAGAGCGGGCAGCTCGACTGGATCGGGGATTTAGAATGCACAAAACTCTTCCAGAGGGAGGAACTTCACCAAGATCCCGCAGGCAGCAGCGGGAAAAATGCAGAGCAAGGGGTGCAGCAGCACCAGCAGCACCCTGTTCCAAATAGCACCAGCACCCATCCTGCTCCCAGCAGCACCAGCACTCTGTTCCAAACAGCACCAGCACCCTGCTCCCAGCAGCAGCACCAGCACCCTGCTCCCAGCAGGATCAGCCCCAGCACCCTGCTCCCAGCAGGATCAGCCCCAGCACCCTGCTCCCAGCAGCAGCTGCAGCACCAGCACCCTGCTCCCAGCAGGATCAGCACCAGCACCCTGCTCCCAGCAGGATCAGCACCAGCACCCTGCTCCCAGCAGGATCAGCAGCAGCACCCTGCTCCCAGCAGCAGCACCAGCACCCTGCTCCCAGCAGCAACACCAGCAGCAGCACCCTGCTCCCAGCAGCACCAGCACCCTGCTCCCAGCAGCAACACCAGCAGCAGCACCCTGCTCCCAGCAGCACCAGCACCAGCACCCTGCTCTCAGCAGCTGCAGCACCAGCACCCTGCTCCCAGCAGCAGCTGCAGCACCAGCACCCTGCTCCCAGCAGGATCAGCCCCAGCACCCTGCTCCCAGCAGGATCAGCACCAGCACCCTGCTCCCAGCAGCAGCTGCAGGCCCCAAGGGAGCTGCATGACCAGAGGGAGGTGCAGGATCCCCCTCCCAGCTCCAGGCTGGTTTGCAAGAAAGTGGAACTCCTTGGAGAACAGGCTCCTGCCACGCTCCCCCAGGCACTCACTCCTGGAGTCTCCACCTTTCCCTGCAGCTGAATCTCCCAGGAGAAGGGACAGGGACCCGCAGCCCCCTCCCTGGCCCCGGGCCCGCCAGGCCCTGCGGGTGCCACAGCGGCTGCGGTCACAACTCACTTTCCGCCTGGGTGCCGAGGGCTGCTCCGCCCGCGCCATCGCCGTGCGACACAATGGTCACCTTGATTTTGGCTCGTTTGGAGGCTTTGCTGCACGGGGTCGGGCTGGGGCTCTGCTGCCTCTTCAGCTGCACTCGCACATCATCTCTGTCAGCCCCCTCCGAGTGCTCTGAGGACACTGGAACTGGGGGACACAGAAGGAGCTTTTTGAGCCCCCAGGGCGGCTGGTGTGCCGGGAAGGGAACACGCCCATGCCCGCAGCTCCCTCCGTGCCAGCCTGCCCAGCTCCTGCACAGGAGCCCTGCCTGTCCTACCCTGAGACACCACCAGTGCCCCAGCATGGGCTGTGCAGCGATGCCACAACTCCACAGGGACGTTTTCACCCCAAAATCCTGCCATCACCATCAGGTGAGGGGCCCGGGTTAGTGCTTGCAGGCACAGAGATCAGAGCTCAGCCCAGGCAGAGGACCCCCAGCAGCCCTGCCAGGAGCTGGGCAGGCTCTGAGAGGCACCCAGCAAAGCAGAGGAGGTGCTGCAGCAAAGCCAAGCCCCCCAAATCCCACACTGCAAGGAACTGGGGCAGAAACCCCACAGGCTGAGAGTTCTCCTGCACACCAGTGTTTCCTTGATCTGGCACATCCTGCCCCAACACAAGCCCCCCAAAGCCAGGGAGATCCCAAAAAGCACCGAGTGCACAAGTGCAGGGCTGCAGCCACGAGCTGCCACATCCTGCCCATCCACACATCTGCCACCACTGGGGTACAATCCCCCTGCCTCAGCCTGCAATGCTGAGAATTCCCTCCTTGCAGAGGGCCCTGGGCATCCCAGCCACGGATTCAACAGCCCTGAGGCCAAGATGTCTCTCCTTTCTTATTGACAAACACCTGGATACAGATCAATGATATAAAAATCAACAGAAATGTGTACATGCACATATTTCCATGCTGTGCAGCACCCACACGCCTTCAGCTGTGGGCAGCACCTCACTGCAGCCAAATCCCCAAATTTCAGGTGACTCCAAGAATTTGGGGCTGCCCTGGGAACCCAGTGGCCCAGCAGTGATCCAGCTGTGTCCCTGTGTGTCCCCTGGGAGTCCAGTGACCCAGCTGTGTCCCAGCTGTGCTCCTGTGTGTCCCCTGGGAGCCCAGTGGCCCAGCAGTGATCCAGCTGTGTCCCTGTGTGTCCCCTGGGAGCCCAGTGACCCAGCTGTGACCCAGCTGTGCTCCTGTGTGTCCCCTGGGAGCCCAGTGGCCCAGCTGTGACCCAGCTGTGTCCCTGTGTGTCCCCTGGGAGCCCAGTGGCCCAGCTGTGTCCCCTCCTGTTCCTGCCTGTGCATTCCCATCTCGTTCCCAAATCAAAGGTTCTGCCCAAACCCTGTCTCACAGGAAGCAGCCAAGGCAGCACTCTAATGAATCCAGAGCTCTTAATTAGCCCTTGATGCTGGGGCCAGGCTCTCCACATCCACTGCAGGTTCCCCTCCAGGTGTGGCCCTGCCCTGGTGGCACAGGGAGAGGCTCACAGGAGGCTCCAGGGAGCAAGGAACGTTTAAATCAGGCTTGAGAGGAAAAGAAACCCCAAAAGCAGCAGCTCAGGGCAGTGCCTGGCTCAGGAGCTGGGCCAGAGCTGAAGGCAGAACATACAGGGGGCTCAGGGGCAGCTCAGCCCTGGGGCCACCCCGAAGGAGAAGTGACAGCAACAGCTCAAGTGACAACTGCAGCCTCCCAAAGCCTTGGGTGTGCACACAGGCACTGCCATTCGGGGGGCAAAACATCCTGGGACAGCCTGGGCCCCCTCCCCTCCTCCATCCCCTCAGAGCACAGCACACTCAGTCACCTCTGGCTGCTCAGACTGTCACCCCTGTGTCCCCTGGGGCAGAGAGTGTCACTGTCCCTGAGCCATCAGTGCCCTCTGTCCCTGAGCCCTCCCTGATCCATCAGAACCTTCCCAAAGCCATCCCTGCTCCATCTCTGCCTTCCAAAAGCCATCCCTGATCCATCAGAGCCTTCCCAAAGCTATACCTGATCCATTCCTGCCTTCCCAAAGCCATCCCTGATCCATCAGAACCTTCCCAAAGCCATCCCTGCTCCATTCCTGCCTTCCCAAAGCCATCCCTGCTCCATTCCTGCCTTCCCAAAGCCATCCCTGAACCATCAGAGCCTTCCCAAAGCCATCCCTGCTCCATTCCTGCCTTCCCAAAGCCATCCCTGATCCATCAGAGCCTTCCCAAAGCCATCCCTGCTCCATTCCTGCCTTCCCAAAGCCATCCCTGCTCCATCCCAGCCTTCCCAAAGCTATACCTGACCCATCAGAACCTTCCCAAAGCCATCCCTGCTCCATCAGAGCCTTCCCAAAGCCATCCCTGACCCATCCCTGCCTTCCCAAAGCCATCCCTGCTCCATCCCTGCCTTCCCAAAGCCACACCTGATCCATATCAGAGCCTTCCCAAAGCCATCCCTGATCCATCAGAGCCTTCCCAAAGCCATCCCTGCTCCATCCCTGCCTTCCCAAAGCCATCCCTGATCCATATCAGAGCCTTCCCAAAGCCATCCCTGATCCATCAGAGCCTTCCCAAAGCCATCCCTGATCCATCAGAACCTTCCCAAAGCCATCCCTGCTCCATCAGAGCCTTCCCAAAGCCATCCCTGACCCATTCCTGCCTTCCCAAAGCCATCCCTGATCCATCAGAGCCTTC
>JAOTQP010000886.1:1459570-1471835 GCA_026413545.1 Cichladusa arquata
AGCTGTGGCTGCCCCTGGATCCCTGGCAGTGCCCAAGGCCAGGCTGGAGCACCTGGGACAGTGGGAGGTGTCCCTGCCACGGCAGGGGTGGCTCTGGATGGGATTTCAGGTCTCTTCCAATCCAAATCATTCCAGGATTTTAAGATTTAAAGTGCCTGGAGTTCACCCCTACATTTCTGACCCCCTTCTAGATGCAAAAAGGGGTCTGACCCACCTGGCTCTACCTGCTGCTCTGCCTGGGGACACTTCAAGCATCCAAACGGCCAAAATTTGTCCTGGAAAACATTCCTTGTTAAAGGGAACCCAAAAAAATCCCAAAGCCTTCCCCAGCAGGGACTCAGCACTCCCACTGAGCCAGGGGCTCACAGGGGGCACAAACCTCGAGTTCCACATGGAAACATCCTCGGGGTGTTGGGGACACAAAACCTTGGCTCAGCTCCCTCCAACTCACCCCAGACTCTGGAGTTGGGAATTTTAACACAATCCCAAGGCAATGAAACCTCCAGCAGCTCCACATCCTTCTTATGTGGGGGGTCCAGAGCTGGACATGGTGTTCCATCTTTATCTTTATCTTGTATTTATCTTATCATTGTCTTATCTTTATTTGGATTGTTACTCCAGCAGATCCTGATTTCCAAACCCAGCTTGTCTTGGTTGAAAAAGTCAAAGGACTCAGAGGAGGAAAAGCTGAAGGGGACAAATCCTGTCCCAAAAATTTCTTTGTCCAAGAGAAAACAGCTCCTGCAAGTTCTGTATCACCAAAATAAATGAATTAAAATCTTAAAATTAAAGTTTAAGCCCAGATTTTGCCCGACTCAACAACTGCAGAAGTCAGAGGTCGAGTTCAGACTCTGGATCTGGAGATGCCCCGAGGCCTGAGCGTTCCTGGATGGCATCACAGGTCTGTGCTGGGGAGAACAGACGTCCCAACAAAGTCCCCGAGCGCGGAACAAAGTGAGATTTGGCTGTGAAAGCTGTCAGTGCCACCGTGCCCGTCTGTCACCTGGCTCGGGGCTGCCTCTGAGCAGCCCTTCTGCCAGGGGCTGACGTGACTCAGTCCCCAGACAGCACCAGGGTAAATAAATAATATTGACTAATTATGGTGGAGTGTCAGCTCAGCCATGCCGGCGTTTCAGAAACCTGGGAGAGGCTGAGGAGGGCACAGAGCGATTTCCACATCCCAGGAGCAGCACAAACGGCTCCCAGCTTCAGTTCTGGTGTTCACTTTCTCCGTCCCCCCCTGGTTTTTGCAGCTGGCTCTGCGATGCCTCACAAATCTCCTCTCATCTGTTCTTCTTCTCCTCTGGCTTTCCACTGAGAGGCAATAAACTCCCCTGAAGTGACAGTGGGGCCGGAGTTCTGTGTGGGAAGAGGCTCATCCAAGGCTGACAAATGTTCCTCAGCCTCCCTGCGCCTTGTCCAGCACACCAATGGATTCACACCACCCCTCACCCGTGCTCCAGATGGATAACGAGTCTCATCCCAGAGAAATGCTCCTCTGACAGCTCCAAACCTCCCTGGCTGCCAGCAGTGATGGGGAAGGGTTTTCAGAGCGGGTTTTCTCTGCTCCCTCACAACCAGGGAACGCTCTCCAGAGCATCCTTTGTCTCCCTGTCTGCTCTGAGTCCCACGAGAGGCTTTTCCAGCCCTCACTTCTTTGAGATCTCTGCAGGAACACACCCGAATTCTCTGACTGCTGTCACCTCCTTGGTGCCTTGTGAGCTCTCTCACCTCGAAGCTGTGTTTTGTGGTGTTTGGAGCCTCCAAATTTATTGGCTGCCGTGGGTTGATTGGGAACAGGGATCTCCAGGGAGAGCAACAGCATCACCTTCATCCCAGGATATTTATTTTCCTGCAGTAACTACACAGGATCCAGGACAGCTTTAAGGGTTTGTGCTCATAATGAATTTATCACAGCCCAGCAGCATCCACGGATCCATCCTGGCCAGGGAGGATTCCCAGATCCAACTGCTGCCCTCAGCACCAGCCCTGAATGATGCTGAGCTTTGTGTCGGAGTGAATTTCATCTGGATTGAACACTCAGGGGCTGCAGCCTTTGTTTTTCCTGCATTTTACACCCGTGGCATCCTTGTCCACCACGGAGAGCTGTGCTCCTGCTCCAAGCCACTGATGGCACCTCACAGTGGGTTTTCCTTCCTCATCCTACCAAGCCACCTATGGGAAGGACAATTTTCCTTTCTTATCCTGTCAAGTAGCCCAAAGAAGGACAATTTTCCTTC
Source organism: Cichladusa arquata (assembly GCA_026413545.1). Classification (NCBI taxonomy): domain Eukaryota; kingdom Metazoa; phylum Chordata; class Aves; order Passeriformes; family Muscicapidae; genus Cichladusa; species Cichladusa arquata. The sequence goes on from JAOTQP010000886.1 coordinate 1,461,811, forward strand.
CTTATCCTATTAATCAGCCCATAGGAAGGATTCTTTTCCTTCCTTATCCTATTAACCAGCCCATAGGAAGGATTCTTTTCCTTCCTTATCCTAATAATCAGCCCGTTGGGAAGACTGTTTTTCTTCCTTATCCTATCAAGCAGCCCATAGGAAGGACAATTTTCCCATCAACCATCCCTTAGGGTTATTGTTTTCCTTCCTCACCATCCCAAACTGTTTTTAGGAAGGTGTTCCCAAGCCAGACTGTTCCAGGGAACTGAAATCCTGTTGTCTGAGTAAACACAACAATTTTTTCCCCTCCAGCCTCACTCCAGGAAGATAGAAGTCCTATTTTGGGGCAAGCCAGCCAGAAGGAAGTTCCCTAAAATAACCCCAGCTCCAACAGGAGGTGCTCAGCCATGCAAAGCTCCTGCACCGTGGTTCGGGCTGCAGGGATCCATCCTGCTGACACCTTCCCAAGGATTTTTATTCCAGTGACACCCACACTCCAGTGTCTCGTTGTGTTTTCAGGAAGGTCTGGAGTATTCCTTGCTTTTATTTTTAGGCAGAGCCCGTCCTGAGTGTTCCTTCCCCGTGGGTGGCAGCGGTGTCGGAATGTCTGGGGTGCCTCTGGTGACAGCTCAGCGGGAGGGGGTGACAGCCGGGCCCAGGGCTGCTCTCAGCTCCCTTTGGAGCGCCCAAGCTCCTGCTGGGCTCCTCCTGCTGCCTCGAGTCTGTGTTTAGCTCCGGGACAGCGAGTCCCGGCTCTGATTCCCTTCACGGTGACAGACGCGCGGAGGTGACGGCGCCAGCGCACATGTGACGGGAGAGTGACGGTGTCCCTGCTCCTCCGGGGTCCCTGCCAGCTCAGGAGACCCACGTGGGCACCCAGCAGCATCACCTCCTCCTCAGGAGGAGCAGGAGCAGCCCAGGGAGCTGGGTTGGAGCTGGGATTGGAGCTGGGTTTCGAGTTGGGCTGGAGCTGGGATTGGAGCTGGAGCTGGGATTGGAGCTGGGATTGGAGCTGGGTTTCGAGTTGGGCTGGAGCTGGGATTGGAGCTGGGATTGGAGCTGGGATTGGAGCTGGGATTGGAGCTGGGTTGGAACTGAGTTGGAACTGGGATTGGAGCTGGGATTGGAGCTGGAATGGAATTGGGATTGGAGCAGGGGTTGGAGCTGAGTTGGAGCTGGGATTAGAATTGGGTTGGAGCTGGGATTGGAATTGGGAGTGGAACTGGATTGGAGTTGAGTTGGTGCTGGGATTGGAGCTGGGACTAGAGCTGAGTTGGAGCTGGGATTGGAATTGGGATTGGAGTTGGGTTTGGAGCTGGGCTGGAGCTGGATTGGAGCTGGGGTTGGAGCTGGGGTTGGAGCTGGGATTGAAGTTGGATTGGAGTTGGAGTTGGAGCTGGATTGGAGTTGGGATTGGATCTAGGTTGGAGTTGGATTGGAGCTGGGATTGGAGCTGGGACTAGAACTGAGATTGGAGCTGGGTTTGAGCTGAGATTGGAGTTGGGATTGGAGCTGGGTTGGAGCTGGGTTGGAGTTGGATTGGAGCTGGGACTGGAGCTGGGACTAGAACTGAGATTGGAGCTGGGTTTGAGCTGGGATTAGAGCTGGGATTGGAGCTGGGTTGGAGCTGGTTGGTCACAGATTTTAAGGTCTGATGACACAAAGAAGGCAGAGACCTCTGGCAATGGGACAAGGAGACATTGTCTGTGGTGCTCTAAATGGGAAGGGTGACAGTCTGGGAGCCCTCAGATTGAGCTGGGTATTTCTTGGCATTTGGAAACGGCCTCAAGTTGTGCCAGGGGAGGCTGAAGTTGGATATTGGGATAATTTCTTCCCAGAAAGGGCAGTACTGGAGTCCCCACTCCTGGGGGGATTTAAGAGTGAATGTGGCACGTGGGGACACGGTCAGTGGTGGCCTTGGCGATGCTGGGGAACAGTCGGACTCGATGACCTTAGATGGCTTTTCCAACCCAGACAATTCCACATTTCCCTGATTTCTGTTCCTGGGTGTGCCTGGCAGGGGGTAGAACAGGATGATCTGCACAATCCCTTCCATCCCAAACCATCCTGGAGTTCCCCCACTTCCCTCAAAGCAGAGCAGGACAGCACAAGGTGCTCACTTGGACACTTTGATTTCCCAGAATCCTGGCAGAATCCCACGTGCAGCCCATTCCACAGGGAGAGCTTTTCCTCAAATGACACCGCCTGGAAGCCCAACTTCCCTTTGTTGGTAACGAAGGACGGAGAATAAATAAAAACACCCGGAGAAAAGGATTGTGAAGGATGTCAGGAGGGGCCGAGTGTTCCATCTTAAATCCGCGCCTGTGACAGACAGTGGATTAAACAGGAGATGAGTTACAGCTCCCCAGAGCACAGCAATGCGTGACAAACAGCCCCTGATACGGAGGAATAAAAATAAACCATGGCTGAGATCAGGGCAGGCATCGCCGCTCGTATCTGCCACGGAAATCAGCTCCAGAGCTTGGGACCAGGATTTGAAATGCATGGATTCACTGGCGGAAAAACTACGGAACCTGAAAGAAAAAAAGGGAGAGATCGTGGAAAGCGCTTTTGTACTCTGGTGAAATAGTGGAAAAGGAGAGGGCCGTGCTTCCCAAGGAAAGAAAAAATCAAACTCAAAGTCATTTCCACAAGCACGAGTGAGCCCTGCACAGAGGACAGGGATTCTGAGGGGAGATCTGGAATTCTTATGGAGCATTTCCACACTCCCTGGCCCTCCCCGGTTACTCAGACAGGGATGGAGTTATTTTGGCTTCTTCACTTGAGTTAAACCATGAAAAATCACGAGAAATCAGGGAGTTGTGGAATTGTTTGGGTTGGAAAAGCCATCTAAGGTCATTGAGTCCAACCATTGCCTGACATTGCCAAAGCCACTGACTGTGTCCCCAGGTGCCACATTCGCTGTTAAATCCCCCCAGGAATGGGGACACCATCATTGCCCTTTCTGGGAAGAAATTATCCCAATATCCAACTTCAGCCTCCCTGGCTCAGCCTGAGGCCGTTTCCAAATGCCAAGAAATACCCAGCTCAATCTGAGGGCTCCCAGATTGTCACCCTTCCCATTTAGAGCACCACAGACAATGTCCCTTGTCCCATTAACAGGGGGCTCTGTCTCCTGTGTGGTCACCAGAGCTCAAAACTCTGTGACCAAACCCCTGAGCTGAGTCTGGAATTGCCTGGAAGTGATTCCAGCTCCATCTGTGGATTTGCACCCACTGAGGTAAAAATCACGGAGTCCTGACGATCGTGTAGGGTTAAAATGTTTTTAAAATCATGGGAATTGTGTGCAATAGATTCAGGGGGTGGAAAGAAAGGTTGGGTCTGGTAGGACTGGGAAAGGGAACTGGGCCCTGGGAATCAATGTTGAACTTAGTCTTTATTAGATCATGTGAAACTGCACCTGTGTAATCATCATACGATAAATAATATGATGCTTAAATGTAATGATTGTTTGGTAATTGAATGTAATTATTGTTTGATCGTAATAAGAATAATGAGAAATGATGTAATCGTCACAAGAATAATGAGAAAGGATGTTTGGGGGTCCTGATGAAAATTACAAGAATTCATGCTTGGATAAGATCAATGTATACAATAGAACAAGATGGGTTTAATAATGAATATATAGTTATAGAACAAAAAGGGTATAAAAACATGTCCATCTCGAATCCATGGAGTCAAATTTGGGTTTGTATCCCTGATTCCCAGAGCTCTTCAATAAAAGCACCTGCACATAATCGTCCTGTGATGATGTGTTTCCATGCTAACACTGACTTGGTTTGCCACCCAGTGGCACCCCTGGGGACACTGCCACCATCCTGGGCTGTCCTGCACAGCCTGGCCTCGGACACTTCCAGGGATTCTGGGGCAGCCACAGCTTCTCTGGGAATTCCCTCTTCCCAAACTGCCCCAAGATTTTGCACTGAAAGCCTTCTTGAGACATCCCAGAAGAACTTGCTTGGAAAAGGAATCCTTAGCCAGAGGTTTTGCAGCTGGAGCTCCAACATCGTCTCCATTCCAGTCCCTCACTGCCCCCGTCCAGCTGGGCTGATCTGGGATGTCAAACACACCAGTGCCACGGACTGGGACAGCTCTCCAAGGAATTCCCCCGGTGCTGGATGCTGAGAAGGGGCTGCTGGTGCGGGAGCAAGGAACCTTCACCTTCTCCCCACCAGTTTGGCTCGCAGCAGATGAAATGAGGTGCTAAAAAGTGGCAGTTTGCTTTCAAAGCCAATTTACTTGAAATATCCCAATTTTCTCCGGGAAGAAACTGCCTGGGTTACCCAGGAGCTGAACACAGGCGATTTTACTGCTGGTGTTGGGTTTTTTTTCCTTTTCTTTGCTAATAAGGTCAGGCTGTGAAGCAGAAATCTGCCACCCAGCAGTACCACGGAGGGGCTTTATCCCCATCTCAGAACCCTTTTTCTTCATTCCACGTCATCTTCCCTCCTCTAATCTGCCCTGACAGCTGCTGGCTAAAAGCAGGAGCGGGGAAAAGGCGGATTTTAGGGTTGGAAAGATCCGTCAGCAGCTCCTCATCCCGCTCAGGGTGTGAGTTCTCACACCCGCTCCGTGCCCGGAGCTGTGGCACATCCATCCTGCCTGGTGCTGGGTCAGAGCTCTCCCGGGGACCAGGATGGGGCTGGGAGCAGCAGCTGAGGGTTTGAATCTCACCCATTCCATCCCTGACTCGGGAACTTTTCACACATGGCACGGGAAGGGAATTTGTGAGCTCTGTGTCACAGCTCGCGGTGTCACACGTTGGGTGCTCCAGGCTGGGAGCTGCCACGTCCCAGCATGTCTTGGCATTTAGAAAACCCAGGAAAAGTCCAAACTTCCCCTCTTTTCCAAAAGTGGATGCTTTTACCCTTTCCCACCGACTGCTCCCAAAGTTGGGCGAGGTGACTTTGGAAGGTGGAATTCTTCAGGTGCCATGGGAGGGCAGGTGGGACAAATGGGTTTAAACTGAAAGAAGGAGAAGTTTACATTGCATTTTAGGAGGGAATTCCTCCCTGTGAGGGGCTGGGATGGGATTCCCAGAGGAGCTGTGGCTGCCCCTGGATCCCTGGAAGCGCCCAAGGCCAGGCTGGAGCACCTGGGACAGTGGGAGGTGTCCCTGCCATGGTGGCACTGGCTGGGATTTAAGGTCTCTTTCAACCCAAACCATTCCATGATTCTATATTTAGATGGGATTTTGGGAAGAAATATTGGGAAGGGGGCTCCCAGAGGAGCTGTGGCTGCCCCTGGATCCCTGGAAGTGCCCAAGGCCAGGCTGGAGCACCTGGGACAGTGGGAGGTGTCCCTGGGTGGCACTGGGTGGGATTTCAGGTCCTTCCAACCCAACCATCCTGTTGATATCTATGATTTATTGGCACGAGGAGAAATTTTGGGTCCCTGTGTCCCGATTTTCCCCCTCTGGAGTTGCAGGTCTCCGGGCTCTCCCTACAAACAGCTCCCAGATCCACCTCAGCTACCCCAAAGGGTCCCCAAGGTGCAGCATTCCCACCCAACCATCCCAGGAGGGCATCCTGGATCATTAAACTTCCCAGTTCTCAGAGCAGGACATGGAATTTGGGGAGAAACTTCTGGAGGCAGAAGAGCAAATCCTCTGCTCCTCCTCCATTATTGTGGTTTTCTCTTCCCACCTCTCTGGGAATGCTGCTGGAGGAGAGGGGTTGTGACAGCTCCTGGGCACTCATCACCTAAAACCCTCCCAAAAAGATGTTCAGGAAGTTCAAGGAACTGCCAGCACCTTTTTTAAAATCAGAGACTGGGATTTTCACAGCAGTAAAGGAAGTTTATGAGTCAAAATTTTATTGGGTGGCTGCAGGATTTGGGTTCCTGATTTCCTTGGGTTCCTGCAGAAATCCCTGTCTCATTCTGGGTTTCCATTCCAGCTGGGGAAAGAACAGCTGGGGTTAAAGCATGAAATAAAGTTAATTTCTAACAGAGTGAGGATCTGGAAGTCAGTGAGTTACTCCCAGTAGAAGCTCAAAAGAAGGATTTGCGTCTTCGGATTTTTTTCTTTTTTTTTTTCAAAATAAAATGGAGTTTCTGTGATGGAAGAATCCAAGGTTTACAGCAAGCTGAGCCCAGCAGAAACCGGTTTTATCCCAGCAAAAATAAATCTTCTGGACCAAATCATCCTCCTACAGGTCCTGCAGAGCCTCCAGGGATCCCAGTGCTGTTTCTCTGGATTTATTTGGATTTATCTGGATTTAGTTGCCCTTAATGCAGGAATTTCACACTCCTGGGAAAAAGACGGACCCTGCTCCAGGTCCTCCCCAACCCAAACTGCTGCTGAGTAAAAATTGACATTCCCCAGGAATTCCTGCTTCCAAGACAGGCCCAGGAAGCATCTCAGCCCAGCTGAGCTTCCATGAAAAAGCTGCACGAGCTGCCACTGGCAGGAATTAAAAAAATAAAATTACAGCTGGGTTTCTAACTTATTTTAAGCAAAAAAAAAAAGAGAATTCACGGGCTTTCCTCTCTCTTTTGGAGTTGAATAATTCACATTTCCATTGGTATAAACCCAGAGCCATTTTTTAAAAACACTCTTTAATCCATGGATTTTTTTTTTTTTTCTTCTCTGAGCTGCAGAATATCTAAATCAATGCCAGCCAGTTTGAGGTGCAGGACCTGGAGCTGAGTTTGCTGTCAGGTGGATGCACATGGACATGGATCACAGCATTCCCCCAAGGAAACTCTGGGATAAAGCAGAATTAATTATTGGATTTTTCTGGCTGTGGTTTCGCTCAACATCTCCATCACTCCGGAATTAGGAAAGCAGAATTAATTTTTTTTTTTTTTTTGGGCTGTTCTCTCCATGGTTGGGTTTGTTCCCAACAAAAGGGACAACCAGGATTGTCACAGCTCCATAGGGGATTTTCTATCCTTCCCTGTCACTCCTGATCCCAAATCCCACATATTTTCCTCATTTTTGGGAAGAAATCCTGAATTGAGTTTGAAAGAATACAGAAAGAAAGATATTAATAAATATAGATGAAAAAATGAAAATATTATATAAGTATTATGATAGACATATATAAATATATGGAAAAAAGTATAAATATATGCAAAAAGGGTGTATATAGGAATGTAAATATGAACATATAAATATTAAAATGAAAAATATAAATGAAATTTAATTTATTTTAATATGAATTATTAATATTAATTAAATATAAATTGAAATATATACCCGGCCTTCACCAAAGTCTCCTCTCTAGCACAGAGATAAAACCTTCTGCCTTTTTCAAATATTTTTAGAGGAATATGATAAGAATAGATAGAGAATATTTATATTATTTATATTACTTATATATAATAAACACTTGCATTATACTTACAAATACTTATAATTAATACTTATAATACTTAGAATACTTCAAATACTTCAATGCTTACAAATACTTCATACTATACATATCAAAACTAGACAGTATTTAATTACTGATAATCAATATTGATTATATCAATAGTAAAAGTATCAATAAATTATAATTATTATTACAAATAATAGCCATGGCTATGGATAACAGATAATGGACAGAAAATGAAATATTAGAGGTTATTTTTCTTTGGTTCTGTCTAGGGATTTGACACAATCCAATAGATTCCAGCTGTGTACAGCCAGGAATCCCTGAAATCCCAATCCTACATCCAGGAATCCCTGTATTTCTGATCCTACAGCCAGGAATCCCTGAATTCCCCATTCTACATCCAGAAATCCCTGAAATCCCAGTCCTACAGCCAGGAATCCCTGAAATCCCAATCCTACAGCCAGGAATCCCTGAATTCCCCATCCTACAGCCAGGAATCCCTGAATTCCCCATCCTACAGCCAGGAATCCCTGAATTCCTGATCCTACAGCCAGGAATCCCTGAAATCCACATCCTACATCCAGGAATCCCTGTATTTCTGATCCTATATCCAGGAATCCCTGTATTTCTGATCCTACAGCCAGGAATTCCTGTTTTCCTGATTCCCTGCCCCTCTGCCATGGGGTCAGATGAGCGGTTCAAAAGTCCCTTTATCTCCAAACATTCCCAGTTTTGTTTTATGGCTCTCATTTTCCTTTCCAGTCTGGAGCAGGAGCCTGGAGGGGGCACAGGGAGCCAACACCTGGCACTGGGAAATCCAGAGCCTCTTGTGCTGAGAGGGAAAATTTATTTTGTTGATGATTTTTTCCTGACTTTCAGTCCCCCCAGCTGTCTGGGATGCAGATTCCAGCACTGCCCGAGGCATCCTCTGTCTGGAGGAACAATAAAACTTCCCAGTGCCAAGGGAGTGGTGCCAGATGAGCCCATCTGGCAGCTCATTCCCCACCATTAATGTGGTTTTCGGGAGCTTGTTGACTCCTTGTTCCCAGAAATTCCCAAGAGTCCTTGGATAAACGGCAAGGAACATTTGGAGGATGCTCGTTAAACATTTGGAGAGGGGGAAGAACATTTCTGACAGCCGGGAGATCGTTCCTGGGTGGCTGGTGCAGGGAGGGGATCAAGGAATCAGAAAATTGTGGAATGGTTTGGGTTGGAAGGGGCTTGAAGCCCATCCAGTGCCACCCCCTGCCCTGGGCAGGGACATCTCCAGGGTGCTCCAAACCCCTTCCAGCCTCTCCTGGGACACTTCCAGGGATGGGGATCTGGTGTGTCCACGTCTCTCCCATACTGGGAGCTCTGGCTGAGTCCCAGAGCCGAGGGAAAGGAGATAATCCCCTCCCACCCACCTGTCCCTCCCAAATCAGGATTCAGCTGCAGCATCTTGATGCCTCGGGTTTTAGCTTTTATATTTTCCAGAATCTCTGCTGCTTAGTGTGTAACTCTGAAATTTAGGTTTATTATTAGGTGTTAGTAAGGTGTTAGTTAGGTGTTAGTAAGTTCTTCTCACAGGGGAGCTGGACAAAACAATTCCTTCTAGATGGAGAATCAAGGACTACTGGTACCCAAAAAGCAGAAACAATGAGAGGGAAAGGGGGCAAGCCAGGGGGGTGAGACTTCATAGCCTGGGGCTGTGGTTGGATAATTGACCCCAAGATGTAGATGAACCAAAACTCATAAAAGTGCAAAACCCGTGACCAGGATCCATCTGGGATTTGATCTGGGTGTAGCCCCAGCCAGGCTCTAGCACTGCCCAAGGTGAATCCTTTCAATAAATTCCGATTTTATCCCTTTTGCTCTGTCTAGCCTCTGTTCCAGCTCAGCCTTTCCAGGCAACAATCTGCTTCTGGTTTCCTGAAGTTTCCATCTCCAGATCTCTTTCTGCTGCTGGTTTCCCGAAGTTCCCATCTCTGAAACTCTTGCAGGGGAGGAATTTTTGATCCATCAGAACGTGGGAGCTCAATTTCCCACCCCTCATCCTCCGCACGGACAGCATCCAATGGATTTGGTCTCACAGCGACTTCCAGCCGCATTGTGCCTGCCTGGGCTCCCCTGGCTGTACATTTCCACCAATCCATTAGTCAGCAGCACCATTCCCATGCCTTTGGAGATATCCGTATCTGAGTGCAGGATCTAATTCCCGGTGTTCTATTGATTCCCAGCTCTGCTCCAAAGGGCACTGACTCATCCTGCGGAGCTCCGGCAGAGGAGCTGCTGATAAAAACAACATTTAACATTTGGAGCCGGAGGATGGGGATGAGAAATGCTGCTCCAGCACAGGCACCCAGGGATGTGAGCTGGATGCACAACGGGAAGGATTTTCCCCCCTGCCCTGATGCTGAACACACGTTTTCCACGGGATCATTTTTTGGGGGATGTGATGCCTTTTCAGGACTACCTAAAATCAGACAAAATAAAGGAAATAAAAGCAGTTCTATTTATTGAAGGGCCTTCAGGTACATTTAGGACAGAAAAAACCCAGGGGCTACACCCAAAAAATGGACAATGGGTCACGGGATTTTCACATTTTGGTTCATGTGCATATTGGGGTTAATCTCCCAATTACAGCTCCAGGTAATGAAGTCATTTACCCCAAGTTTGCTGCCCAAATTCACTTTTGTTTCCATCTCTGGG
>JAOTQP010000886.1:1538247-1550432 GCA_026413545.1 Cichladusa arquata
GGGCTGGGACAGGGCTGGGGCAGCTCTGCAGGTGGGGTCACACCTGGGGGGGCTCAGGGACACAATCCCAATCCCAATCCCAATCCCAATCCCAATCCCTTTCCTGATCCCACACTGGGCACAGGGGGCTCTGGGCTGGGCAGCTCCAGCTCTCTCAGGGCTGCTCCATCTGCTCATCCCAGCCTGGATTCATCCCAGGGTTATCCCAACTCAGGTGCTGCCCTTGAACCTCATGGGATTTCCCTGGGCACTCCTGGAGCTGGCCCAGGTCCCTCTGGATGTCACCCCAGGGCAGCTCCTCCACACTCCTGGTGGCTCCTGAGCCAGGGCTGCTGCTGCTCCCTGCAGCCATCCCTTGAGAAAGGCTCCCTGCAGGTTTCACATGAGCTCCAGCTGGGTCAGGAGGTTGGGGACCGAGTTTGGATCACTGATAACAACGTGTAAAACTGAAACAGGATGTCAGAGAAATATTACATGAGATAAGAGCAGTTATCAGCTGTAAAGAATGTTCTGCTCACTTCTGATTGCCCCTATCTTCTATTTTTATCAGCTTCCTCCTGCTTGTCTCTGAACAAGTTTCCAGATTTAGCAGGTCTGACCCAGCCAGCTGCAAATAAAGATAGCACTGATAACTCCAAATGACACAGGGGAGCTCAGACTCACACTGCCTTTGGCTGGGAAGGATTTTCCAGCTGGATTTTTCATCCCAGGGGTTTGATCTCCCATCCCTGCAGCTCCAAAGATTTCTGCTGGTAAAATCCAAATCCACCTGCTGCGGGTGCAAGTTGTCCATGAGATGGGAAATCAGAGCTTGGAGTTCTCCAGGGTGGGGAGGGCAAAGGATGAGCCCTGAATCTCAGCATGCCAGAGCTGCCTCAGGTCAGCACAGATTGGCTTCCCTGGCTCTGGGCTAGAAATACATGGATATAAACATCTGGATATAAGCATCTGGATATAAACACCTGGAAATGAACACCTGGATGGAAACACCTGGATAGAAACACCTGGGAATAAATACCTGGAAATAAACACCTGGATATAAACACATGGATATAAACACCTGGAAATAAACAAACACCTGGATAGAAACACCTGGAAATAAACACCTGGAAATAAACACCTGGATAGAAACACCTGGAAATAAACACCTGGAAATAAATAAACACCTGGGAATAAATACTTGGGAATAAATACCTGGGAATAAATACCTGGATAGAAACACCTGGGAATAAATACCTGGATAGAAACACCTGGATGGAAACACCTGGAAATAAACACCTAGATAAAAACACCTGGAAATAAACACCTGGGTATAAATACCTGGATAGAAACACCTGGATAGAAACACCTGGAAATAAACACCTGGAAATAAACACACGGAAATAAACATCTGGAAATAAACATCTGGAAATAAACACCTGGGAATAAATAAACACCTGGAAATAAACACCTGGGAATAAATAAACACCTGGAAATAAACACCTGGAAATAAAGCGCTGGATAGAAACACCTGGATAGAAATACCTGGAGTCACCCTTGGACAGATTTCCCTCAGCTTTGCACTCACCTTTTCTCCCAGCTGGAATTGGCACCTGGCTGTCCCAAAGCTGAGCCTGCACCACCCTCACACCTCTGTGGGAGTGGATTTATTTTGGGCAGGTGGGGACAGGTTTCAAACTGACAGAAGGATTGGATTTGAGACTGGGCACTGCCAGGGATCCAGGGGCAGCCACAGCTGCTCTGGCAATTCCATCCCAGCCCCTCCCAGGGAACAATTCCTAATTCCCAAGATCCCATCAAATCCTACTCTGAAGCCATTCCCTGTGTCCTGTCCCTCCCTGCCTTGTCCCCAGTCCCTCTCCAGCTCTCCTGGATCCCTCCAGGCCCTGGGCAGGTGCTGCTGGGGAGGGAGCAGTGCTGGCATCACTGCTCCCAACTCCCAAACTCTCCCTGGGGGCTGCAAACCCCGGGAGTCAGCTCCAGGAGAGGAATTTGCTGCTGACATGTTGATATTTGTGCAGGTGTGGGTGCCCTGGGAGAGATCCCAGCACCTGCTCAGTCGGGTGGAGAGAGGGGACGGGTGAGTGGGTGCCCCCCTCCCTGAGCCTGCCGAACAGGTTGGGAGGAAAAAACAACATCTGTGCTTGAAATCCCGATTTTATTGCTTTCTACAAGTGGAAAAAACAGCGGGAGGGGAGATATCTCCAAGGCTGAAAGGTGCAATCCCACGTGGGAATGCACAACAGGCACCGAGGGGTGAGGGTGGCAAAGCCGAGCTGTGAGACCTCCCCTCTTTTTAAATTGCAATTAAATAAAAAGGCAGAGCTGCTGAAAGGAAAGGGGAAAAAAAAAAAAAAGGGATACAAGTAATGCTGAGCATCACCCTCCTCACAAATAACCCCCCTGGAGCTATGAAAATAAAATGACCCAAAATTTATTTCATGAAAATAGAATGACCTAAAATCCCTGAAAATACCTGGGGTGCAGGGAGAGCTGCAGGAGGGAGCCCTGGGGACAAGCTTCATTCAAAGGGTTTAATGTCATGGAAGGTTTTAACGTTTTCATGAATTAAAGGTTTTAATTAATTAAAGGGTTTAATGCCATTAAAGGCAAATTTTGGTGCAAGTTTAAGCCAAGTCCAGGGCCCTGGCTCTGCAGATCCTCTCCAAGGGCAAGTCCTAAACAGTGAGATCCCAAAATAGCAATGCCCAAGATGAGAAATCAACATTTTTCCAAATCAGGGTTTCTATTCCTCTAGAGGAAAAAGTGACTGGGATAATTAAGCTGCTGGAGATATTCCAAGCTGCTCCAGACACCAAAAATGTGGATCTTGTCCTCAGCTTCATGGTAGGCACTATAGAAATATCTTTTTAAAAAACCAACCCTGTGTTTTGAGTGTCCTGAGTGTTCTGGGAACCCAGACACAGCTGGGATATTACTTTGGTGGAAGTGCAGAGCTAAAGAAGTGCCTGAAAAAGGCATTGGGATTGAAATTTTGGAGATGTTGCCCACATCCATAGCACAGACCCCGTGGGCTGTTCAGTCTTTGCACATGGATTTTGATCAATAGGGATCAAATGGGATCAAATCCCATCCATAGGAAGGAAATTAAATTGACAGCAAGACCAGTTTGGGAGACCTGCCAGGAATCAGAATAATTTCACAGCAGCAACACCAAGATTTGCCTGTGTAGAGAATCAGAGAATCCCAGGATGGTTTGGGTTGGGAGGGAGATAAAACTCATCCCATTCCCACGGCAGGGACACCTCCCACTGTCCCTGGCTGCTCCAGCCTGGCCTTGGGCACTGCCAGGGATCCAGGGGCAGCCACAGCTGCTCTGGGAATTCCATCCCAGCCCCTCACACCCTCATTCCATCCCAAATCCCATTTAAATCTCGCCTTTCCCAGTTTGAAGCCATTCCTTGTGTCCTGTCCCTCCACCCCTTGTCCCCAGTCCCTCCCCAGCTCTCCTGGAGCCCCTTCAGGTCCTGGAAGGAGCTCTGAGCTTTCCCTGGATCCTTTTCTTTTCCAGGCTGGACTATTCCAGCCCTCCCAGCAGAGCAGAGGGTCTCCAGCCCTTGGAGCATCTTTCACAATCCCGTTTTTTTAATCCCAATTTTTATCACCAGCCAGGGAGGTGCTGTTCAGGGACCCTCTGTCCCCGGGGTTGTGACTTTGTCCCACAGTTCCCCTTTCTCTGCCATCTGCCAGCTCTGCACTGACAAATTGAAGATCAAATCCCAAATTCCCTTCAGCATTCCCTCCTCCCTGCCCCACCAAGAATCGCCTTTTCCTGACTCTTGAGGAATCTCCCCAGCTCAGCTGGCACTCCCAAGCACTGCCACCACAGTGGTGGTGTTGCTTCCCTCTCATTCCCTCCTTTCCCCGTTTTTCCATCGTTTTTTGTGCTCTGAGCTCCACAGTAATCCAGGAAAGGGAGCAGCTGTTCCCGTCCTGCTCCTGATCCTCAGCTGGGATTGTGGCCCTGGTCCTGCTTCAGCAGAAGGACAGAAATCCCCAGTTCCCTGAAATTCCCATTTCCCTGAAATCCTCAATTCCCTGAAATCCCCATTTCCCTGAAATCCTCAATTCCCTGAAATCCCCATTTCCCTGAAATCCCCAGTTCCCTGAAACCCCCAATTCGCTGCAGAAAGTGAAGGGAAAATCCTGCAAAATCGATTTGCCTGCAGGTCTGATGGCCCTGAGGACAAAGTGACCACCCTGAGGGTCCTCCTGGACATTCAAAGGTCACATCCATTGCCCAATCCCACATTAATTACCCAATCCCACATTATTAACGAATCCCACATAATTACCTAATCCCACATTAACTACCTAATCCCATATTATTAACTAATCCCACATTAATTATTTAACCCCACATTAATTACCTAATCCCACATTATTAACTAATCCCACATATCACCTAATCCCATATTAACTACCCAATCCCACATTAATTACCCAATCCCGCATCCATTACCCAATCCCACATTAATTCCCTAATCCCACATTATAACCTAATCCCATATTAATTACCCAGTTCCACATAAATTACCGAATCCCACATTAATTATCCAATCCCACATTAATTACCCAATCCCACATCCATTATCTAATCCCACATTAGTTTCCAATTTCAACATTAATTCCCTAATCCCATATAACTCACTAATCCCACATCAATTCTCTAATACCACATCAATTCCCTAATCCCACATCAATTCCTTAATCCCACATTATCAACTAGTTCCTCCTCCCGTGTCTTCGGGATGCAAATCCAACTTTTTATCCCCAAAAACGCCCGGGCAGTGATCACCACACCTCCCTCCCTCCCTCCTCACCTGAGAGTGCAATGAGCTGAGTACAAAACTATTCCAAACCTCTGTGCAGATTCAAATTCCCCTCATCTCCAGCCAGGCCAGCTTTAAAGCCCCTTCAGTGTCTCAGGAGCACCAATAAGGATCTGAACTGCACAGACACAGCTGAGCTTTGGGCTGGATCCAGCACATTTAAATTAAATGGGTCTAACACGCTGCTTGCTCTGCCTTTTCAAGTCTCCTCTTCGTTCCCCGGATCCTGTGGCTGTTTCAGCCTTGATGGGGTTGGAAAGACTGGCAGCTCCAATACAGGAATGTCTGAAAGAGCAGAGGCAGCTCTGGATCCCAGGGGAAACGGCGCCGCTCTCCCGATATTCACATTGGATTATTTATGACGTGAAACGAGGAAAGAAATTGCCAACAAAGCCAGGCCTGGCCTTGCTTTTCCCTCCTCCCCTCCTGGAATTGCTCTCTGGTCAGGAATGAGGGAGAACATCCTCGTTTCACACACTGGAGTGGGATGGGGCAGTGGCCCCATCTGTGTCAGGGTCTCACCTCCCTCACAGGGAGGAATTTCTTCCCAATCCCCCCAAATATCTAAATCTTCCCAATACCCCATCTAAATCTCCCCTCTTCTCATTTAAAACTGTTCCCCCTTTTACTGTCTCTCCATCTCATGCCCAAAATCCCTCTCCAGGGAGGGCTCAGAGCCCCTTCCAGTGCCCTAAAGGGGCTCCAGCAGAGGTGGAGAGGGACTGGGACAAGGGCCTGGAATGGGACATCAGGGATGGGACAACCCTGGGTCCCTGGGAAACCTGTGCCAGGGCCTCAGCTCCCCACAGGGAGGAACTTCTTCCCAATATCCCATCTAGATCTCCCATTTTTAAAGTGGTTTCCTTTCATCCTGTGCCTCCATCCCTTGTCCCCAGTCCCTCTCCAGCTCTCCTGGGGTCCCTTTAGGGCACTGGAAGGGGCTCTGAGCTCTCCCTGGAGACCTTTCCATGCTGGACCTTCCCAGCTCTGCTGGCTCCAGCCTCATCCTATTGATACACACTTTAATTTCTTCCCAATGTCCCACCCAAACCTGTCCTTTGTCCACCTGGAACAGAACAGGGAGCAAAGGGAAAGGATCCTCTGGTACAAGTTTAATAGGTTGCACTGAACCCAACTATCCCAGTTCCAGGGATTCCACCCAAAAGCAGCATCAGGGCTCACAGCTGGATGAATCTCAGGAGTTCTAACCCCAAATCAATGCCCACATCTGCTCCTGTCCTTTGCCATCCACATCCCTTCTGCTCCCCCAGGCTTCTTGTGCCTTGCTCCTCCTGACTCGTGGTGTGGGAGGCTCAGCCCTGGGATTTTATCCATGTCCTACACACACAAATCCAGCTGAAACCTGAAATCCAGCCTTTGTTAACCTGGGAAATGAGGTGCAGACCCCACTAAAGCCCTCCCTGTTTAAACCACATCAATGTTGGTGTGTCCGGGATCCATTCCCATTAAATTTGTCACCGGATTTTCCCGACAGCACTGTGGAACAAATTCTGAGGAAATTTTTATTCAATCACTTCAAAATTAGTCCTTTCTTCCCCTTGAATCCTTCTGTGCTCATGTTTATGGAGAAGTGACAGTGATGAGGAATTCACTGGCATCAGCCAGAGCCTTCTGCTCGTGTTGTTCTTCTGTTCAGATCCCGGTTTTCCACCCAAAACATTCCTTCTGGAGTTTTGCAACTCGCAGAGAAATGAACTGGAGGGAACAAAAGCAGAGGAATCCATGCCCACATCACACAGCGAGGGACAGGAGGAGAGGAAACAGCTCCAAGCTGTGCCAGAGGAGGCTCAGGTTGGATTTTGGGAGAATTCCTGCATGGGAAGGGTTTTCCTGCCCATGGCAGCCCCCATTCCTGGGGGGATTAACCACAAATGTGTCACTGGGGACATGGATTGGGGTGACCTCGGCACTGCTGGGGGTGGTTGGGCTCAGTGACCTCAGAGAGCTTTTCCAAGCTAAACAATTCCTTGATTTCATGGATGGGTAGGCAATGATGACTACCAAAGGTCACTGGGAAATTCCCACTTGGAGATCAAGAGGAGACCCAAGCTGACCATCCACAGGCAATTCCTGGGCCAGCTGAGATCACACATCTAAAGGAGAATTTGGGAATTTGCCTCAACAAGAGGATGGGCAGGAGAAGGATGGACAGCAGAGACCAGGAAAATCAAAATAATCTCTCCCTGTATCATCACATTGATGTCTTGAGCTCACTTTCCAAAGCTTAATTTAGTTGTATTTAATTTTTTAAAATTAAATTTTAATTTAATTTAAATGCAGAGAAAAATGGCAAAATTTGTGCTACCCCAACTTCTTAGTGGATGCACTTTTGATCTTTTTAGAACTTCTGCACACATTTGGTTATTTATTATTATATTAGTGTATCAGATTAATATTCATTATAATGTAATAAAAACCTTTTAGTATTTATTTTTCAGGTATTTTGCAGGTCAGCTCCCAGATTTTTACATTTCTTGGTCCAATACGTGCAAAAAAATGACACAGAAAAACTGAAAATGGAAGAATCACCTGCATTTACCTCGTTAAACACCTACTGAGTCAGAGCAAGCACCAGCCTGTATTTTGGGACTGTCTCTTCCAGTAATCGAATTCCCAATGATTTACTGCAGGCACAAAGACAATTCCCAGCTATCGACTTCAATCCTGCAGGATTTAAACCTAATTAAAAGTACCTGAGATTGTCAACCTCGAGCTTGGCTTTTTATTTCTCTTAAATGGAGAAATGTTTTTTTGTTTCTCTTAAATGGAGCCAAATGAAGCCAAACAAGTACCAAAATCAGCTGTGTGAGTTTGGAATTTTGATAATTTCCATTTTCCTGGTGTATATCAGGCACATCCCCTAATGTTTAAAGTGATTTTTTTTAGCTGCTTTTATGAAAAGGCAACAGGTTGGATTCAGAGCGTTGCAAAGCTGACACCTGGAGAGGGATGGTTCAGAAAATTGGAAATTTCAGGAAAGCAGCAGCAAATGGGAACTGACGGGATGCTCCTTTGATCCGACAGCTGGAGCTCCCGTGGAATGTGGGATTTGGGCTCCTCTCAGCTCCAGGACGAGCAGATCCACCCCGAGCAGTTGCACCAACTGACAGCCCCAATCAGCTGCTGGGGATTATTTTCCTTTATTTTGACACCCCCAGACTCCACGGAATCCACGGGAAGATAAACCAGGAGTCACGTGCCTGGGCAGGGATGCCAACCTGTCACTCTGCCTCCTCCAGAAATCCTCCTCCTGCTGATGCAACAAAGGGAAGTGGGCTGGAGCCAGAAGAATTTTCCATTTGCAGCTCCCAGATTCCGGGTGTTTTATCCCAAGTTGTTTGCAGGGAGCCGGGAAGTGACAACTCCATGCAGTGTTGCATCAGCAAAGCCTGAAATGCCATTTTCTTTTTTACTAAACATTGTGGAATCAGCCCTCCCGCTCAGCTGAGTGGGAGAAAAACATTGCCAATGTTTCAGGGACTGAAGGAAGATTTAGGATTTTTCAATTCCTCCTAAGGAAGGAAATTTTGGAAATGACATTTTTCTGTTCTCGATCCAACAGACAAAATACCTACAAAGGCATAAATATTGGAATTTAAAAATAACAATTTTGAAAAATCCCTTAAAAACAACCCAACAGCAACAGGGATGTGCACATGGGATCTGGGATTTCACACCCCAGAATGGGGGATCTGGGATTTCACACCCCAGAATGGGGGATCTGGGATTTCACACCCCAGATTGGGGGTCTGAGATTTCACACCCCAGATTGGGGATCTGAGATTTCACACCCCAGATTGGGATCTGAGATTTCACACCCCAGATTGGGATCTGAGATTTCACACCCCAGAATGGGGGTCTGGGATTTCACACCCCAGAATGGGGGTCTGGGATTTCACACCCCAGATTGGGATCTGGGATTTCACACCCCAGATTGGGGGACTGGGATTTCACACCCCAGATTGGGGGACTGGGATTTCACACCCCAGACTGGGGGTCTGGGATTTCACACTCAGCTCAGGGATTCGTTCTGGAATCAGCACAGTTCCCATCCCTAATTCCCTTCAGGTTTGATTGATGAACCCCAGTAAATCAAACCCATAAAAACCCTTCCAGGAGGCAGCAGGAAGCCTGCAAAGGAGGAAAGGACAGGTCACACCATCAGAGGTGCTGCTGTGGCAGAGTGCACCCTCAAAGGGGTGATTTTACTGATGAAAGGCCAATTTTGGAGACAAAGAACTGAAAACTGGGAAATAGAGCCTGGCTCTGGCATGGAATCATGGAATTGGGTGGGAAAACACCTCAAAGATAATTTAATTCCAACCCTTGGACACTTTCCCCTATCCCAGGGTGTTCCAAGCCCCATCCAACCTGGCCTTGGGCACTTCCAGGGATGGGGCAGCTGCAGATTCAGGACACACTGAGCTCCAAATCAGAGCAATTCTATTTTTCCTGATTCTTTCCCTCTTCCCTCCCTTCCTTCCCCTCACCAGGGTCGGATCCATGATGCCCAGGGCAGGTTGTCCTCACTTCCCCAGCACCCATCCAGCACTTTGTCAGGTCCCTGGCTGTTCTCTGAGAGTTCCTACCCCTGATTTGCAGCACATTCCCCCAGACTTTCCCCCCAGATCCAATTAATGCTCCTCCACGGGGTTTTTTTACGGCTCTCAGCTCTCTGTTTTGGAGATTTTCACAAACCATTTATTTTTCATGGCATCTCCAAGAGATAAAAGACGAAACGTCCGGATGACAAAGAGCAAATGGAGAGAAGGAGACTTTTAATGGTCAGGGGAGACCACTAAGCTGAGGTGTTTAATTTCCAGCGTCCTGGAATGTGATGCAGGCAGTAACAAATGCCCAGATCCGGGTTTTCCATCACCTCCCAGCACAGCCCTGACTGCTCAGCTCTTTTGGGCTGGGATATGCAAAACCAGGAGAGCTTTTCCTGCAGTGCTTGGGAGGGTATGAATGGAACTGAATCCACCAGGAGAGAAATCTGTGCAGCATCACTCATCCCCCTTGCAGAACGTTTCCTTCCAGGCTCAGCAACTCCCTCCAGCAATTTATTTCAGTCAGGACGGGCATTGCTGCGAGATGGAATTTATCCCCATAAAGAGATCCAAGGCTACTCCTCTGAGCAATTTAGCTTCTGTTTTGGGGCTCTAAATGGGACCTGGAGCACGTGCTGACACTTCAGACAGTGAATTCCACCTCGTGTGCTCTGTTGTGCTGTTTTCCATTCAATGGGGTCGTGTTTGCTGTTGTCTTTCCAGATTAAATGAGGATTCTCTTCAACAGTTGCTAATTTTAGGGGGTATTTAAACAATCACCTGCGGAATTGTTTGCTCTCCCAGAGGGTTTAATTAGGGAAGATTGGGACGTGTCTGCAAAGGCAGGGATACAGATTCCACTGCAGCTGAAACGAGGGAAAACACTAAAATTGATCAGCAGCAGGACCCTGAAATCTAGAGGGTGGAGAAAGGCAGCAGCCATTGCTCAGTGGCTTTAATTACCCCCATAATTAGTAAATCTGGTTAAGGAAATAACGATTCCTGCTCTTAGGGCGGCTGGCCCAGAACAATCCTTTGCATTTTTGTCGTTATCAGTGGATTGTTGTGCTCGAGGCTGAAGATTGGAGGGGGCACTCAGAGTGCCAAGGCACGAGAGGGTTTATTCCCCAAATTCCAGATCCCACTGAGCAGGCTCAAACCCCTGCACAGGGCAGGGATAAGCTCATCACAGTGGATATTTATGGAATCCTGCAATATTTTGAGTTGGAAGGACCTTAAATCCCACCCAGTGGCATGGCAGGGACACCTCCCACTGTCCCAGATTGTCCCAGCCTGGCCTTGGACACTTGCAGGGATCCAGGAGCAGCCACAGCTCCTCTGGGAATTCCATCCCAGCCCCTCATTCCTTCCCATTGTCCCCTGAGGCTGGCAGGGATGGTCTCAGAGCTCTTTTCCCACCTGAATTATTCACGATTCCAAGCCATTTCTTTGGTTGTTGATTTGTTTGGGACAAAACCAAACAAGCTCTGCTGCGGTGAGTGAAATAAAACCAGGCTCGCTGCAGGCTGATTTAATGCACTGTTGAAATATTTCCTCAAATCTTCATCTTCTTGGGCCCCTGGCACTGCCAGCACAGCAGGGATTTCCTCTCCAGGCTCTTCCCAGCCTCCTTCCTGACCCTGTTGTGCTGAAATTAAGCTGAGAAAGCAGCAAAGATGGGGCAGGAGGGAGGAAAAAAGCCACATTTCTGCCTGCAGTGTCACTCCTAGGGGTGTTGGCACCTCTCTGAGCTGGGTCTCAGGGCTAAACCCCACTCTTAGTCTCACTAGGGAGGCTCTGGGGGTTTAATCTCTGCTGGCAGGACGGGTTCTTATCACCCACCCCTGCAGAAGTGCTTCATCCTCCTGCTCTTCATTAATAAATACTGAAAGGTTTTCAGTAGTGTCTTCATTAATAGGTCTTCATTTTCAGAAAGGTCTTCATTAATAAATACTGAAAGGTTTTTATTACATAGTAATAAATATAACAAATCCTCACCTGGGCACAGGTGAGCTCCCAAACCCAGCAGCTCCTCCAGCTCAGGAGAAGTTAAAGCACTTGTTTTTGTCACAAGAATCAGCCTTCAGGCTGGGGGCTGTTGTCAGGGGAGAACAGATGCTCTGAGGGCTTTACAGAACCCCCTCTCCACCCACCAGGACCTGCCACCACATCCCAGCCCTCTCCACTTCCTGCAGCCTCTGCCATTCCTTTTATTGCAGCTGAAATGCTCCTTTAGCCAAGCTGCTCTCGAGTGTGGGGGGAGAGCTCAGTTCTGGTGTTTTTTTACTTCTCCTCCCCGTGTCCTTCCAATTCTTTCCCTCTGCCCCCGCCACCTCCACCTGCTCCCACCGCTTTCCTCTTTCGGCAGCTCTGCTGATAAACACAAATGTTTGTTCCAAGTTCACCAGCCAAAAGCTCTTAATCATTGATGGTGGAGGTGGGATGGAGGGAGGGGAACACTCGGGGGAGTTTTGGGTTGAGTTTCCAGCTCAGGAAAGGCATCTCTGCCTCTTCTCATCCACAGCTATCAGTACAAGGGGGGGTTGTGTCCTTCCTTCCAATGGCCCCTTGAACTTCCCAGCCTCACTGCATCCCTTCTTGGGAATCCCTTGGGATTTGAGTCTTCTAACACCACCAAATTTTCTGCTGATAAACACAGATGTTTATTCCAAGCTCACCAGAAAAAGCTCTTAATCATTTATGGGGGAGGTGGGATGGAGGGAAGGAAAGACTGAGGGAGGTTTGGGGGCAAATTGTTGAG
>JAOTQP010000886.1:1567950-1583153 GCA_026413545.1 Cichladusa arquata
AGGGAAAAAACTTCCAGAGAAAAATCTGCTTAAAAACCCACACATTTATCAATTGTGACAAACCAAGTAAAATATTCCCATCCAGCTGATGTAGCCACGAGTCATTCCTGGGATATTTTTTGGGAAAGAGGAACAGGAGAGGCCCAGTTTGCACAACCACTGGCCTCACCTGGAATTATCAGGTGATGCTTTTTGGCTTCAGAACAGGAATTGTCACTACTGCACCCTGAGAGCAGAACAGGTTCTCGCTCACAGGTGTGGTGGAGTCCATTAGAAATCAGAATAAAATCATGGAATTGTTTGGGTTGAAAAAGACTTTCAGGATCATCTGCCCACCCATCCCCAAGCACTGCCAGGCCACCACTGACCCCACAGCTGGCAAATCCCTCTGGGGATGGGGACTCCATCCCTCTGCAGGGCTGGAAAGCCAAAGGATGAAGAAATATTCCCAAAAATCCAGCCCAAAGTGGGTATCTGCACACTCCCTGAGGCCAAGGGACACATTCCCAACCCCAGCAGCCACATGGGGTCTGTCCCAGCTCCTGTTGATTCTGCAGGCTCAGAACTCGAGCCCACCCCAATTTCCAGGTGAGGAGCTCCAGTGCAGAGTGGATATGACCAGAGCATGGAATTCTGAGCCATGGAAGTGGCTGCAGGTCCCTGTCCATGTCCAGCTGAGCTCTGCTGACACAAACAAAGGACTTTATTAAGGCCACTCCATCCAGTCAAAAAAGGACTTTTTTTAGGGCCATTCAATCCAGTTAAAAAGGTTTTCTTAGGGCCACTGCATCCAGTCAAAAAAGGGTTTTTCTGGGGCCACTCCATCCAGTCAAAAAAGGGATTTTTTAGGGCCATCCAATCCAGTTTAAAAAGAGTTTTTTAGGGCCAGTCCATCCAGGCAAGAAAGGGTTTTCTTAGGGCCACTCCATTCAGTCTAAAAAGGGCTTTTTTAGGGCCACTCCATCTAGTCAAAAAAGGGATTTTTTGGGGCCATTCCATCCAGTCTAAAAAGGGGTTTTTTTTGGGCCATTCAATCCAGTTAAAAAAGGGGTTTTTTTAGGGCCACTCCACCCAGTCAAAAAAAGTTTGTTTTTTTTTATAGCCATTCCATGCTATCAAAAAAGGACTTTTTAGTGCCATTCTATCCTGCCCCTGCCATCAGGCCATGGCGAGGTCTCCAGCAAACAGATCGGAAGATTTGGGCTGAAAGATCCCTCACTTTCCATCCCTGAGCATACCTGGTGATTTGGGAAACTGGAATAAACAACAGAGTGGATTGGAGCCGGTTATTAATTTATAAATTTTTTTGGCCTTGATTTTTCCCAGATTTTTTCAGCTGTGTCTTTGATCTGGAGTTCCACAAAATAAAGCAACTCCATCACGTCCCCAAATTCCTCCCTCATGTATCCAGAGCTTGTTTATGTCCACTTGACTTCATAAACTGAGACTCTTTAAGATTAATTGAAATGGAAAATCAATCAGCTTTTGATATCAGAAAAATTGTTGACAGTACAAAACTGCACAAAAGGATCATAACTCACCTGTGTGTCCTCAGAATTTAAGTTAAAAATATTAATCTTAAGAGAAAAATACAGGAAACAAAAATTTATTGATCTGTTTTTGTGCTGTCCAACGATGGTCATTCCCTTAAAAGGCAGGAAAGTTTGTGTTAATTCAGCCCTTTTTTATGACCATCCTTTTAGAGAGGGGTTATTTATTCTGATGAATGGGCTGATTTTTACAGCAAAGATAACTGATATTAATGGAGGTGGACTTGGTTTCAGTGGAGAAAAAAGAGAGCAAAAAAAGGGATGGAAAAAAGGAGAAAAAAGAGAAAAATCATGATCCAAAGCCCAGCAGATCCAAGGGGAAAATATTTCGCTGGATCAAGCCCCCAAACCAGGATTATTCTCTTATTTCTTGCATTAAATTGGTAAATAAATACAATAAAGATATTTTTAAGAAGCCAAATATGTCAAAAGTAATTTTGTCCAGCAAATTAACAGGGAGAGGCGAGCCAGCTCTGACTGGAGGAGTAAAATCATGCCAATGCAGGGACACCACAACCCAGCCATGGATTATACCCACCCTGCACTTCAGAAAACAACAAATCCAGAAATCCATGGCTCCACATCTACTTTTCCTCCACCACGCTGACCTCAGGGTCCAGCACAATGCACAAGCTGGTGGAAAAAAAGCAGATTAATGAAAAACTGCAAACGGTGACATCCCCAGTGGAGATTTCCAACTGGCACCTGCAGGGGATCCCATTCCTGTGTTTCCTGGGACAGGGTTCCCCATGGAAGAGTTGATTAAAAAGTCAGGATGTGCCAGGGGTGCTGGGGCAGCAGGGACAGCCCCAATCCATCTGCTGCAGCCCAGGCAGTGATAGGGACAGTGGTGGGAGCTGTGGATTTATTTTAAACAACCACTGCTACAAAACAAACACCTCACGCGCTTTTCCAAGGGAAAAAAGGAGGGGAGGGCGGGGGTGTGGGAAGGCAAAAAAATGAGATTTATTTTTTTCTAATAGCAGTTAAATGTCACCATATTAATTCTTGCAGGGCTGAGAACACCCCACAGGCTTAACCTTTAGGATTACTTCATTCCTGAGAACAAGAGCAACCCTCTGCATGTGCCAGATAACCGCGAGGGTGAAATCCCAATTTAGACATCCAGCACCTGAGATCCATCCCTGAGAGCTCAGGCCTGGGAACTGCCCCGAATTTCTTCCCCAAAAGATCCCTAAAGCAGGATTTTCATGGCAAACAGTGGCCAAAAAAAGGGAGATCTGGGGTCACTGGTGGTCATTGCTGTGAGGAACACAGAGCTCAGAGCTTGGCCCGCACCCAACTCATTCTGCTGTGCACTGGCCCAGGAACATCGTGGTCCAGGGCTGCCATTCCAGCATCCATCAGTGTCATCCTGGATCACTCTGATCCTGCTGATGGAGCCAAGATCCCTGTCCTGCCTCTCCCTGTCAGACCCATCCAGCTGGACACTGCCAACAGAAGGGCTGGAAAAGCCTGTGGCAAACAGCAGAAGGGAGCAGCAGGAATTGCTCCCTAAATTCTCTTCCCAACAGGTTGCAGGGAGGAAATGTTCCAGATGCTCAGCTGAGGCTGGGTGAGATCCCATTTTCTCCTCCGAGCATCTGCTGTGGTTTAATCTCTCTCCAGGTGGAGGGGGAAAGTTCATTCCCCGCCTAATTCCTGCCCTGTGCAGACCCTCAGAGCTCTGAGGTGTCTTTCTGCCCATAATGGTGAACCCTAATTAAACATCCAACCCTAATTAGACACCCAATCCTAATTAAACACCCAACCCAACAGCCCTGATCTATGCAGGGAGAGTCCTTGAATTCCCAAGAAATCTGGACACAAATATAAGACCAATGCCACAAAACTTTGCCTCTGAGCCTTGAGGAATTCCATGGCTGCCACCACTCAGAATTCCATGGCTCCTCTGGCCAGAATTCCATGGCTCCCACCACCCAGAATTCCATGGGTCCTGCTGCCCAGAATTCCATGGCTCCCACTCCTGCTGCCCAGAATTCTTTGGCTCTTCTTCCCAGAATGGCTCCCACTCCTGCTGCCCAGAATTCCTTGGCTCTTCTTCCCAGAATTCCATGCCTCCCGCCACCCAGAATTCCATGGCTCCCACCACTCAGAATTCCATGGCTCGTCTGGGCAGAATTCCATGGCTCCTCTTCCCACAATTCCATGGCTCCCACCACCCAGAATTCCATGATTCCTCTGGCCAGAATTCCATGGCTCCCACTCCTGCTGCCCAGAATTCCTTGGCTCTTCTTCCCAGAATTCCATGGTTCCCACCACCCACAATTCCATGGCTCCTCTTCCCAGAATTCCATGGCTCCCACTCCTGATGCCCAGAATTCCATGGCTCCTCTTCCCACAATTCCATGGCTCCCACCACCCAGAATTCCATGGCAGCTCATTTTCAGTCATTTCCACCACAAAACCTTCCCTGGTTCGAGGGTCCCCGGCCCAGCTCTCCCCTGAGCTGCAGGAAAATGCGCCCTGAGTGGAGGCATGACTTGAAAGAATCACAGATTTTTTGTTTATTTTAAAAAATTCACTCTTTGATGCAGCCAATTGACTCCTCCAGCACTGGGAGACCGTTGGATTTTCCAATTCCAGAGTCTTTGCCAGGGAGCTGCTCCCACCTGTGACTGCTGTAACACAGCACCATTTGATGCATTATAAATATTTGAGGTATTACAGCCACCGAGCACACGGCAGGTTTGTCGTTCTCACTTTTATTTTTAAGTGCCAGACGAGTGATTCCAGGACTGCTGCCGGAGGAGCCGTCTGCCCCATCCCGGTGATTTATTGCTCCTCTCGAAGCAGATCGAAATCTGGGAATGTTTTTATGACTCAAAAGGTCCGATTAGGACTTATCAGCAGCAAACTTGAAAAGGTGGGGTTATTTCGGTGCTCAGCATTTGAAAGAATGATCAGGATTTGGCAGTGGCTGGGTTTTTTTCCATTCTCTCCAGGGAAATGTGATTTTTTATCACACCCACTGTATCTTTATTCATTCATAACTGTTGGGAGAATCAACATAATATTCCATTCCCTCCATTATCATTCCTTAATAACTTTTTCTGCTTATTCCTTTTTTTTTTTTTTTTTTTCTTCCTAGGCAGCAGCTTAATATTCTCTTTGGACAGTAAGAAATATTAGCCCTGCATAATGATTGGATTGACTCACTTTGTCCCTTTATCCTTGACTCCATTATTATTCCTGCTGGATTTGGCTCCTGGTACTTGCACTGAACGCTCCGAGAGTTTTGGGGGAAGTTTCACCTCTTTTATGGCTGCAGAGGTTCTGATGGGAGCATCTCAGCTCCACATCTTTTATCAAGTTGAGTTTCCTGTGGAGATAAAATAGGATTCACTGGAAGGGTCCAGCGTGGATTTTTACAGGGGAATGGAGTGATAGGATAACGAGGAATGGCTTAAACTGGAAGAGTTTGGGTTTAGATGGGATATTGCGAAAAAAATCTCCCCTGTGAGGGTGGGAGGGGCTGGATGGAATTCCCAGAGAATCTATGGCTGCTCCTGGATCCCTGGAAGTGCCCAAGGCCAGGCTGGAACAACCTGGGAGAGTGGGAGGTGTCCCTGCCCATGGCAGGGGTGGAATGGGATGGGCTTTAAGCCCCTTCCCACCCAAACCATCCCAGGATTCTGAGATTACTCAAATTCTTGGATTTAGCTCTCTCTCTTCCACATGTCCTTGAGCGAGGTCTTCTCCCCTGCCCCGTTTATTTTTGATTTTCCTGCAATTAAACGTGGGAATGGCATCACTCTCTTTGCATTCTGGGGCACTGTGAGGTCCACATTGTTTTATAGAAACAAATAAACCAGAGAATTCCTTGTTAACTCTGGGCTTTTAATAACAAAGGGAAAACCTGCAGGAAGTGCCAAAATTTTCAAATCAGGGAGCACCATCCTCTCTGAAATCCTCTACCCATCAAATCCCCCAATTACTCTTCCTTGGAGAGCTTTTCACGTCCCATCCCCAAAATGGCAGACAGAAATGGATGAGAAGGAGGGAAAAATCTCAATTAAAGTC
The DNA here is from genome assembly GCA_026413545.1 of Cichladusa arquata. Lineage (NCBI taxonomy): Eukaryota > Metazoa > Chordata > Aves > Passeriformes > Muscicapidae > Cichladusa > Cichladusa arquata. The sequence continues at coordinate 1,573,545 of JAOTQP010000886.1, forward strand.
AACTCCAAATATCCTTGTGGGATATCCTTGTAGGATAATTATCATTGACGTTAATCATGACTTTTCTCTCCCTCTCATGGTACAAATATCCAGTAAAAATTATCCCTGGTTTTGCAATGACTGTAACCCCAAAATTCCATAATTTCCTCAGAACAGGAGCAAATAATTTGGAAAATTTGGTCAGCACTGAAAACTTCCAGGAGTTTGGATGATTTTGGAAATTTCCACATTAAAAAAGCATTGTCTAGAAAAGAGAAAGAGCATAAAAAAACCAGCTTAGGTTTGACTTGGGTAAGACTTTAAATATAAATTAGAAATCTCACAGCAGCTGCAGAGAAGAAATTAATGATTTATACCAAAGATAATTTTAATAATTTACTTAACAAGAACATTTATCCTACAAGGGTTACTGGATATTTGCAGGATATTTGTTATGCTTGTAGTGTATTTGTAGGATACTTGTTAAACTTGTAGGATATTTGTTAACCCTGGAGTGTATTTGTAAGATATTTGTTACTGGATATTTATAGAATATTTGTTATCCTGGTAGTGTATTTTTAGGATATTTTTTACTGAATTTTTGTAGGATATTTGATAAGTTTGTGGGATATTTTTTGGATATTTGTTATGGGATATTTAGAGAATATTTGTTATCCTTCTTCTGTATTTGTAGGATATTTGTTACAGGATATTTATATGATATTTGTAAACCCTGGAGTGTATTTGTAGGGCATTTGTTACAGGATTTTTGTAGGATATTTGTTATCCCTGTAGAATATTTGTAGGATATTTGTTACTGGATATTTGTTAACCTTGTAGTGTATTTGTAGGATATTTGTCACTGGATTTTTGTAGGATATTTTTACTGGATTTTTGTAGGATATTTGTTAATTTTGTAGTGTATTTGTAGGATATTTGTCATAGGATATTTCTCACTGGGTTTTTGTAGGATATTTATTAACCTTGTAGTATATTTGTCACTGGATTTTTGTAGGTTATCTTTTACTGGATTTGTGTAGGATATTTGTTAACTTTGTAGTATTTTTGTAGGATATTTGTTAACCCTGCAGCATATTTCTAGGATAGTTTTTAGACTTGTATTTTTACATTTCCTTATGTCCCCCAAAGTTCTCGTTTAGGAAGAGATTTTAGGAGTCTGTTTTTTTTTTTTTTTTTTCTCCTTGACATCTTTTTCCACTTCATTTCCAGTTGCTCCCACACTGGGAATCTCCAGAACTTTAACCCCAGGTGTTTTCCACATCTTCCACCAGATTTTCAGTGGTTCTGAAATCCCCTCTCATCCCAAAGTGACGCTTTTGTGAAGACAGGACAAGCAAATGAGGAGAAATTCTCTGTTCAGGCACTAAAAAAGTGGAATTTTTTAGGGAATCGAGGAGTGATTGTGTGAAAACACCAACGTGAGTGTCCTGGGCAGACTCTGCTGGAAGTGAGATGCAAATTCCTTAACCCTGCAGTATTTAATGAGGATTAAAAGAAAACAATGGAAAAACAGGAAAAAAGTAAAAATAAATATATTCAGGGGGCCACAGGCTGCACTCTTAGACATTGTGGTGTTAAAGCAGCACTTATATAAAAAGGACATTTTTTCTTGTATAAGAGTATATTTATATTATCTATATCTATATTTGATATATATTTATATATAAGGAGATATACACTTACATAGAAGGAGAGATAAATTTAAATAGAAGGAGAGATAAATCTATAAATCAGGATATTTATATTTATATTTATATTTATATTTATATTTATATTTATATTTATATTTATATTTATATGTAAAATAAAGCTGTGATACAACGCAGGGGGCAAAGAAGTTCCCAGTGCTGTGCTGGTGTCCTGACCCAGCCCAGTAAACCCAGACTGGGGGCACTGGGAGGGAGCTGAGGGCAGAATTTTTCTCCTCAGCAGAAAATAAACTCTGGAATAATCCCACCATCAGTGCCAGGCAGAGTCCAGGAGTTAATGAGGAAGGGAGAGGGAATCATGGAATAGTTTGGGATGGGACATTGAAGTTTAACCCATTCCACACCCTGGAACCTTCCAGGTGATCCAACCTGGGCTTGGACACTCCCAGAGATCCAGGGGCAGCCACAGCTCCTCTGGGAATTCCATCCCAGCCCCTCGCACCCAAAACCCCTCTCAATTTGCTCTCTTCCAGCTTGAAAACATCCCAGAGGTGGGAGAAATTTCCAGGTCTCACCAGGAAAAAAAGCCATTAAAGACGTGAGGGAAGAGGTGGAGAGGGAAGATTCCCTGGAGATGGGAACAGCAGCCGGGAAATCGCAGCTGTATTGTCAAAAGGGAAAAAAAGCGTAAAAGAAAACCCGACTTTTTCCCCTGATGGGAGACGAGATTGGAGCTGAAGTGTATCCAGTGTGGCTGTCAGTGATGTCAGGGGCTGAGGAATGAGAAAATAGCTGGTGGCCAAAACAGAGCAGCTCAGAAGAAGGGGATGTCGGAGTGGCTCAGGACAAGCTGTGACTAAACAGAAGCAATGGCACAGAAGATCTTTAAACATCTTCCCCTGCCCCGGCACAAGGGAATTCCCCCAGGGGAGAAACAAATCCTGCTGTTTTCACCAGCAGACCCTGCAGGGCAGCGGCTCTCTCCGGGAGAGGCTGGGATGGGGAGGATAAAAGTTTAATGCACCAAGTCAGGCAGCAAAGGACAGGCTGGGGCGGTTTACAATATTTATGATAAAATCATCCCGGAGAGCATCAATCTCCGATGAGCTCTCCCGAAAACAAGGGATAAACAACGGCACCGCACTGCCATTAATCTCAGGTATTTACTGTGGGCCACACGTTCCCAGCTTTAGCAAAGGCCAAGGAGAGTCTGCTAACCGACCTAATTACTTTAATTAACTTCTGCTAATGGGCCTGATTAACCTTAAAGAGGGAAGGTTAAAAACCTCTCCAAAGCAAAGTGCAAAAGGTGTTTCCCTCGTGCTCTGCAGCGATAAGGCGAAGGATAAGAGGGTTAAATTCCAAGGTTTGGGGAAGAAGGATGAATCCCTTGAGGAGCAAAGTCCCTAAAGAGGCCAAAAGAAAAGAATTGACATTTATTGCTTGAATCTCTTGAAATTTGGGCGGGGTAAAGTCTGAAATCCTGTCGAGGCTCAGACAAGGTGCTCTCTGAGCTGCGTGTCTCATGTTTGAAGCAGCAAGAAAGACTCCAGGAGGTTTTCCTGGGACACACCAGAAATGGGTTTTCCCCAAGGAAAATAAAGAGCAAATAAAAGTAAATGGCCTTGCCCAGGAAAAGCAGCCATGCAGAGTAATGGGAGCTGAGCTCCAAGGAGAGGCTGATGCAGGAGCAAGCTCTGAAATCAATATTAAGAAAGTTCCTTTTGGCCGAGGATATCCCTCAGGGTCGTCCCATGGTTCACAGGGTGATGGAAAACAGGCAGGAATTAGGAAAAATAAGGAATATAGGAGCTTTCAGGTGATGTGGATTCAATATTAATTAACCCAGAACATTCACAACCCAAGAGCAGAATCAGTTAAATTAAAAAAAAAAAAAAAGTTAATTTTGCCCCGAACTATTAAATAAGAGCAGTTCTTGTAAAATCTGATATATTTATAAGCTGAAATCATATTATCACCAATTCCATTAGAAACTGAGGGGACTCTTGTGGAAATTTCTGTGGAACACCAGGACTGTGACACTATTTCATTTCTAAGGCTTCTCCAGCATTACCCCCTTGCCATTCCAATCACTGATTATTTATTAAAAACCCCAATTCCAAATGTCCAAAACCCCCACAGTTTTCAACCTCCCAGCTCTAAATGAAAAATGCAAAAAACATCTCCGAAAGGGCTCCACATTTATTTTTATGTGGGGGAACAAGGGAAAGGGAGGATGATTTATGATTCTTCAATGCTTAAGTTGTCACAGCTGCTTCCCTTTCCTCTGTTATTTGGGAAGAAAATAGAGTGATCCATCCTCAATGCATGAGTGGAGTGGAACGTCCCCGTTCCTCGGTGTAATGTGAGCAGACAGGCTCAGAAAAGGGACAAAAAAAACTTCTCACAAACATTTGGGGTGCTCTGACCTGACTGTCAATATTGGTTTGTTGTGGGGAGGAGGAGGAGCAGCCAGGCTGGGGGATCCAGGTTGTCCTCATGCCCCAAAGTAGAATGAAAAATAAAAGAGGGAGAAAAGTGGAGCTGGTCTGGTCTCCTCCAGCTGAGCTCGTGGCCTCTGACAGCTCATGAGACTCTCCCAGGTCTCCTCTAGAAAAATAATATTTGGTCTCCTCTATAAAAATAATATTTGCTCTCTTCTAGAAAAATAATTTGCTTTTTCCTGTCCCTTGGGTGGGTTTTGCGTCCCTGGGTCTGTCTGGCATCGCCCCTCTCCTGCTGGCTCCAGACTTTCCAGCTGGAAACCACAACCAGGTTCTTTTCTGGAATACAAACAACCAATAAATCCACCCCAAATGGGAAGATGTTTGAGGGGACAGAAGAGGCAGCACAGGGGAGGTTTTTGTGTGTTAAAGGAGGTGAAGCAGTGACCACTCAGCTCAATGAAAGCAGCAATGCCCAGTTTTTGGGGGATTCCCAGCCACACCCCTCTTAGCTGGGAAAAATGTACCCTTGGACTATTTGTTTAGGGCTCCAAACATCCCATGGATGGGGAGCTGTTGGAGCAAGTCCAGAGGAGGCCATGGAGATGCTCTGAGGGCTGGAGCAGGGCTGGGAGAGCTGGAGGGGGTTCACCTGCAGAAAGGAAGGATTTGGGAAGACCTAAGAGAGCTGGAGAGGGACTGGGGACAAGGGATGGAGGGAGAGGACACAGGGAATGGCTTCCCACTGAAAAAGGGGAGATTTAAATGGGATTTGGGAAGGAATTCCTCCCTAGGCAGTGGGGAGGGGCTGGGATGGAATTCTCAGGGCAGCTGTGGCTGCCCCTGGACCCCTGGGAGTGTTCAAGGCCACTCTGGGACAGTGGGAGGTGTCCCTGCCATGGCAGGGGTGGCTCTGGGTGGGATTTAAGGTCCCTTCCCACCCAAACCATTCCAGGGTTCCAGGATGATCCACATATTTAATATTTATACCCACAGCTCCATCACCCCCACGCCTCTCCGTGAATTCTCCTTCACCACAGCTGCTTCTTTAACTCTGCCATAAAAAAACCCCAAACCTGAGCAATAAAAAAAGGTGAAACCCTCCAAAAAAGAGGACAAACCCCCTGCACAGGCTCTGTGTCGCTCTGAGACGTGGCCCAGAGGAGGGGACGGGCAGCTCTGGCCGTGGCAGACCTGGCTCAGCAGGGCAGTGCCCGCAGGATTCCAGCTGTGAAACACAGCTGGCAGCAGAAGAAGGAGCCCCAGGGACACGTCCCACAGAGCTGGGGTTGGGCTGGAGAAGGGAAGGAGCAGGAAGAGACAATCCCAGCCCCGTTTCAGCACTCACAGCAGGCTCTGGGCTGTCCCAGCTGCATTCCCACTGCTGCTCTGCAGGGCACCTTGGCAGCGCTCCCGGAGCCACTGGGGCTGGCAGGGCACTGGTTCTGTTTAACTGAACTGGATTCTGTTCTCAGGAGCACAAAACCTGTGGGACAGGATAACGGGCAGCTTTCAATTCACCTTTTTTGGGTAAAATTAATCCTGGGCTGCTGGGAGTGAAACCCAATGAAGATGGAAAACCAGGACAAAAACACTTCCAGCTATTCAAAACTCCTTTTAAGAACCCTCCTGTGCCCTGTTCAAAGGTGTCTGGTGCTGTTGCTGCTGGAAAAAGGATGGAAAGTCTGTGGTCCATCAGTGCTCAGGCCCCACTGCCACAGCAGCCCTGCTGTTGAGCCCAGGCACAGCACAGCTCCAGAGAAAGCCTGGAAGAACGGTTTCCAATGGATTTCACAGTCCTGGCAAGCTGCACGGGCATCTTCTGGGCCTGCAAGCCGAGCAGATTCGATCAGGGAGCCTTGGAGGGAGCAGGTGAAATTTATGGCGCTCCCCAGGTCATTTATTTTTCATCACATCGTTTTTCTGGCCATAACTCCCTCTTAAATGGCAACAGCAGCGAGCCAGCGAGGTTTGTAAATTAAAATGAAAAAGCCCCACGGTTCCTTTCTTCTTGACTGAATAAACATTTAAAAGGAAAAGAGCCGAGCTGGAAATCACCGGTTACAGAGAATTTTCATCCCGGTTTGTCTGTGGTGGCCTCCAAACAATGTGATACCATCTGTACTGCGCTGGCTGTGGGAAGCAGCCATGAGTAATCGAGGCTGATTGTCCAGGGGAGTGGGGAGGAGGAGGAGGGAGCGCTGCTCCACCACCAAACCCGATGGTTTTATAAAGATGAGGGAGCTTCATCCTGATCCTGCACCAGCATCAGCTGATTCCCAGTATGAGCTCTACTGGGAGCTGGTGTGAGGGCTGGGGAGGAGATCTCACTTTTTCCCTGGGAACAGATCCTTCTTCCTGCTCTAGGTCAGGCATCCCAAATCAGGTCTAAAATTCATTATTGCAAGCATTACAAAACTGCTTTTGCTGTAATAGTAAAAAAACCCCCTAAACTAAACATTGGAAATAAAGTATTTCTCGCCCCTTCTCCGTTCCCTTCCTCCAGCTGCAGGATTCCCAGATCCTCAGGCCTCGTGTTCTGCATTCAGGTAATTCCCCTTCCATTCTTTTTGTGTGAATCCTGATCCTGCTCACACCAGCATCAGCTGACTCCCAGTATGAGCTCTACTGGGAACTGGTGTGAGGGCTGGGGAGGAGAAGGAGCCTGATGATGACAGGAGTTGATCTCAGTTTTCCCTGGGAACAGATCCTTCGTCCTGCTCTGGGTCAGGCATCCCATATCAGGTAAAAAATTCATTATTACAAGCATGACAAAACTGCTTTTGCTGGTAATATTTAAAAATATAAAAATATATAAACTAAACATTGGAAATAAAATATTTCTTGTCCCTTCTCCGTTCCCTTCCACCAGCTGCAGGATTCCCAACTCCTCAGACCTCATGTTCTGCATTCAGGTAATTCCCCTTCCATTCCTTTTGTGTGAATCCTGATCCTGCTCACCAGCATCAGCTGATTCCCAGTATGAGCTCTGCTGGGAACTGGTGTGAGGGCTGGGGAGGAGATCTCACTTTTCCCTGGGAACAGACCCTTCTCCCTGCTCTGGGTCAGGCAGAGCCTCTGAAATTCATTATTACACACATCACAAAAACACTCTTCCTAATAATATCTATATTTTTAAAATTCAACTAAAACATGGAAGTAAAACATTTTTCATCTCTGTTCCACTTCCTTCCACCAGCTGGGTGCTTCAAACTCCTCAGGCCTCGTGTTCTGCATTCCCTGACTCCCCTTCCTTTCACACCAGCTTTGTTCAAGGACCTTCTCTCCAGTGACCACTCTGAGCCCAGACCTTTCTCTAAATCCTCATTCCTGATCCCTGGTGCCTCTCCTGTGTCACTGGGCAGTAAATCCCATGGGAGGAGCTGGGGCAGAGCCTGGGCAGAGGAGCAGCAGAGCTTTGTGGTGACACATCCTGTTCTTTTGGGATGCAGAACGAGCTGGAAACAGAACCAAAGGATGTTTCCAACATTCCTGCAGGTCAGGCACACCTGGGAGCAGGGAAGGGGTTCTCCCACCTCACAGGCACAGAGGAGGCTCCTTCTGTCCCACTGAATCCTCCAGAGCCTCCCAGAGCTGCTGCTGACTTCAAACCTCCCCATCCACAGAGCCTGGAGTGTGTCCAGGCACACAGGAGCAGCTGAACTGGGAATTCACCTCAAATGAGTTAAATCCACCCAGTGGAACAAGAGGCAGCTGCCACATTCCCGTTGCCTCCCAGCAGGGAAGCAATCCATGGGATGTGAGTGGCCTTTAAGTGGTCAGGGCTGAAATCCCGAAACCCACTTCCCTACCTGAACCCGGGCTCGCTGAACCTTCCCAAATAAATCGAGAAGTTAATGAGAAGCAGGGCCAGGCAAAGCAGCTGCTGCAAATCCAGGGATGGAGTGATGGAACACGGAGCTCCTGGGCTCCCTGGAGAGTTCTGATCCCACGTGGGGATGGTGAGGGACAGCCAGGTATCCCAAGGGATACAGCAAAGGCCAGAGGAGATGAAGTTTTTATCCCTCCTTTCCAGGGAAGTTTTTATCCCTCCTTTGTGCTTCAGCATCAGGCAGCTGTGGAATTTTTTTTGGTCAGTAAAACAAAACCAAGCCTCAAATAAAAAAGAATCTGCAGGAAAACAGGTCCATTTCACCCAAGTCACTTAAAGTTCTTTGGGAAAGTTGACAGCCCAGCCCAGGAGCTGATCTGTTTTAGCTTCAGGCTGACAGCCCTGGTTTGGGAGGAGGATGGAAGGCACAGGGTTGGATCTTGAGGGACAATTTCTACTTCAAAGAGACTAAAAGTGGAGAGAGCACATGAAAAACTCTTCATCAAGTACCTTTATCTCTCTCCCCTTCTGTCACAACCACTTGTACTTCTAGGCCATGTACTTTTCTGTCCCCAAACCCAAATCCTACACTAAAAAAACCCCAAAAGGAGTATCAAAGAGCAGAAAAAAGTGCCTGTTCCAAGGTTGAGTGGCTCCTGGTCCAGGCTGTGGCAGGAGCCATAGATTTTGCTTAATTAAGATAAGGCTGTTGCTCCTTTGCAGATTTCCTTAATTCAGGATTTATTGATGCAGCATTACCCAGCGTTTTAAAGTGATAAAATACAGCTGCTGCAGGAGCCAAAGGCACCCTGAGCTGAGCTCTAATAGAGACAGATCTCCAGCTCTGGCCAAGCATGGCTGCATTCCCCAAATCCAATAGTGAGCCTGGTTCCAGGCAGAGAAGTCCGTCCCTCAAGAGCTGGTTTAAAGCCATCCCTGCACTTTTAAGTCACTCAGGGGTGTTTGTACCTAATCCAGGTGTGCAGCCCCAGCCCCACACGCTGTTGGAAGGGGTTGTGGTGCCACAAATCCCACCTGGGAGCCCTGCAGGCAGCAGGAGGTGGCACTTCTGCTGTCCATATCCCAAATGCCTGTTGGGTCACGGAGTTGCTGAGGCTGGAAAAGCCCCCTGAGATTGAGTCCAACCATCCCCAGCACTGCCAAGCTGTGAACCCACATTCCCACAGCTGTTAAATCCCCCAGGGATGGGGATTCCTGTGGAAGGTATTGACAAACCATGGAAGGTTTTGCTCCAAAACCTTCAAATCCAAAGTGCGGTTCCCTAAATCCTCCTGGAATTAGGGAAAAGGGCAACAATTTTCAGGCAAAACAAAAAATTCCAGGCAAAAAAAAAAAAAAAGTTCCAGGCAAAAAAATTTCCAAAAATTCAAGCAAAATCAGAAATTTCCTGAGCAGTGTTCAATCCCAGAATCTTTGAGGTTGGAAAGGATGTCTGGGATCAGCTGTGCCAAATCCCCACCTTGTCCCCAGTTCTGAGTGCCACCTCCAGGCCTTCCTGGGGCACTTCCAGCCATGGGGAAGATGGGGAAGATGGGGAATGACTGTCCTTTCCATGGAGAAATTCCTGCTGGTGTCCACCCTGCCCTCCCCTGCCCAGCCTGAGGCCGTTCCCTCTCCTCCTGTCCCTGTTCCCTGGAGCAGAGCCCGATCCCACCAGCTGCCC
>JAOTQP010000886.1:1587465-1601585 GCA_026413545.1 Cichladusa arquata
GATGATTGCCCCAGCTGGTTTGAAGATGGCCCATTAGCAGATAATATGTGCCAGGAGATCAGGGTCACTGCCCCACCTGGTTTAACAGCTGGTGATAGAATCCATACTTCTGGGCACATCCTGATTTTCAAATCAAGGCAGATGGGATTTGGAAGTGAATTCTTCCCTGTGAGGGGCTGGGATGGAATTCCCAGAGAAGCTGTGGCTTCCCCTGTGTCGCTGGGAGTGTCCAAGGCCAGGCTGGGCAGGGTTTGGAGCAGGGAAGGCATCCATGATCCCACAAATCTGCCACCAGGAGATACAAGGCATGAGACCAAATAAGTGACAAACCCCCATTTTGATTAAAAACTGTCTAAAAATGATTCTGAGTGGGATACAGACAGGCCTAAAACAGGGTTTTTGCTCAGCTGAGCCCGTGCCCTTCCCAGGGGATTCCCAGAAGGGGACAAAGAGTCCCACAGCACCAATAACTGGGGACACTGTGGAGATCCAGTTTGGCCTCCATGAGCTCCTCACTCTCTTGGTGCTGAACTGGGAGAATCCCATCTCCTCCTGCTTGTGGGGCTATTCCTGAGTCCATGGTCAGAGCAAATCTCTCCTGGACATTGCTACACTCCCAGGAATCCCAAAAATCTGGATTTAATTGGAATATGAGGTGTACAGTTAATGAGTTTACTGTTTTGGCCTGGCCATGCTTTCCCCTTCCCAGGGCTCTGTGGAGCCTCCCAGCTGTGAATTCCTGAGCACATTTTCACTTGTACAGGAGCCAACATAACATGCTGGGAGAATGCTTGGAATAGAGGATCTTGGAGGTCTTTCCCAACCCAAAATATTCCCTGATTCTCTAACAGAGGCCTGTTCTTGCTGGCTGCAATAAATGGGATTTACAGCAGCATTTACAGAACCCAACACACCTTGGGAAGTGCCCCAGTCTCCCATCCAATTCCAAAATATTCCTGACCCAGCTCAGCAGCACAAACCAACATTGCTGGAGGCCACCAGCCCCATGTTCAGACCCAGGGGAAGGGGGTGATGTGGCCAAAATTGTCATTTTATTTAAGAGAACGAGGCTTAGGATGAATTTGAGAACAAACAATTAGGAAAAAAAAAAAGTAGAAAAGACTTACAAAAATCCCAAAAGTTGAATGTTTTCATTTTCAATAATTCACATGGAGTTTTAAATCTCATTTTGGATTTAAAATACTTGTTTTGGGTACCAAATTCTTGTTGCATAACTTACCAGGATCACGTAGTGCACAGAGATCTGTCCGAGCTGTCCCAGCAGGGGACGTCACCTCAAACGCCTCAGACACCACTTCCAGGAGTTCATACAAAGTCCAAGTTCAAAAGGGGAAGGAGAAAAATCTTGTGGAAGAGTTTGACTGGCAGCTTCATCTTCTTGGAAGGCTCTGGATGGCTGCTGTGTTAAAATCCGATAAAATAAAACATTCCCAATGTTCTCTGTTTAAAAAGGAGGGGATGATGTTTAAGGGTGTCCAGTCCATCCCAGTCCATCCCAGCCCATCCCAGTCCATCCCAGCCCATCCCAGTCCATCCCAGTCCATCCCAGCCCATCCCAGTCCATCCCAGTCCCTTTCCCACTGGAAATAAAATCTCCTGGATTCCCAGATGTGAACACAAGCCTGAGTTGCCCCTTGCCCCGAGGCACACATGGTGAGTTAGGAGCTGCCTCTGCCATTAGAAATGTTCCCAAACCTCCTCATTCCCACTGCTTTCACTCTTCCCAAAATCCTGCTTTTATTGGATTGGCCCCAAATTCGAAGGGAAAAAGCAGAGTAGGGATGGTTGGGTGGAATTCCAACCCGCTCACTCTGTCCCAGTTTTTCTGGGGATTATCCTGAGACACAAAGGATATCTCCAGTTACTGGATCAGAGCTGAGTAACAAAAGATGGCAGCGCCTGGGAAAATGAACCTGGATCCATCTGAGCCTTGGAATCGTTCTTCAATGGAGTCAGAAAATGACAAACTCATAAAAAGATGTAAAACACAACCGGAATATCACAATTTATAGCCACTGCTGACATTTTCAGGGCACTGCCCCCCTCACAGGCACCCCAGCTGAGGTGTCTCAGCCCAAATCTTCAAAGCACCACAATTCCAGGTTTCCAGCAGCTGAGGGACTGCTCTGCCTGGGATCCTGCAGGTCCCAAGGTGTTTTTTTTCAGCACACACAGAAATACAGCTGGCGAGCTCTCCAGCTGCTCCTCTGAGGCTGGTGGCAGCCAGACTGCAGAACCTCTGCTGCTGATCCATCAAAAGCCAGGCAAGGAGAGGCACTGGGTGATTTCAGGCTCGTCATTCCCCAGGGAGAGCTGACTGAAACATCAGCTCCCAGATCTCTGAATTACCAGGACTCTATTATGTGAATCCATTTCCAGGCAATTAAGGATATTTAACGGCCTCGACAACTGGTGGGAACCAGAACAGAAATAAATCAGCTTCATTTTGGAGCAAAAAAAGCCCTCCCTACAAAAGCTGGTGGTATTAACAATTCATGTTTAACTACCCTCGTGCAACTATCAAGGTGTCACTTAAAGAGTGAGTAATGGGGAGGGAAGGATTTTAAACGATTCCCAACTAGACCCTGACCCTCTTCTTTCCAGCCATTAGCGAGTTCCTGAAGCCTTCACAGCAGTTTCGTTTGTTCTCAATCACCAGGAGTTTTAACGGTGGAATTTAAATGATTCTCTCCCAGACAGACCTAATTTTAAGAGCCATTCAGGTGACATCGCTCGGAGCTACAGCACTTGGAGAAGACACTCCTGGAGCATCCACTGAGCTGTTTGCTCCGCTGGAGCAAGGGAGAAACAGGAGTTATCAGGAGCAGTCCAGGATCAGGGGATGGAGCCAAGGAGCCACGAAAAGGACAGGTTATTCACAAAAAAATAAAAAAAGAAAAGAAAAAAATCCCCTGCAGAGTTGGCACCTGAGCTTGCAGGTGGAAATCCCAGTGGCAGCAGCCTGGTTTGCAGAGATACCAAGCACCTGCAGCCCCCCTGTGGCACAGGATGATCTCCAGCCCTTTGGAAAGATCCAGGAGATTTGGGTCTGCTCACAGACCTGTCACCATCTCTCCGGGCCCAGCGTTCCAATCCAAGCCAGAATTTCCTGTACAAAACCAAGATAACCTTTTCTAAAGCCTTGTGCAGCGAAACCCTCCAACAAAACCCCCAAAAATGAGGTTTGCAGAGCAAAGCTCATGCTGAGCGTTCGAGCTGCTCCTTTACCAGGGTGCACAATCTGCTACAAACTTTTAGCAAAAAGAACAGAAAGGCTCTTTAAAGCCAGCGCTTTCCACGCTGCTTTATGCAGATATCTTCTGTTTAAGAGCCCTTTTTCTAAACTGTTTGATCTGAGCCGAGGAAGCCAATTACTGCAGATGCTGAGGCTGTCAAGAAACAACCCCAAAATTCAATAAGCAGAAGAAAAGCACAGGCGTGTTCAGGTAAAGCCTGAGGGCTTGTACCATCCCTCTCTCCCTGCGAGTGTTGTTCCAAATCACCAAACCTAACAGGAACTTTCCACTTCAGGAGCTTTCAGGCACGGTGGAGCTGCTTTGACATCATGGTTTGAAGCAGATGTCAGAGCAGCTCACGCTCGCCGTGCTCCCAGCTCGTCCTGCACCATGTTTTACACAGGGAACATCTTTTCAACGTCTGCAGCGAATACATCAAGGCAGCTCCACGTCTCCACCACCACTCTCATTTACTCCCTAACCTATTTCTGCTCCTGTTCCTCTCCCGAGCACAAAGGGAACAGTGGGAGCAGGCTGGGCCTTTCAAGTGGCCAAGAAATTCACTCTGAAATTCAGCTCTTGCTCCAAGCACGGCCCAAGACTTGAAGCTGCAGAAAAAATGCCTCCAGCTTCCTTGTGGATTTTACTCACTGCACACGCTGAGAAAAAGAGGCTTATGTGAAACTTTGCTGAGAGAGGCAGTTAGAGATGTTTTCTAGTCCTGATAATACCCTCACATCCCGATCTGCACTCGCAGATAAAAGTTACTTTTGCTACAACAAGAGTTCGAGTGCAACTCACGCAGAATTCCCTGATAAGGACCAAAGCAGCTGCTCTGAGCAGAGCCTGGCGTGCCAGCTCCAGATGTTCTGACACAGGATTTGCAGCCAGCGTGGCACAGGAGGCCAATAAATCCCTCAGTGCTGCTGAAGGCCTGGGGGTGTTTATCAAACCCCCAATTTCTGTGATATGAGTGACACACGAGGTGCGAGCAGAATTCTTTTCCCTCTGCAGGTTTTTTTTCTCCCCTGCAACGGCCTCCCCATCCCAACCCCAAGCTCCAGGTCTCCTTGGGGAATTCAAGCCCAACCAGGGTGTTTTCCATATGAAAATTCAACAGCAGAGCCTCAAACTGCTTTGCATGAACGAGGCATCATCTTTTACAGGCGCTGTGCTTGGCTCCAGACGTGAACTCCATGTACAACAGCTCTTCCCTGCTGCAGCCTTTCATCTTATCAGCCCAGTCTGCAGGGGTGGATTTGGCCCTTGTCATCGTGCATGATATTATGTATGGCTTTCTCATTAGAGAAACGTCCTGCTCCCAAAGCAAACTGGCTGCCAGGACTCTGGCAGTGCCCGCTGGAGCCACTCATCCCTTCTCCTCTGCTGAGAGCCCTGCTCAGCCCCAGCCCTTCCTGCCAGCCAGGAGTCCCCAGGCAAACAGCGGCGAGCAGCAGTGCAGGGAAGCTTCACAGAGTGCCAGAAAGGAGGTATTTTGTGAAATATCAGCTTGCTGTGACATCCCCCGTGCGTTCTTTCACACCACCACTGTGTCAGTTTATGGAGTGGACTGATTTCAACAGCGCTGAGCTGGAGTAGCTGAATCAATGGATCTTTTACGAGGATCCTGGACTGGCAAGTTTTGCTCCTATTAATCCACACCCTTCCTAATTTTCAGGCTTTCCTAGATTGCAGTGGATCTTCATCAACTATTACCAACTGCATTAAATCACATTAGCAGGGAAGAGATGTTTGCAGAGCAACCCTCCCTGCACAATTTCCCCTCCTTATCATCATTCTTGGAGCTGTGTTTCAGAGCAAGAAGATCTGCAGCATAAAATCTCTCTGAATATGAAATTTTCTGAGTAATTTTGTCACAATTCTCCCAGGACATCCTAGTCAAGGCTGAACAATTCAGTAAAAGCCCTACAGAACAGCAGAGAAATTAATCATGCATTTTTAAGTGTTTTGAACCTCCTTGTAGGATTTAATGAAGAATTCTGGGGAGCTTTTAAAGGCATAGGGGGAAAAAAAAATCTCACCTAGTATATAAATTGAGTTCTTGATGTAAATTAAGCTGATGAATATAAGGGAAGATTTTTCACTATCTAAAGGCAATCCTGAGGCAATCCTTGATGTCTTCTTGCTGGTCTTTGTGATTTTTTTATTGCATTCATCCCCGCAGAAGTCAACAGCAGAGGTGTCATTAACTCTGCACCAAATCACTTCCAAAGTCCCCTCCTTCTGATTTTTAATGTTCCACGAGTGGAAGTTATCCACTGGCTGCTGCCTGAGCTGGAAATGTTGAGCTCCATTAAAAAATAAACGGTTTTCCTGCATAAAGCAGGGAGTAGCTGGATGCTGAAATAACCCGGGGAAAATGAAGGGGCTTAACAGGAGAAATTGAAAGCAGGTATCCAGTGTGTCATATCTTCCCGGGGAGTGCAGCAGGGCCAGGCAGTTAAGAACTTTATGGAGTGGCTGAGAAATGGCCTTTAGCCCGAGATGAATGGGATTGGCTTTAAAACACCCTGGGCACCAGCAGGTGACAGTCAGTAAACTCCAGGATATTGTTTAAGGATTGTGAAAGATGTGGAGGGGCTGGAATGTGTCCAGAGATGGAAACAGAGATGGGGAAGAGTTTGGGGCACCAGCAAAAGCTGAGGGAGCTGGAAAGGGGCTCAGCCTGGAGAAAAGGAGGCTCAGGAGGGACCTTGTGGCTCTGCACAAGCCCCTGACAGGAGGGGACAGCCGGGGGGATTTGGGATTTCTGCCAGGGAACAGGGACAGGAGGAGAGGGAACGGCCTCGGGCTGGGCCAGGGGAGCTCAGGGTGGGCACCAGCAGGAATTTCCTCATGGGAAGGGCTGTAAAGCATTGGAATGGGCTGCCCAGGGTGTGGTGGAGTCCCCATCCCTGGAAGTGGCACTTGAGGACAGGGTTTAGTGGTGAGTGTGGTGGTGCTGGTTTGACCCGACGATCTTAAAGGTCAAACCTCAACAATTCTGTGAATTATTTCACAACTTGAGCCAAAGTCACACAAAGAGTGGGCATCCAAATACCCGCCCAGAATTGTGGCATAAAACCCCCCTGCACCCAAACAACCCAACAAAACTTTCAACACCAACCTTCTTACTTCAAAGACATCCAAGAACTGATGGCAAGAGGCATCTTCATTATTCAGCTGCTGAGATAAAGCTGAATAAATAAGCTGTAAATAAAGAGCACAGGGTATTTCTGCTGGTGAGAAGGGGATGTTGGGACAGTGTCTGAGTGAAGGCAGCACCACACGTTTTTGGGAGGAACAAAGAGCTCTACCAACAGTACAGGTGAATCTGCACTCTCTGCCTGTTGAATCATTACCTTAATTTTTTTTAATGGCATGCAAAGACTGTGTCAGTGGCACTTTTCATTATCCACTTCAGCAGCCCAGAACTCCTCGGTAATTATGCCCATCCACTCTGCTTTGACAGTGCTAACGAAGAGAACAAGGGCTGCTGATAGTACACGGCTCCTTGTAAAGGATTCACGGCAGAAGCAATAATCTAAATAGCAAAGCTGATGAGTTTGCACAGTGCCTTGCTGCAGGGAACGTGCATTTTCTCTGGGATGGAGCAAATATCTCAGACTTGGGGAGCAAGTGTGATACAATGACTTTAAAAGCCATTAAATACAACTCTGACAGTCCCTGCTTTTGTCAAACCAGCAAACAAGTCACCCCCCCCTGCCTAAATCTCACTAAAAAGTGCTAAAAAATCTCCTTCACTCACCTGTCCCCCACCTCATTCCCTCATCTTTCCCTGACCTCATTCCCTCACCTTTTCCCACCTCCTTCCCTCACCTTTCCCCACCCACCATTACAGAAAACATTTTACAAAATGCAATTAAAAACATGATGAAATAACCTCAAGAAATCTATAAGCTATAGATTTATAAACTATAAAATCTATAAACTATAAAATCTGTAAACTCTCAGACATGATGTTCCCCACTGTGATAAACTGAATTTCAAAAATGAAAAGGATTCTTAGAGCCCTCATTTGTTTTGTTACAATCCAAGGCGTTCCTCTAAGATTAACTCAGAGTCTGAAGGAGCTTAAAGCCATTTTCTGTTGAATTTCTGGAACACATTCTTCAATGAGTTCATTGAACTTGGGGATCAGCACTGCAACAGCAGAACAGCCGAAGTTAAGGCGAGACAAACTGAAGCATCAATCTGTCTCAGTGCTTGTGAAATATCTGAAGATTAAGATCCTTGGCCAGATCAAACACCCCAGATTAGCACTAACGACATATTTAAGGCTTTTTCAACCTCCATTCACAGACAAATCTCCTCATTGCTGCAGATAAAGCTGCCTCATTAGACACTTCTCCATACAAAGGCTTCTAATATTTCTATTTTTCATCTGCCTTATACTTTTAAGCCAAAAAGAGATGCCTTACTATAAAAATAAAGGAAGTTTTTCATCTATTCACTGGGACACCTGACAGGATTCTGCACATCCGACTTCGAGACCATAAAGAATTTTGAAGAAGCAGCAGTTGGTTAAAAGTCAGCCTCTTGAAAAGGTTCATTTTTTTTAGGGGCAAAATATCAAGTTCTAATTTTGATACTGAAAATGCTTTGCAAGACTCAGCTCCTAATCCATCCATCCCCAAAGAAATACTCATCTGTTTAATCCAAAGAACAGTTTTGGGGGGGTTATCTATGTTTTGCCACCAGCTCTAAAAATGATATTTGGGCCTCCAATTATTTTATACACATCAATAAATCCCAAAGGTCCTTCAGACCCTTTGTCATGGCAAAAGACAATGCCAGGTGGTCCTGCTTGGTGCCAAGGCAAATATAAGGGTTTCAAATCCCTAATTTCATTACAGAATGGTTCTTTTGGAGGAGCAGACAACACAAGGTTTATATTTTTGCCTCATTCTCTGGATGCCTGAGGAAGGGGAACAGGTTCTGCCTGGAAACCATCTGTGCTCCCCCTTTTCCTGCTGGGAAGGGGGGTCGTGACTGCTCCATCTGGCCCAGAGACCACAAGAAAAGAGTTAAAGTCAGGAATCTCTGAACATCTAAGGGCAGAGTGATGTTCAGCAGCTGAGGGGATGTTGGGCAGGGGCCAATCCGAAATACAGCTAGGTGCAAATAGGACTGGGAGTCAACAATCCTACACCATAAATAGTGCAGAGTCCAGGGCTGTGGAGCTCCCAGAGTTACTCCTTGAAGGTTGAGAGTAGATCCCAAAGTTACTCCCCAAGGTCAGAGAGTAACTCTCAAAGTTATTCCCCAAGGGTTGAGAGTAACCATGAAAGTTACTCCTTGAAGGTTGAGAGTAGCTCTCAAAGTTACTCCTGAAAGACTGAGAGTAACTATCAAAGTTACTTCTCAGTGGTCTGGAGTAATTCTCAAAGTTACTCCTTGAACAATGAGAGTAACTCAAAGTTATGCCTGAAAGGTTGAGAGTAACTCTCAGAATTACTCCTCAAAGGTTGACAGTAATTTTCAAAGTTACTCCTCAAAGGTCAAGAGTAACATTCTGAGTTGCTCCTCAAGGGTTGAGAGTAACAATCAGTTACTCCTCAGAGGTTAAGAGTAACATTCCAAGTTACTCCTCATAGGTTAAGAATAACATTCCAAGTTACTCCTTGAAGGTCAAGAGTAACATTCAGAGTTACTCCTCAAAGGCTGAGTGATTCCCTACCGTAAAAGATTCTTGGAAAGGGATTGACAGCTGGGATTAACAGTTAATTCAAAGATTAACTTCAACATCTTGGCTAACAAAAAGGATTGATTGTGTCCATCTAATTCTTTGGACACAAACCTCAAACCCAGGACTAAACCTGGACCCAGCTGCACCAGGACTCACCTTGGGAAGGGTTCAGGGGGTCCTTGTTGGGTCCCCCTGAGTTCTCTCTGACACTTCCCTATGAAGGGGGAACTCAAGTGTGCCTCCCATCAAACCCTGCGAAACCTTTGTCACATTTAATACCAAGCCTTGGTAATTTGCTGGTTTATATCAACATTGTTATTTCTCTGCTATAAGCAAAGCTCCATCCTCAGAAAGAGAATCTCTCCGAAGACTTTAGGTGGGGAGGGAATTCTTGGTGTCCACAGGAACAGAATTTGCTTCACTGGAGGCAAAAGGGGTGAAAGAAAAGGAAATAATTCCTATTCCCAAAAGCAGATGGGAGAACTGGTAGCAGGAATGGGGAGAGAATCAAAATCAAGACTAACTCAGAGAATCAAAATCAAGACTAACTCAGAGGCTGAGCCCCCCTCTTGATTCCCCCTGGAGAGCACCTTCCATCAGGTGAGAACATCCTTTTAATCTGCTTGATTTCACTTTTCATTTCCACGCAGCCTCCACTTCAAACCACATCCCATCCCCTCGGCGTTCGTCATCCCAGCATTTCCATCCCTCTCGTACGTTTTATCCCATTAGGGGAGTTATAAAGAAATAAATTGGAATCACAACACACCTACAGCTTGTTCTGAAAGAGACTTAGCACTTGACTCCCCTACTCAGATGTCAATTTAACACTTTTAGCTGGATTTAAATTGAGTCAAGACCCATCAGTTTAAGGCAGAATCTCAATCTGCTCCCCCCCACACTTGTAAGGATTTGGATGGGGAAAAAAAAATCAAATAGTGCTACAACATGGGAATGCTCAACAATTCATTCCCTGCCTCATTCATCAGATTTGGGTGGTGCCCAAGCATGGAATGAGTTTGCTGGGAGTCCCAGCTGCTGGTACATCCTTCTGAATGGGCTCCTCCAGGAAAGGGCAGGCTCCAGGGATCCCCAGGATTTCCCTGCCTGTCCCACAGAAGCATCAGTTTCTCACAGAACAACAAAGATTTTTTTTCACTCCAGGTCATTATTTTCAAACCCTTTCTAAATCTTTCTAAATACAAAATGTCCGAGCCTTTCACTCAAACAGCAGCCAAGGAATGAAGGAAATGAGGGAGCTTTCCCCCAGGTGTTACTCAGATTTTTCCTGGGAAGAACAGGGCAGGAATTTGTCAGGAGTGGCTGAAAAGCCTTCAGGGGACACATGGAATTGCTCTGAATTCCTTTCCCCCACCCTTTCCCAAGGCTCTCTGCCACCAGCCACAAACCCCATTTTTGCCTGCGTGTGACAT
Source organism: Cichladusa arquata (assembly GCA_026413545.1). Taxonomy (NCBI): domain Eukaryota; kingdom Metazoa; phylum Chordata; class Aves; order Passeriformes; family Muscicapidae; genus Cichladusa; species Cichladusa arquata. The sequence continues at coordinate 1,597,866 of JAOTQP010000886.1, forward strand.
TTTGGGGCAGATAATCCTCTCATTTTCAGGACTGAGCACAAAGGTTGCCCAGTCACTAATGGGATTGTGGAATTACTCCTGAGAGGGGTGATTTTAGAGATGGTTCTTTTGATGCCAGCGTGAGCATTAGGATAAGCTCTGTATTTAACCACCATTACCAGTAATATCAGCTGCTCTGAATTACCTGGGACCGAGGTTCAGCGATGCCTGAGAAAATGGGAGTCAGATTTTCCAAAGCAGCCAATAATTCTGCCTAGGTGCTTTTTTAAAATAAGGCCCCCTAACACCCAAGCTTAAAGAGACTCATTTTCCAAGCATATCCAACCATTTCTCCAATTCTGATGCAGAATTCCAGCTTCCAATTCAGTTGAGGAAGTTGGGCTGGATGTTTAATTACCCGACAAAAAAAGCAAATCCAATTCCATCTATTTGCTAAAACCAGAATCAGCCCTCTGCTCCAAATTGCTGAAATGTGAGAAAACTCAAGAGCCTCTCTGATCTCTTCCCTGTCCTGTTTTCCTATGGATGAGCTGACACCCCAAGGTGATGTTTAGTGCCCCAAAACACTCAGCACTGCAGTGACATCACTCAGAGTTTGTCCCACGCTTTTGCCACAGCCCTGTCTCGACCCACAAGGATTTTCCTGTATTTTCTCTCCCTTTTCCTGTTGTGGAAGCCCCTTTGGCCTTCAGCCAGGCCAACCCAGCTCACACCACAGGCTCAGGGATGTCACATTTCCTAAGGACAAAACCCTGCCGCCCCATATCCTTGGAATGCATCAATCCCATAATTAGGTGTATTAAGAGCTGTGCCTGTCGTATCTCACTCATTTCCACAGACATAAGAAGTCACATTTAGAAGTCATTAAGCTGAAATGAAATCTTTGCTGGGCTTAATTAACTTAAATATTCATGAAACAGGATAGCAGGGGAGAGTGTTGTTCTTAATCAAAATAGACACCGCTGTTCCATAATGCAAATTCTGATTTCTTCTGTGGACAATGCCAGCTCCTACAAGAGCAGCAGCAGGGTTTAATGGCCAGCATTGGAAAGTGCAGCTGAGAAGGATTCACGTTGTCCCTTAGCTCCTGAACACAGGGGGAATTTGCTGATCCAAACATGTGCTTAACAATAACGTCGTGCCTAACACAGGAGTTACTTCCAGGGCCATTTATCACCATTTGCTCAGGCTGAATGCAGCACTCACCCCCTCTCCAGCCTCGGGAAAAGCTTCCCAAAGGCAGTTTCTCATTTCTGACTCGAGGCTGCAGCACTTCTGCAGCTCCTGGGCTGTTCTCCTTCACTCAGAGCTCTGTTCTGATCCCCAGAGCCTTTAATAAACCCAGTTCTCATGGATCACTGCAGACTCCTGCACCACAGCTGCTCCTCCTGAGACTGTCCAGACCAACTTTCCCCCCTCCTTCCTCCTCCTCCAGGCCCTGCCCAGCCCCTCAGAGCCCTGTGGGTTGGTTTTCAGTGTTCCACCTAAAGCAGAGGAGCTCCAGGGCAGGCTGAGCATCACCCAACCTCCCCCAGCTGCCCAGGGAACCTGTGGCTGCCCCTGGATCCCTGGAAGTGTCCAAGGCCAGGCTGGAGCACCCTGGGGTGGTGGAAGCTGTCCCTGCCCATGGCAGAGGGTGAAATGAAATTATCTTTGGGGTTCTTTCCCACCCAAGCCATTCCATTTTTCCACTATTCCTCTCTTTCTACACTAATGTGGAGCCTCTGTTGTGTTCCCCCAGCACATTCAGAGCCAAGGTGGGTCCCAAAATCTGCAGCCCCTGCTCATCTCCTCCATGGAGCAGCCAGAGTTGTTGGGGTGGATTTCCAGCCCCTCGGAGCTGGATGCATGCTCAAGTTAAATTTTCATAGAATCTGCTGAGCTGGAAGGGACCCATCAGGATCATGGATCCAACTCCTGGCCTTGCACAGGACGCCCCAAAAATCCCACCCTGTGCCTGAGAGCATTGTCCAAATACTCCTTAAGTTCAGTTTAATAAGAAAAAAATTCTGTGCCTCGGATTTCCTGCAGCAAACCCACCCTAGGATGAAGAAATGTCCTCTCCTTCACAAGCCCCAGTGGACAGGTTTTTTTTGGAAGATCTGGCGGGAGTGGCAGCAATCATTCCTCTTCATACAAACCTTTGTATTGAGGGAGGGTGCCCAAGAGTGGGAGCTCAAACTCCCCTTCCTTGGCTGCCAGAGGGAAATCCATAAAACTCAGCCCCTCTTGCTGGAATTCCTCCCCCTCCTGTGGCTGACCCAGGCTGTTCAGCAGGAAAAAAATTACACAAGATTTGTCGGGTTGAGAAGTGGAGCAGCAGATTGCCACGATAAGCAGAAAAACTACTTCAAAAATAGGGAGGAAATACAGTTTCACATTTCTGTTAATGGCAGCTTTGGTTTCATTATCTGCCAGCCCCGTGCTCAGCTTTGGATGCAATTAAAATGAGAGAAATAAAATACTCGATGGAAGGAGCAGCGTTTGCTGGTAATGAAATGTTTATGGATCAATTTGTACCCCAGTAAAGAGTGAATGAATTTACTGCAGGAGGAGAGAAAACAAAGTGGAGATAAGCACTGAAAATCACTTGGACTCCAGACATGCACAAAATGTTATTATTTCCCCTCAGAAAAGATAATATTGATTGTTGAGAAGTGTTTGGACAATGCCAACAATGTGTTTTGCTGATAAAATACAATGACCCATTTAAAAGATGTCTTTACAGAAAACAGCACGGGCTGAAATAAAACTCCACATTTCAAATCTCCTTTGATAATTCCCCAGAAGAGAAAACCTTGCCATGACCTCCTCTCCTCCACAGTTCTCCTCTCTCCAGGACACCGGGCTGGCATTGTGCTGCAGCAGGTGCCCCAACTTTTCCCTAAAATGTGACAAATTTCATCTGTTCCTACTTCATTTTTCACTTTTAATACGGGCAAAATCCTGTTTGCATATTTACAACAAAAAGCAAAAATTCAATTAAGTTCCTAAGGGCAGGAACAGATTTATTCAGTGCCTGGAATAACAAAAGCCTCAGCTGGGATGAAAGGGAAAAACATCTCCACGACACCAAACATTTAAAGGAAGTTTTGATCTGATGCAGTTTAATGTGTACACAGAGGGGGGAAAACTCTCAGAGAATTTTGCTGCTTTTAACTAAGATGAAATGTTTTATATCCTTGTGGGTTCAGCCACTATTAGGAACAGCACCAGCTCACAATCCCACAAAAGAATAACAAAGGTTTGGGGGGAAGCAGCAGGACGCCCTCACTGTTATTTTTACAGAAGAAATGAGTCTTTCTCTAATGTGATGGGGAAGAAGAATTTCATGCAAATCACCAGGAGAGGCTCAGCTTTGTCTTTAAGTTTGGGGATGATCCAAATCCTGCTCCTGGCTCAGCCCCAGCTGCGACACCGGCTTGGGAGAGGAGAAGCCTCAAACCTGGGGGAAAATGGGGCAGGGAGAGGAAGGGAGAGAAAGGGAGTGAAAGGGAGAGAAAAGGGAGAGAAATGGGAGAGAAATGGAGAGAGAAAGGGAGAGAAATGGAGAGAAGGGTAGAAATGGTGAAAGGGAGAGAAAGGGAGAGAAAGGGAGAGAAATGGAGAAAGAGAGAGAAATGGAGAGAAAGGAGGAGAAATAGAGAGAAGGGGAGAGAAATGGTGAAAGGGAGAGAAATGTTGAAAGGGAGAGAAATATTGAAAGGGAGAGAAAGGGAG
>JAOTQP010000886.1:1627918-1643597 GCA_026413545.1 Cichladusa arquata
CCAAGGCAGCCCTTACCCACTGGTTTCCAGAGGACAAGAGCTACCAGACCTTTCTACAGGATCACTGCTTCAACAAGCCCACTTCATCTGCACTGCTACCACCACCCTCACTAGCAGGCGTCAGGTTCTATCCTGACCCTGTCAGTGGTTTTTCTTTTGTGCTCTTGCATGTATTTTATTTTTCTCTTTTTTTCCTATTAAATTATATTTCTGACTTGCAGTCTCTCGCTGGTTTTGCTTTCAAAACCATCACACAGTGCCACATGGGCTGTGAGGGATCTGTGCTGCAGCCCTGCTGTTCTCACAGACATTCCTGGTGCCAGAAGTTCTCCCACCTGGCGCTCAGCTCCTTCCCTGCTGCCTCACTCCCTGGTGCTGAGAAATGCACAGAAAAAGGGCTCAGGCAGGAGCAGTTGTTTATCCCCAGGCACTGCCTGAGCCTGGATTTTCTGGCAGCTCCTTCCCACCGAGGTTTCTGTGCTGCACAGATGTTCCAGGGATGCCTCTTTGCCTCCTCAGTGAACAGCTGGTCCCTGCATGGGCTTCGTCCTGTTATAAGTACATATTATATTATTGGCTTTTTGCAAACATTAAAATTAATTCTCTATGTATAATGTTGGAAGTCTTTGCTGAATGAATAAAATTTTTCAGTTCTGTTATTAACAAAACTTAAGAATAATAGTGTGATAAATATATATGTAAATTTTTCTTGGACTACAACATGGTGATGTAAAAAGCTCCTGTTCATGTGACTAACTCAGAGGATGGTAAAAAGATAATCAGGAAATTCTTCACATTCTTGGATTATCCTATCTTGAGGAAGATAACCAGAACTCCAGGGAAAGGATTTATTGATCAGGAAGCAGGTGATGAAATGGCACCACAAAAAGCTTGATTTACAGGTTAGGGGGAATTAATTTGGATAACATATAAAGGCCTATGAATATTCAACATGTTGATGAATTTAAAGAAATGTTTTAGGAATTAGGGTGTGCTCTTGGCTGGATGTCAAGCACCTGTTATAACCTTCTGCTTTATCGTTTGTCTCTTATTGTCTTTTATGAAACTTTTAAAAATCTACCAGGAAAGTGAACCTCGTTTTTCACAGTCCCCTGGCTCTCCTGCTGTCGCCAGCACAAGGGGCCTGCTCTCCTCCTCACTCCCAGTTAATGCCAAACTCTCAAAATTAATATTAATTATTTCCCTCCCTCCCTTGTCTCTGTGGGTTTTTTTTTTTTTGCCCACATTTCCCCCGTGGATGCCAGAGCCTTCATCCCATTCCTGCTGTTGCTCCAACTCCATTGGTTCCACCCGCCTGGAGATGCTTGGGGAGAAACTTCCAGCAGGTTTTGGTGCAATGGCCTGGAGTAAAATTCCACCAGGGCTGAATTTCAGCAGAACACCAGCATTCCAGTTATTTCCATAAACAACATAAATAATTTTTTCCATAAAACAACAGCCGTGGGGACCTCAGCAAGGAGCAAGAAGTGGTGGGTGGTGCCTGCACTGTGCAGATAATTCACCTCCCCCTGCCTGGCCCCACCTGAAACACTTCAAAAAGTGCAAAAAAGTGTCAAACCAGAACAAGTTTTGATGGAATCAATTGTTTCCTTTCCCTGGGAGGATGTTAACTGAGATATAAAGCAAAATTGTTGATTTAAGCAGCTGTGCACAAACCCTTGTGCTCTGCTGCATCAATAACTCTGGGATAAACCGAGCTCCTCTGATATTTTAATCATATCCCAAAAATATCAAATTCCTCCAATTTTATTACAATTGAAAAGAAATCTGTCAGAGAGGTATTCTCCTGACATGCAGTTCCAGGGCAGTGGATTTTTTAGGGATGTAATTATTCCAGCTCCTCATCACAGAACCACAAATCCAACCTCCAAAAATCATCCTAACACAAGGCCCACGGAATCCAGCTGATATTAAACATCAGCAGGGCTCCAATTTCAGTTTTTTGGATCTGAACATGGTAATATCAGCTATTCCTCTTTTATATTAAAGCTGGGTCTTCAGGAGAGAATTCCTTCCCTAGGCAATGCTGGTAGGTGTGAACTCCCTGGAATTTTTCAGTCCCACATCCATTATGGATGAGATTATGATCTGTTCAACAATAACGGGGGAAAACAGAGAGACAAAAAGATTTGTTTTGGGAAAAGTTTCCTTGTGTTCTCAGCGAAAAAAAACCCACACAATATACATGGAAAAATATACTTGGAATAGCACATCAAGATGCAAGAATCTGGTTTGGTGATTAGGAAAGAATTGAATTTTGCACAGCAAAACAACACCAAAATATCCCTGGTTTGGATACCTGTGAGCAGCCCTCCCCTGCAAAATGTAAATTATAAATTTCCCTGCTTTCCCAGCAAGTGAAGTTCTGTAAACCAGGCTTACCTTCAGCCTTAAATGAATGTTTACATTGATAAGTAAATTGGAAATTACATCTCCTGCATGCATTACCCACGCTAATTCCACAGCCCTGCCTGCAAATATTGACAGAGCTCAAACTCATTCATTAGCCCAGATACTTACAAATCATTTGGATACTCCCAGTTTATGTCAGCTCCATTTTCCATGCTGGGATCAGGCATGGAAGGGAAGCTTCAGCATTTCTGCTCCAAATTCCCAGGGCAGGAAGGTGGAAAATGGAGATTTAACCAATTCTGGCAGCTTATGGAGCTGCTGTTTTCTACCTTCCCCCAAAAGCAGCTGCTCCTTCCCATTCCTGACCCTTTCCCCAACCCATTTGCAGCTGGATTCAACAAAACTGGGAAACTGGGGCAATAAACTGGGAAATAATAAAATAATTTGGGGCATTAAACTGGGAAATAAACTGTTCTGCTAAAGGGAACAGAATGGTTGAGGTTGGAATAAACCTTGAGGATCATCGAGTCCAGCACCACCAAGTGCCACATCCAGAGGTTTTTTGGGCACTTCCAGGGATGGGGACTCTGCCATGCACAGCCAGGGCTGGGCAGGTTTAGAAATGTGTATTAATCAAACTAATTGCAGAAGGAATTAATGTAATGTGGCACCAGGAGATGTTGGTGTGTTAAATTCTGTTACTTTTAGGGATCCCACTGGATCTGTTCCCTCCTGGAACAAGATTGGGGTGTCCTTGCTCCCCACAAGCAGGGCTTGAATTTTTACACACTCCAGATATTTTACTGAGGGCTCTCTCCACTGCAATCCAGGATTGGATTCCACATAAAATTCCACATAAAACCAGGATGTTCTGTAATGCTGAAAATAGATAGACACAGGGGGTGATCCTTGCTCATTTATAAACTGGTTTTATTTTTAAAAGTGCATCTATTATCATAAAATCCTAGAATATCCTGAGCTGGAAGGGATCCACAGGGATCATCAGTGGGAATTGTTACAAAACCCCAAAGGTCAGAGGATGTTTAACAATATTTCTGAACTGAATAGATTATTCAGTGATATGCTCAGTGTTGGCCATTCTTTCTGCTATAATCTCTATTTTTTAGGGTTTAAAAACACCTAAAACAGGTCATCAGGAAAGGAAATGGTAGTTGTAGCATAATATCAAAAAAGGAAATAATCAGCACATGCCCCTAAAATCTTTCCAGTTGTCTCATCAAACTGCTGGTGGTTTGGAGAAAAATGAGTTTTAATTTGTTTGGGTTTATTTCTTAACTTTTTGGAAATTTTGAGCACCACAACCTACACAGAACCCCTGGAAGCAGCCCTGGCTCCAGTGGGGGCAGTGAGAGGGAAAAGTTGGGATTTTCACATGGACAGGACGGGATATTTCATTGCCCATCAATGCCACTTCTCAGAAAAGCATTTAAAGATCTCTGTAAACTCACCCTTGAGGAGAAAATAAATGAGTTTAGGCTCCCCCAAGAATGTTCAGCATAAAGTTTTTACCACAAAGTAAAAGCCAATATTGAAAGTCACTTCAAACATTTGATGGGCACAATAGAAAGAGCCCAGAAAAGAGCTGCTGACAATTCTTTAGGATTCTTTCAGAGCTAAACTTGCAGTAGCCATTGATTTTTTGTTTTCTTCACAAGTATAGATATATTATTGAATACAACCCAACAGTTTATAAACCAACTTTCTTGTGCTTCTGAAATATTGATGGCTTTTAGAAGGTTGGAAACTTGACTGAAAAAACTCAGTTCCACATATGAGGTCTAAAATGATGCAGCTAAATCTATACCAAAGGAAAAAAAAAAAAAAAAAACCAAACCCAAACAACCCCAAACCACATTTGTCTTAACTGCTGCTTTTTATAGGTTTTAAAAAACTGACATTCATCAAATTCTTCCTGAAAAAAAATCCCCCAAAACTCAACATGTTTTTGTTTCCCCTTCTTTAAATGGACTTGTCTTTTCCAAAATTTTACTTCTTGCTGGTTCAAAAATCTTCATGTTAGGCCTTTTTAATTGAATAACATCACTCCTGCTCTGGCCCAAAAAAATCACTTACTTCAGAGAATACACCAAGAAAATTTGGTCTAAACAACTCTCCCATAATCCTGCCATGAAGTTGTCAGCTTACTCAATGCCCCTAAAAGGTTTTTATAATATTTCCATATTTTCACAGAAATAGAGATGTTTTTGCAGAGATGGATTCTTCTGTGCTTTTTACACTAAATATTCCAATATAAATATTCCCAGCCAGGGTTCCAGCCTTCTTTCCTTTTCCTGGGATGGTTACAGAGCTGGGATTCACAGGAGAAATGACAAATATTGAGGTGATACCCCCACCCCTGAAATTGCTCTTGGGACACTGGGGAGCCCCTGAACAAGGAGCTCATGATAAAAAAAAAAAAAAAAAAATTAAAAAAAATTACTGAGGTTTAAAAACAATCTCCACTCACGGGTGTTGCCAACTAGCTTTTCTTAAAGGATTTTCTGCAGTTTGAAGAGTGAGGCCAGAGCTACACAAATGCCACCCAAAAATTCCCAGAGTAAAACCAGGCTTATAAAAAAATCCCACCTTAAATATTCCCACACACAAAGCAGGGCTACAAAAATCCCACCCAAAAATTTCCAAGAGCAAAAAAGGGCTGTAAAAAATATGGCCTAAAAGTTCTAAAGAGTCAAACAAGGCTACACAAATCCTGCCTGAATATTCCCACACACAAACCAGGGCTACACAAATCCCACCCCAAAAATTCCCAGAGTAAAACCAGGCTTATAAAAAATCCCACCCAAAAATTCCCACAAACAAAGCAGGGCTACACAATTCCCTCCTGAAAATTCCAAAGAATAAACAAGGGCTACACAAATCCCACCCCAAAATTCCCAGAGTAAAACCAGGCTTATAAAAAAATCCCACCTGAAAATTCCCACCAACAAATCAGGGCTAAATGAATCTTCCCCCAAAATTCCCCCAAACAAAGCAGGGCTGAGAATCTGCCAGAATTCTGTGTGCTGGCCATGCAAACAAACAGGAAAAACTTCTGATGTTTTCCATGGATGCTCCCCACATGATTTAATTCAGGGAAAGTGAGGCAGTGAGTGCTGAAGAGGCAGAACTAGGAGGGAAAAGCACTTAAAACTTGATGGATTCAGCCTCTGGAAGAAAAAAGGGGAGGATAACTGGAGTTTATAGCACAAATCCCAGCTGCTCTGTGGTTTTCCATCCCTCCCAATCCATCTCTGTTTTTACCAACAAATGTTTTCAGCCACTGGCACAGGGCAGGTTGTGGATCCACCTGATGCCAGCCTGTGGAATCACTGCACCTATGGAACAAGAGATTCCAAAGAAGCTGGAGCAGGATTTTCCTCACCTGGGAAGCCAAAAAATTGCTAAAAATGCAGCTTTACTTTCACACAGCCTCACCCCAGCCCTGCTCCTGCCCAGCTCTGCCCTGGCTGCTGCCCAAAACCCACTCTGTGCATCGAAATCAGCAGAAGCATCACATAAAAGTGGAGGGTCAGCTTCTAAAACCCACCCTGGAGGGTTCAAAAAACAAGCAGAGCTGGCACTTCATGACAGGATTGATGGGCAGGGTGGGATTTGCTCAAATGCTGGACTTGGAGGCCTTTTGCAGCCTTAATGATGCAATGATAAGGTTCCTGCTGGGGTGAAAACTCACATCCCTCTTTTAACCTCATCCCAAAATACAACTGGTGTAAAGGCCCTCTGGACATGATGCCAATGAGAGGTTTTTCCTTTGCTGCTTTTCTTGCTGCTGCAGCTTTCCCCCCCTAAATTTCCACCCTTTATTTCCCACACCATGTCTGGTTGCTAAATTCAGACCCGTGCCCGTATTTCTCTGCACTTCTGAAGCTATAAACTGATTTTCTGCCTGGTGGGGCACAGATAAAAATTCCCTGAATGTGGGACTCGGGATCTGAGCATCTCCAGCCTTAAGGAGGTGTTTCCATCCCCAGGTCCTGTGCAGCTCTAACGAGCAGCCCTTTATCACCTCCATCAGCTAATTTAACTCTGAGCCTTTCAGATGCTGCAGCACAGACTTGTTTTACTTCATCTACATCTCTATCGACCTGTCTGTCATTTACATTATTTATCAAAGCCTGGCAGAGCTGCAGAGCTCCACCAAAATCCTGCTAAAACAGCCAGGCCCTGCCCAGAAAAGCTGTTCTTTTGAAGATACCAGGTGTGACATGAGGGGAAGGGCAGGTGTGGTACTGGACACGAAAATTCCCCCTTTTTCAGTGTAATACACTGATCATCCCAGGGCTGAGGTCAGGGATGCTGAGGAGGAGGAAGGGATGGCTCCCTGCAGTGATTCCTGAAGCTTTCCCAGCTTTTAAACTCATCTCCATGCCTGGAACACCTGGCATTTCCTGGGGGTGCTGCCCAGGGCTGCCAGGGAAGGTTTGCTCTCTGTGGTTATTGCAGCAGGAGGCTGAAAAGGCACAGCAAGCACAGCAGCCCCCAGGGTGGGGTTTCCACCGAGGCCTGAAGGTTTTACACAAATCCCAAATCCCCAAAATTCCCACAAACAGAGCAGGGCTGCTCAAATCCCACCTGAAAATTCCTACAAACAAAGCAGGGCTAACCAAATCCCACCTGAAAATTCCTTCAAACGAAGCAGGGCTAACCAAATCCCACCTGAAAATTCCTTCAAACGAAGCAGGGCTAATCAAATCCCACTCAAAAATTCCTATAGACACACCAGGGCTACAAAAATGCCACCCAGAAATTCCCACAAACAAAGCAGGGCTACACAATTCCCTCCTGAAAATTCCAAAGAGTAAACAAGGCCTACACAAATCCCACCCCAAAATTCCTACAGACAAACCAGGGCTACAAAAATCCCACCCAGAAATTCCCATAAACAAAGCAGGGCTACAAAAATCCCACCTGAAAATTCCCACAAACAAAGCAGGGCTGCAAAAATCCCACCTGAAAGTTCCCAAGAGTAAACCAGGGATACACAAATCCCACCTGGAAATTCCCAAGAGTAAACCAGGGTGACAAAAATCCTACTTGAAAATTCCCACAGAAAACCATGGCTACACTAATCCCACCCCAAAATTCCCACAAACAAAGCAGGGCTACAAAAATCCCACCCCAAAATTTCCAAGAGCAAAACAGGGCTACACAAACCCCACAGGAAAATTTCCTGGAGTAAAATGGGACGACCAAACCCGACCTGGAAATTTCTCACAGAAAAACGGGGCTACAAAAATCCTGCCTGGAAATTTCTGCAAAGAGAGGAGACTTACACAAATTCCACCTGAAAATTCCTAAGAGTAAAACAGGGACACACAAATCCTATCTGAAAATTCTCAAGAGTAAACCAGGGTTACAAAAATCCCACTTGAAAATTCCCACTAGCAAACCAGAGCTAAACAAATTCCACCCAAAAATTCCCAGACACAAAGCAGGGACTCCCCAAATTCCACCTGAAAATTCCCACAGAGAAAGCAGGGCTACACAATTCCCTCCTGAAAATTCCCAGGAGTAAACAGGGGCTACAAAAATCCCACCCAAAAATTTCCATGAGCAAACCAGGGCTGCAAAAATCTGGCCTAAAAATTCTAAAGAGCAAAACAAGGCTGCACAAATCCTGCCTGAATATCCCCACAAACAAACCAGGGCTACACAAATCCCACCCTAAAATTCCCAAGATTAAAACAAGGCTTCACAAATTCCATCTGAAAATTCCAAAAAGTAAAACAGTGCTACACAAATCCCACCTGAAAGTCCCCTAAAGCAAAACATGGCTACACACAATTCCCTTTTCCAAAGCCATTTCATTTTGATGCAATTATTAACTAAAAACCTTAATTAAATGGGAATAAAACATCAATTCCCACCCAAAGATCCTGCAGTGAGTGTCCAGGTGTGTTGCTTTCTACTCTGGTATTCTCTTCTTGATAGCAGCTGATGGATTTTAATTTATTTATCCACCTTCACCAGGGCATTGCTGCACCCCTGAACGTTTCTATCACCCATCAAATAAAAGCTAAACCCACTTTAAATAACTTTAATAACTTCTTACACCTTAAGGAACCTGCATAAAAACAATAAGCAGAGAGGGATGCACACTTTGTGACACCCAATTAGTGCAAGTTATTTTCATTTCCACAGTTCTAAACCCAGCTCCAGTTTGAACTTTAATGAGTTTAAGCACCAAGAGCCCTCATGCTGATCCACTGGACCAGAATGAAATTCAAGCACTACTTCAAAACTTATTTGCATAGAGAAATACAAACCAGGAGGCATTTGCATCTCTCCAGGGGCAGTGTCAGTTCTTGAAAGATTCACAGCTCCTCATTTTAGTTGATTTTAGGAGAAGGAGGTGACCAGAGCCCCCCAGGAAGAGCAAGGAGCTTGTGATGAGCTCCAGAGGAAGGGATTCAACCACTGAACCAAGCCTAGAAACTCTCATCTGGGTCTTAAAAAAGCTGCTGCAAATTTGGGGTGGTTTTTTTAAAAGGATCAAGAGGAAGAAGCTGCCCTGCTTTTCACAGCCAGTCTCAAACCAGAAGCACCAAAGTTTAACATTTGAGCAACAAAATGAGAATTTTTTCGTGTTTTCCCTATGCAGGTGCCCAAACCCTGCTCCCAAGGTCGGGCAGACATTCCATTCAGGAATGCCCCATGCCTGGAATGGGTGGGAGTTCCTCATTAGTCTTGTTCTATAATTTGGGACAGTGTGAGGTGTCCCTGCCATGGCAGGGGTGGCACTGGGTGGGATTTAAGATCCTTCCAACCCAAATCATTCCAGGATTCCATGATTTAACCCTGCAGGGAGAGCAGAGGGAGGGAACAGCCAGTTCCTGGGGACACTCAGGGATATCCTGCCCATCCCATTCCCTCTCCAATGAGTCCTCAAGGAAGATGCACACACCAGGGACAGATCCAGCTCTGGACTGAGAACATCCAGGCCTGGCCCCAACCTGAGCAGGAATTCCAGCCCTTGAGCCCAGGAAAGAAAATGAACTGTAAATCATTCCCAAGGCACTTGCAGATAAAGCCTAAACTAATTAATATCAGAATTATTGATGCACAGCAAATATTTTGCAACGAATTTATCTGAAACTCTGCCACTACTTCCCATTTCCCAGCATTGATTTATAAATCATTGAACAAACAGTGGCATGTCCAATAAATACTTTATGAATGTTTGCCAGCCATTTATCTTACATAATATGATATAAATACATTGCAAATACCACAATGTTTGAGGAGACTGTTTATAAATTGCAACTTGAGTATCACCAACAGTTTATTGGAGTGTTGCTCCCTTTGTCCAACACAAGGAGTTCAAAAGAGATTTTCTAGCCCAGGCCATTCTCTGATTTTATGACAAGATTTTATGATGCGTTTTGCTCTAAATTATTATGGCCACATTTTCCATCCCAGCAGAACACTGACAGTATTTGCCAACCTGCCCTCTCTTTCAACCCTGAATCCCAGGAGGATTTGGGAGGAAAATGCTTTCTTTCCCCTCCTTCATCAGCCTCTCAAGATGCCCTGGATCCTGCTGTTCTGAGCACAACCTTTTAGCAAGGAGAGCCCTCCAGAGCGCTGGGGAGCCCGAGGCACTGATTGAAAATCACGAGTTTGTGCCTTATCAACTTGATTTTCCTCTGTCTTTTTAATACACAAAATATCACTGGGGGGCAGCAGGGGAGGGGGGCAGGCACAGAGGCTGGTTTGGCTTTGTCACTGATTTCTGTTGTCACTCAGAGCAGGCTTGCAGAGAGCTGGGTTTAATCTCAGAGTCACAGAATCACCAGGTTGAGATCTTCAAGATCATCGAGTCCAACCCAGCCCTAACACCTCAACTAACCCACGGCACCCAGTGCCACATCCAGGCTTTATTCAAACACATCCAGGGATGGTGATTCCACCAAATTTTTCCATGCTGTGCAGCCCCAGCTATGTTCCCAGTGCCCAAAAAGTGCCTTTCCCTCATCACCCTGACATTTCCAATCACTGAAGTGCATCCTATTGAACTGTGTGAAATCAAAGAGATTTTGCATCCTCTTGAGGGGGAAAAAAAAGGAAAAAATCATATTGTGCTTTTACTGATGTGGCAGTGCTTTGGCTTCTCCAGCTGAACAAAACCCGTGGTGTTAAATGGTTAAATGGGTGGCAGAGGGTGGTGGCACAGAGCTGGTGGCAGTGCCTGGCCCAAGGTTTATTTCTGGACCCTTCTGTTTTATTTCTGGATCCAGGGATGCATTAAATCTGTACCCACACAACAGAAGCTGAGGCAGAACAACACTGATGAAATAAAAGTGTCCCAGACCTTGGAGTGACAACAGATCCCACAACATTTCCTCCTGTAACACCCAGGTTCTGCCTGAAAGGAGCTCAGGGTCTTCATTCCTTTAAAAATCTGAACTTTCCCTGCAATCTCTCCTCGACAAAGCCCTGGAAATACATCAGTGGGCAGAACCTGGGTGCTAAAGGTGCCAGACAATGAGACACCAGATCAAAGCCTCACTCTAAGGTGGATATTAACACTCAAAGGTGAATGTTAACTCAGTTTTAGATCCTCAGCACAAAGCACTAGGGCTCTGAAGCACTTTAAGTGGAGCAGGGAAAGAAAAAAAAAACACCAAAGAACTCTTTGGAGTTGCAGGTGAACAACTGGGCAGGAACTTTTTGAAGGGTTTTGAGGTGTTCAAATGAAAAATGCATCAAAGGGGGGAAAAAACCTCAACCAATCAACCCAATCAGGGTTTGCAGGAGGGAAAAGCTGTCCTTGGGAGTAATTCTGAGTCAGACCCTCAGACACTCTCCCAGGGCCGCAGATCAGACCCAGATTCAGTTTTTATGGCGTTAGAATGAACAGAAGTGACACATAAACGTCACTATCATTATTTTTTATATTTTTAACAGCTTGCCAAGCTGAAATAGAAGCTCTGTCCCAGCTCAGCCACAGCAGCTGAATTCTCCCCAGTGTTTTCCTTTCCAGGGATTAAACACAAAACATGCAAGGCAAGGAGGCAACGCCAGGCAAATGACATTTCAGCTAATTAGAAGGCTACAAGCAGCTAATCACACACGAGTCAGTCCCTTGGAAAAGTCGCCCTGAATGCCAAGGGTGAGCAAAGGAAATATTTACATTTTCTGAGGATGCACTTTGCCCCAAAGGGTAAACAAAGGGTAAACAGAGAGAATTGCTGGTGATTTCTTCCCGTTCCTCCTTCCTGGGAATGGAAAAGTCAGGGAAATCAGCTCAGGACCGTGGGAAAAGCTGTCCAGAGCATCCCAGCAATGGGCACGGGGTAAATCCTGCTCCAAGTGCAAGTGCAGAGCTCCAATTAGCATTATCAGCATCCTAATCAGCAACTCACCCATCAGCACTGAAATCCTGCCATTTTAACATTCCTTCACGTTTGGAAACTTCCTTTGTCTTTCATGAAACCAAATCCCCACCCAGAAGCCAGGAAGTGATGCTTAAACATTTATTTTCCTTTGAAACATTTCATTTTCTAACACGAGGATTTTACAACTCATTCACTTATCTAGGTATCTATACATATATATATAGTTAAAGTAGCATTAATTATATTTTAAATAGTTTCTACAAAATCCTCCATATCCTCCCAGATTCCAGCATTATCTAGTAAAATAATCAGGCAATTATCTGCCTTAAGGTTAATTGACACATGACTCTGTCTCATTTTCTACCCAGGAAATCAAGCTCCACGTGTTCCCTATGTCACGGGTTTCTAGGACCAATCACCCATCCTCATTCCCATTCTTCCTCCCTCAAATATCCCATTATTAATAGTTGTGTGTTCGAGAAGCAGCTGATTTTATGCACAAATTCCTTCACACTTCATCTTGAAATTAATAATAATAATAATAATAATAATAATAATAATAATAATAATAATGGAAAAAATAAATAATCATGGATTGGTTTGGGTGGGAAGGGAGCAGTCCAACCCCACCAAGGCAGGGACACCTCCCACTGTCCCAGGTTGCTCCAGCTTGGCCTGGGACACTTCCAGGGCTGGGGCAGCCACAGGGTTTCTGGATAAGTGTAATTATTCAGGAATATTCTGTTAAAAAGGAAGGACTGGGCAGACATTCCTAAGGAATCTACCTAATGCAAAGCCCAGCATCACCTGCACCCCACAAAAGCTCATGGCAAGAATTCCTTGTCAAATTAACTCCAGAGAGAAGTGGCAGGGACAGAAACAGAAATGCAGAGTGCAGGATAGCCCTAAAAAATGCAAGAAGGAAAGAAGGAATTTTTGAGAGATTAAGGAGCACAGGATGGTGAGGATGAAGGTGAGGAATGGCTGCAGGACTGAGGAGGGGTCTGACATACCAGCAGCTCTTTAGGCTGATGAGGTTATAAATTTTATTTCTGTCCATAAGTTTTTCCTCTTTGTAGGAAAATCTCCCAAGAGAGAGACACAGAGAGACCCTGGTGCCTGCCCAGGAGGGAAAAGCCTCTTCCTGATGCCCTTTGCTGATCACCTTGACACACGATTTCTGTGTGCCTGGGCACTGCTGCTACTGCCCATAAATCCGTGGCAAATTTACTACCTGTGAGAGGCTGAAGCCATTTTCTGGCACAAGATCTGCATCTCTCTCGTGTGTGCATGTGTATGAGCACAACCTATAGCTCCTCTGAATTATTTATAGACAAACAAGTAATTAAGATTTTTATTCTGCCCATTTCGAAGAGTGGAAGGGAAAAAAAAAAAATCTGCTTTATTCTTTCATCAAGGAAGCTGCTGGCCAAGCTCATAACTCTGTCTGCACACTGTAAAGAATGGGGTAAGTGGTTTCTCATCAAACACACTTTGCATTTTATGGGATGCTCTGAAAAACTAAGTGGCTTAGTGACTTCTGCCAATGTCACCAAACGAGAGAGCTCAGAACAGAGAGCATCCTCTCCTGAACCACACATCCTCCCTAAGGCTGTCCAGGAAAATGGTGGAGAGAGAGGAGATTTCTGCCCAGGTCTGGGTCAGGGGACTGTGGAGTTCCTCAGAGTGACCAGCTCAATACACAGAAATTGATTTGTTCTTGACTTTCACACGTCCTTTTTAACCTCCCTGTGCATTCCCACTACATTCACTGAATCCTTTCACAAGGTGACCATGGAGGGCAGGGTGTTTATGAGCACAAAAACTCTTGGATCTTATTTCCAGCTCATTCATTTTCTCACTTTGTGACCCTGAAAATGACTTTTAATACAATAACAAATGACACTCTGGGCTGGGGGAAGGTGTCCCTGCTGTGGCAGGGGGCTGGAACAAGATGGGTTTAAGGTTTCTTCCAACCCACACCACCCCAAGATCCTATAACCAATCCTAGCTACTATTTAAATATTTAAAAATAAGGAAAAATAAATAATAATAAATATTATAAAATAAGGAATAAATAAGTAAGTAAATAAATAAATAAATATTATAAAATAAGGAATGCTTTGAAAATCAAACCTTGCAGCTCTGAGGTCGCACACAGCTGTGCCAACACAGAATCATTCACATCACCTTCAAAGAAAGGAAAAAAAGGAGAACAATGGAGCAGAACCAGATCACCAGGCAGCCCAAGATAAATGAATGAGGTTGGTTGGAAGGTGGTTTTCTTCTTGAGATGAGTTCAAGTACAAAATGAGTGAGTCAGTTCTTTGCCCTTCAGATCACAACCTCCCTCTGGTGATTCTGAATGTCAGAACAATTTTAGGAGTTAAAAAAATGAAGTGAGAGCCTTCAGCCATGGCACTGCCCATGCTCTCACACCAGCAGCACTGGTCTGTCACTGAGGTGTTTCTCCACTGTGATAGAATTGAGAAAAAAGTGATTTAGTGCCTGCTCAAATGCCAGGAGCAACACTTGCTAGGGAAACTGAGACATGCAAAGGGATACAGGTCACCACAAAATTTTTCCTTAAAAAAAAATTAAAAAAATAAAAATCACTATAGATACCACATCAGCCTACTGAATTATCATCAATAGCCCAGAAACAACTGGCTACAGAGATCAAATATCTGTAAGCCAGTGACGCTCCTGCATCAGACCCCCAGGGCTGTCCTAAGAGTCAGGGTTGATATTTTTGCTTGTTGCTGTAGCAAATAATAAAAAGAAAATACTCAACATTTAACAGAAGTGCCCCATGCAGAGGAAAAAGTGATTTATAAGTGAGAGGGAAACGTGTTTCACTAATTCTGCTGAAGTGGAGCCGTGCTGCTCTCGCTGGCTTTGGGAGAACATCCCACTCTCTCCTGGCCTGGGAGGTGTGCTGGGCAATATTTCTCTGCAGCACCATGAATTTAATCACATCAACATGTCAGCAGAGAAAAATGGAGCACACAGGGGCCTTTTTCCCTTGTTGTTTAGCAGCAGAAATGGATGTTTCCTTAAAGAGGCAGAGGGGTGAGCTGCACAAGAGGTGTAACCTCTGTTCTCACCTCTGGGCTCCGCTTGGACTCCACTCCCCAGGGATATAAATCAGGATTTTTGTCACTTCAGCACAGCTGATTGTGTTTGTTCTGGCACAGCCAGGGTATAAAATGATGGCATTTGTACTCCAGTGGATCCCCAGGGTGGCTGAGGAGCCCTTTCTGCCGGGATGGAGCTTGGGAATCCTTCCACAAATCACAAGTGGCCAAAAAACCACAGGACCAGTAACAGCACACACTGCTGACTCCTGCAAACTGCAGCCTGGCTTCTTCCCACCACCAAAAACTGATTTCCACAGGAAATAACGAGTTTGGAGTGACACAGACACTGCCACACCTCCAGCAGTGCCTGGGGCAGTTACCACCACCATTAATTCACACCCACTTCTCTCAAAGCTTTGGGGACAAAGCCAACAGCAGTGAGAAGGAGGAAATACCCCAAGAAAACCATTCAGAAATTCATCCAATTAAAGAATAAAGCTCCTCAAGGCAAGCTGGAATTTCCCCCAGCAGATAAATGAATTTCCCAGTGTCTCCTCCCCCATGTAATGACCCCAACCTTAACCCAGCTCTTTAATGAGCTGCCCTGAACTACCCCACCCCAAACCCAGGCAGGATCAGAGGCACTTGCTCCAAACAGAGTGGTAATTAAAGTGAATTTATATTAATCCAGGAGAGCTAAAGGAAAGGACAATGATTTATGAGCAATATTGCTGGTATTTTCAAGAGGCATACAAAGCATTAAAAGGGAATATTTAAAACTATTAGTTAGGAAAGCTGCTGTAATTGGAGAAGTAATCCAAAATGTCTTTGGGGCATTTGGTTCCTCCT
>JAOTQP010000886.1:1682646-1694354 GCA_026413545.1 Cichladusa arquata
GGACTGCTGCCAACACCCTGACTGACTGACGGGTGTCAGCTTGGATTCTGACTCTGGCAGTGTTTTGGGATTGTTCTGTGTAATACTGTATTTCTATTTTAATTTTCCTAGTAAAGAACTGTTATTCCTATTCCTATATCTTTGCCTGAGAGCCCCTTAATTTCAAAATTATAATAATTTGGAGGGAAGGGGTTTACATTTTCCATTTCAAGAGCGGCTCCTGCCTTTCTTAGCAGACACCTGTCTGCCAAACCAGGACAGTGAATTATCCTGCCCTGAATTATCCAGCCCTGCTGTTGGCCTTGGTGCAGGGTTTGTGTTTGGGTTTTGGGCTGTTTGTTTAGCAGAGCAGGAGCCAGGGGAGGCTCTGAGCAGCTGCTGTCACACACAGGCATGGCCAGGTCACCTGTCCAACACAACCTGGGCTCCAGGAAATGTTCCCAGGCAGGAACAGTGGGAAGGGAAATGGGGAGCTCAGGCTGGTTACTATGGAGAGGAAATAATCTGATTTAATCGACACCAACTGTGTCTGTTTTGTTTTGATGTCTCTGAGGAGAAATTCTCCTTCTCTTGAACTCCCACCCAATGTCACCTCCACAAACCCCAATTTATCCAAAGATTTAAAGCCTTTATTCCACCTCCAGGAATTCCACTGGGGAGAGGGGATGACCTCGTGCACACCTGGTGTGGGTGTGACATTTGGGGACAGGGTCAGTGCTGGAAATGGGGCTAGGGTGGGACTTGGTGACCTCAGAGCCCTTTTCCTTAACAATTCCATGAACCCATGATTGCCTCTTTACCTGAAGCTGTGTTGAGACCTGACCACAAAATGGAAATAATCACAGAATCACAAAATCCTGGAATGGTTTGGGTTGGGGAGAGACATTAAATTCATCCCATCCCACCCCTACCATGGGCAGGGACACCTCCCACTGTCCCAGGTGCTCCACCCTGGCCTTGGGCACTTCCAGGGATTCAGGTGCAGCCACAGCTCCTCTGGGAATTCCATCCCAGCCCCTCCCCACCGTCATTCCATCCCAAATCCCATTTAAATCTCCCCTTTCCCAGTGGAAGCCATTCCCTGTGTCCTGTCCCTTTGTCCCTTGTCCCCAGTCCCTCTCAGCTCTCCTGGAGCCCCTTTAGACCCTGGAACGAGCTCTAAGGTTACCCTGGAACCTTCCCTTTCCTTGAAAATGGGAACATGGCCATCTACAATTAAAAAAATAAAAACAATTTATAAAAATCCCAGCTCAATCAGCTGCTGGCAAACAGCTGGATACAAGATTTGGAGTCATGTACACATAAACTTAATTGAAATAAAGTTATTAAGCACTGCAATAAATTCAGCTTGGGTGGATGAAAGGCAACACCTTAAGGAAGGAAGGGGGAAAATGGGTTTAAATAATTAAGGATCTATTTATGAATGTTTTCCTGAAGTATTCATGAGAATCTCTTCACTGGGATAATAAAGGATAAAATAGAGAATAAATAGATTCCATGGGAACAGCAAAGGTTTTCACTGAGCTGCAAACCCCTGGAAGGAATATTTGGAGAGGGAGTGGCACAGGTGAGAAATTCCAGCTGGGGGTTTGGGATTGGAAATTTGTGTAAATCTTTGGGAAAAACAAGAACTTGAAAGCCATTGAGTCCAATAGAACCCAGCACCACCACTGTCACCACAAAATCCTGTCCCCAAGGACATCCACAGTTTTTTTGAATGCTCCACCACTCCCATGGGCAGCCTATTCCCAAATATTCACTAAGATAATAAACACTATTCCAGCGTTTCACAACCCCTTCCATGATTTCTTTTTCCTTCTTTCCAATCCAAACCTTCCCTGGTGCAACTTGAGGCCGTTTCTCCCAGTCCTGTCACTCCAAACCAAAATCTTTGACCCTCCCCACGTTCCTTTGCTTTGTCTGAAGTCACAGAAAACGCATTTCTGGACATCACAGTAATCACTCTGTAAAGGTTAATTAACAATAACCAGGGAATGATCTCCAGCCTCGCAGCAGAGCTCTGATTTGGGTAATTGGAGCTTTGTTCCACGTTTTAATTTCCAATACTTGCTCCCAGGACCCCAGTGACACTTGGAATGACAAACTGCCCTGGACAGGCTAAGCAAAGTTTCCCAAATTCCCTCTGATTCCAAGAAGAAGCTGTTAGATCCTGGATTTGGGGGTTGCAGGGGGCTGCCCTGGGGCTCTGGAATATCTGCAAATCCCAGAAGA
Source organism: Cichladusa arquata (assembly GCA_026413545.1). Lineage (NCBI taxonomy): Eukaryota > Metazoa > Chordata > Aves > Passeriformes > Muscicapidae > Cichladusa > Cichladusa arquata. The sequence continues at coordinate 1,684,879 of JAOTQP010000886.1, forward strand.
GCTGGAGCTGCAATGGAGCCTGGCACTGGGCACCAGGGCAGGGAAAAGCTCCAGGTCCTGACACTGCAACAGATCATCATAAAACAAGGAGACAGGAGGATTTATGGGATGTTCCCCTTCCTCTGGGGCAGCATCAACAGCTGGTGTGTTTTCGGGAACAGGGAGATTGGAGGATTCCTGAGGCACCTGAACACGGCCCCAGTGCAATTCCTGAAATCAGGAAATCCCACCTGAGCAGGGGCTGATTGTCCAGAGTGGCTGTGGCTGCCCCTGGATCCCTGGCAGTGTCCAAGGCCAGGCTGGATGGGGCTTGGAGCAGCCTGGGACAGTGGCAGGGGTGGGATGGGATGGGATTTAAGGTCCCAGTTCCCACCCAAGCCATTCCAGGAAAAGATTCCATTTAGGTAAGTCCCAGTTCCCATTGCTCTGTTCAAGGTCTGGGGCTTGTTTAGCCAAACTTGCTGCTGGAATATCAGTATTGATTTCCATTCTTACAACTTTTCCCGTTATCAAACAATTCCCAGCAGCTGGAATTCACCAGCACAACCCAGGCTCAGTGTGATGGAGATGGGCCCATGGTTTTATCATGGGCTTTGGAATAGTTGGGAGCCAACTTCTATCAGGTGTATTGCAAACCCAATAAAGGGACTTAATGAGGATAGGGAGCAATTTGTTTGTTTAAATTGAAAAAAAAAAATTAAAAAATATTAATTGTAATTTTTATCTTTCACCACTCGTTAAATCCATGACAACATTTTTTTCATGAATATGGAAGTGTCCAAGCATTCCTGTCTCACCTCAAAGCTCTCATCTCCTCAAGAAAATGACTTTACTCTGCCTCCAGCAGTGGAAAGCACACAAAAAACATTCTCTTCTCCAGCTGAAAGTGCAAAACCAGGAGAGGGGGTTGGGATATTTTGACTCCCCAAAGCAGCTCCCTCCCTCCCTCCTCTTTAAAGGGAGGCAAGAACACGACAGGAGCTCGTTGGTGAGAGGGATGTGAGGGAGCAGAGCTAAATTAGAGAGGGTTTGAGCAGCACATTCATCTCCTGGATCTTGAGGAGGATCCAGCAGGTCTCCAGTTGCCCCCTGGCAGCTCCTTCCCCTGCTGCTGCTGGAGGGGAGCTGGAAGGGAGGTGCTGCCTCCCTGGAATGAATCGACACCGAAAATTCATCTGTCTGTGAGCACAGCTCTGCCTCCGGATGAATAACCCCAAATTCAGGCTAGGGAAAAGGGGAAAAAAGGGGAAAATGGGAAAAAAAAAGGAAAAACGGGGGGAAATAGGGAAAAAGGAGGAAAACAGGGGAAAAGGGGGGGAAATGGGGAAAAAAGGGGAGAAAAAGGGAAAAAAACTGAGGAAAAAGGGGGAAAAAGGGGGAAACGGGGAAAAATAGGAAAAAAAGGAAAAGGAGGGAAAAGGGGTAAAATGGGAAAAAGGGGGAAAATGGGGAAAAAAAGAAAAGGGGGATAAAAGGGGAAAAGGAGGAAAATGAGGAAAAAGGAAAAAAAGGGAAAAACAGGGAGAAAAAGGGAAAAATGGGGGAAAAGGGAAAAAAGGGGGAAAGGAAAAAAGGGGGGAAAAAAGGGAAAAACGGGGGAAGGAAAAAAGAGGAGGAAATGGGGAAAAAAGAGAAAAAGGGGGAAAACAGGGGTAAAGAGGAAATGGGGAAAAAAGAGAAAAAGGGGGAAAACAGGGGTAAAAGGGGAAGAAAGGGGGAAAATGGGAAAAAAAGGGGGAAAAGGGGAAAAGCTGCTGTTGGGGAATCAATGGGGATGCCAAGGGAGATGCTCCAGAGGGGTCAGAGAGCCCAGCAGAGCCCAGGCAGCCCCAGCTCTGGGGATGCAGCAGCAGCTGGAACTGGGGCAGGTTTGGCAGCACACTCCCATTCCCTGGGGCACACCCAGCCCTGCTGCAGCTGCCTGTGCTGGCAAGGAGGCTCCCAGAGCCCGGGGGGAGCAGCCAGACCTTCCCCATCACCCAGGGGTGATGCTGGGCTGGCTTGTCACGCACCAAATTTTAGGTTTGGAGCAACTGTGAGTTCCAGGAGGGAGTGAATTCAGCTCAGGGGGGTGAGGTGTGTTTGTCCAACCCCAGGCTCTGCAGGGAGCAGTGCTGGGGCAGCAGGGCATCACCCCGACCCTTCCCTGTGTCCCCATGCCACCAAACAAACTCCATGCAAAGCCCATCACGACCTGGCTTCTTTCCCCCTCTCAGTTCCTCTAATTAAAAAAATGGCCCAGCCCCGTGCAGGCTGCAGAGCGTGCCTGCCATCCCCAAACCCAATTTCACACAATGACAGCCTAATTAATCTTCTTCTTTTGTTTCTGCTCGGCTCTGGAATATGGGGGAATCTTGCTGAGAGCACATCTGTCAGGGTTGCAGAGTGGAGGAAGGGATCCAGCAGGCTGTGGGGTGATTATATCTGTATTTATAGAGCTCTGTGTCTCTCCAGCTCCAGACACACGTAGGATGGGACAATCTATACTGTAATGTCCCCAGTTTCTAGAAACACCTGTGATCCCAGACACCAGAGCATCAGAATGCAGCAGGAAAGGTGTCGTTTGGCCCGGGGAGACATCATTACTCCCACACACAGCTCTCAGGTAAAGAAAGATTATGTGACTCGGCCAAGGTCACCCAGAAAACGGTGACAGAGCTGGGAGCTCAGCCAGCGCCTCACGCCCTCACTTCAACTCCTACAACACTTTGTTTTCAAAGTCTGCGTTCCCTCTGCTCCTCCAGGGCTGGAACTGCACTGACTGGACCCTCTTGTGGTCTGCTGTGGGACTGGAAATCCTAATTCTGGCAAGCTGCTGCTGGGAATGACCAGCACACGGAGACACTGGACGCAGCAAAGTTCCACTCTCCTGAATGGAACCAAACTCCAGCTTTCTGTGGGATTTTTTTACCCTCCTTGGGTGCCTGTGGCAGCTGTGGTCCTCTGGCTCCAGGAAAAAGTGGATGAAAACTCCCCAAATCCACCTGCAGTCCTTCTTTCCTGTGGGAAACAACATCCCAGCCTGAGGCACATCCCGGGCTGCTCCCAGAGCTGAACGCAGCTGCAGTTTCCATCTCAGAATATTCAGTTCTGCTCTTAATATTTCAGTGTCTGACACTGTGAAATGGCAAAGTTGCCCCGATTTTCACCGAGTTAAAGGTTGTGAGACCTTTCACCTGAGGTATGAGCATGAAGCAGAGCCTCAAGAGCTCCACAGAAATTCTGGGCTCACAAGGAATCTGTTCCCTGGTGTTTTGATGGGGTTGGAGGCTGGGTTTGACCGTCTGGGCTTGTCAGGGCTGGGCTGAAATTACTTCCCCATGAAATAATGAAAGGTCACAGGATTTCAATCAGGATCCTGGCCAGTGTAAATCTTGTCTCTCCCTGGAAGCTCCTGGTGCTGGGTAGGCTCAGGCCTGCTAAAGTCAGGCTCAATTTATAGCTTCAATATCAATCAATAAAATCTGGTGTCCAGGTTTTAAATGAGAGCTAAATTTGTCTCTGCTTCAAGGGAACGCAGCTACATCAGTGCAGCTTCTTACACTTACACCAACAGAGCTGGGGCTGCACCTGAGAATTTTCCAAAGGCAAAACTCTGCGGTGTTTTTTCCAAATTGGCTCCCTAAATTTCTGGTAATTGCTAAAAAAAGTATTTGGCTAATGAGCAGCTATACCAACCACTTCCATTGGGAGCCACAGTGATAATTAGGAAGACAAAAAAAGGGGGGGGGAGGGGAGGAGGAAGAACCTCCAGTTTCCTTGGGATAATTATAATTTGTGTCAGATAAGACAAATATTTCATTTTGGGGCAACAGGTAGCTAAGGAATCAACGTGGGCTGTTCCAGTCACAACATGTCAGGGGAAGTGGTGTGATCCCATTGCTGCAGTCATGCAATTAAAGCTGGCATGTGGTAATTAGCAAGGCAGGTGCACTCCACACATCCTCCAGGGCTCTGCACTGCTGCTGGCTCCCATCATCCCACCCCAGGTAAGTGATCCTGGAGACAGAAGGGAACTGATACCCCCAAAACACAGGCTGGGAAGGTTTATTTATAGTGGGTGTGATGGAGAACAAGAACAGGCTGGGAGGAGTTGGGATGGGTGGGAATGTCTCTAACACGCTCCCAGTGGAGATAATGGAAGTCATTAATGGAAGTCATTAATGGAAGTCAAGCGAGCTTCAGGAGGATCTATCCAAAAAAATACAGAATTATCCTATCCAAGGTGTTTTTCAAACTCAGCTATCAGCCTGGAAATGGGGAATGAGCCACAGAAAACTGTCATGACACCATGAACAGGCTCCCCAGGGATGGTTGGAGCCACCATCCCTGGAAGTGCTAAAAAAGGAGCAGAGCAGGCACTTCACAGTGTGGAACTTTCCTCCGTGGTGGGATTCAGCCAAAGGCTGGATTTGATGGTCTTGGAGGCCTTTTCCAGCTCTAGTGATTTCCTGACTCTGAGTGTATCCCATCCTAGCACAATTCCAAAAGTCCATCCTGCCCCAGATGTTATTTGTGCAGAGGGAAAAGCCAAGTTTCTACAAACCTAAATCTGAGCACCAGGAGCACGTCTCCCACCAGCGAGGTCTGAAATTCTGAGAACCCCTAAGAAACATCAGTCAGTGTTAACAGGAATAAACACCCCAGAGGAAATTCCTGCCCCTGCTCCTTGAGCTGCCTGGCAGAGCTAATGAGAGCCAGGGCAGAGCACAGGGAAACAATTAAGAGTTGTTCCCTTCTTCCTAAATACCAATATTGATAAAGTGGTGGAACTTAAATGACCATGAGACGTTTTTATGGTTCCTGAGAACTTCCTGAGATATATGAAGTGGGCTAAGGAGTTAAAAAGGAGCATAAACTCCCCAGCTCCAGGCCAACAACAAAGTGCTCTGAGGCAGGAAGGAGATGTCACCTCTGGAGTAACTCAGGAGATAATTAATTGTCTGGAAGAGAATTTTTTATCATCTCCAACGCTAACGAACTGCTCACACAACTCAAGCAATTCCAAACGCTCGCTTTTATGCCTCCCACTGAAAGAGAAGATTTTTCAAAACTACCCAGGGGCATGTGGGTGCTAAATTTTCATAAAAATTAACGGGAGCTGAGCCTCCCAATTCCCCCAGTGCCTCTGAGAGGCTCAGACCAGGCACACACAAACCTCCACAAGTCGCTCTGAAGGCTCCTGGTGCATTTGGAGCATTCCTGGTTCTATCCAGACCATGTTTCCCTGGGATGGAGCTGCCCCTGGGATGAAACATCAGGATGATCCCACTTGGGATGTGACCCTGGGCTGGGATCCTTAGAAGGTACTTGGAAACCCTCAGACAAAAGCAGCACACGGCCATTGTTAATTAGGGGATGTTGAGTTCTGAACAGGGTTTATTAGGTTTATTATCTGGGAAAGAATTCCTCCCTGGGAGGGTGTGAGGGGCTGGGATGGAATTCCCAGAGGAGCTGTGGCTGCCCCTGGATCCCTGGAAGTGCCCAAGGAGCAGCCTGGGACAGTGGGAGGTGTCCCTGCCCATGGCAGGGGTGGCCCTGGATGGGATTTAAGGTCCTTTCCAACTCAAATGAATCCAGGATTCCATGTGCTGGTTTAAATGGGATATTGGGAAGAATTATGGGATGCCCCTGGATCCCTGTTCCAGGCCCAGATGGAACAACCTGGGATGGTGGGAGGTGTCCCTGCCCATGGTGGGATTGGATGGAGTTTGGGATCCCTTCCAACCCAAATGCATCCAAGATTCCATGTGCAGGTTTGGATGGGATGTTGGGAATGAACTCCTGTCTGGGAGGGTGTGAGGGGCTGGGATGGAATTCCCAGAGGAGCTGTGGCTGCCCCTGGATCCCTGGCAGTGCCCAAGGCCAGGTTGGAGCATCCTGGGACAGTGGGAGGTGTCCCTGCCCATCCAGGGGTGGGATGGGATGGGATTTAAGGTCCTTCCAACCCAACCCATTCCATGATTCCATTGCCAGAGCAGCCCTGGATGGGTTCAGGACACTCCCCTGCAGCTGGGGGTGACATTTATATATGACATTTATATATGACATTTATATATGACATTTATATATGACATTTATATGACATTTACAATCCATTGTTCTCCACAGCTTGTTTGGAATCCTGCTCACACGGGGAAGAGTTGGGATTTTTTCCCGACAATCCCTAATCTTGCCACTCACTTCAGTCAGTCCAAACTTGCATGGGATCCTTGTGTCCATGGCTTTGCTCAGAGAGATTCCCCCAAAGGAGAACTGGGGTAAACTGCAGCCAATTCTGGACTGAAATCACTTTGTGACTGAGTAGAATCTGTTAGATCCAAGCTTGTTTTAATAACAACTTCAAAAATCAAGATAATGTTCATTGCTTCAGCTTCTCATTAGTAGGAGCATAATTTCCCTGTGTGTTTTTCCCAAATTTACAAGGATTTCTATGGCAGCCCCCATCTTACAAAAGAAAGAAGGCATTTATATTCCAGGCCTCAATTTTGGCCTTTTTCTGAAAATTTTCAAGACACAGGATCCTAAAAACCTTACAAGACATAAATTTAAATTCAAAAAGAAATTTCAACTTGTTGCATGGTCTGTGCTGAAAAAGACTGAATTGTTTTTTACAGCTTGGCTGTAAATATTTGTTAAAAGTAGCATAAAAATAACATCACTTGATGCATTTGAGCTGATTCTGGTTCCTTACACGTAATTAAAGCAGAAATGTTTGATGTTCTCTATGGCTGAGGGAGTGGCTGATAAAGAAATATCCATTTTCTTGCCTGTCCTGTTTCCAAATATGCACCAGATATTCTGCAAATAAAACTGGCTGGTTGTTTTTCAGCTCTTTTGTGCCCTCGGGGCATTTTGCAGCATTTAACACCTCGGGATAAAAAAAAAGGAAAGTTCATTCTCATTCCTTATTTAATTCCCTAAAGTTTCATTATTTGTCTAATTTCTGGGGTGTTGGCATGAAAAGCTCTCTGGCTCTGTCGTTGTTTCCACTCGTGGCTCAGCATTTGGAGCTCTTTGGTTTATCAGCAATGTAAGGAAAATTTTCCTGGAGGTTTTCCATCAAACCCATTTGGTGATGAAGGAGGGAACATCTTTTCCAATGCTTTAAAACAGGAGCCATAAATTCTGCACTGAACTCCCAATGCCCTTATTAATAGAGAAGGAATTTTTTTCAGTATCCCCCGGACCTGGGGAGGGAAAAGGGATTTACTGGGAAGGGGAGTGTTCTGCGTGGGGAGTTGGACATGATTTAAAAGAGGAGTTTTTGCTCCATGATGCCAAAAACTTTAATCCAGGGGCATAATCCCTGTTTCTGTCACTCTCTGGGGCTGAGGGAAGGAAGTTTAGAAACTTTGTCTTCCACCAAAATGATGGTTAGCTCTGGAATAAATTCCATAAAATCTATTTTAAGGGGAAAATTATGGCAATTTTCAAAGCTCCCTATGAGTGTCCACTGTGCAAACGCTGCTCTTTGTCCCATTCTTACATGACCTTAAAAAAAGTAGCCTGGAATTAATAAAATGCAGATCAAAGGGGGAGGAAAAAAAGGTCCCAACCAATCCCTGTCATTAAAATAGCCCCAAAAATCAGTGTGCTCATAAAAGTGTCCAATCTCAGTGCTGTGCAGAACCAATAAAATCAGTATAAACAGAAAATAACCTTCAGAAGAAAGAAATCCATTCCAGCATCATGAAGGAGAAATAATCCCTTGGGCTTTGTGCCAGGCAATGCAATGTTGGCTTCTAATTGCCTGGAGAGAAGAAAAGAGCCAAATGTCCAAATCCAGCTGTTCCTGCAAGCCCAGGATGCTCCTGCTGACAGCCAGGGGCTGCCATCCCATCCATCAGGGAGTTATTCACTAACAGCTCAGGCTGTCACGTGTCTGGGCTTTATATCTGATGAAATCAGGAAAAAAAGACATTTTGGGATCAAGGAGTTTTTCCCTTTTCAGCTGATTCGCCCCCTGGAATTCCAAGGGACACTTTCTGCTACATCAGGTTGCTCAGATAAAGTTTTATCTGTAATCAAACACTTATTGCAGGGCGTTGTTGGGTTCTTAGGGATGCTCCAGGTGTCTCTGAGTGACCCTGGGATCAGATATTTTGTGGTAAGGTCTCAAAGCCATTGTGTCACCTGCTTAGAAAAGAAACCATTGACTGCAAGGAAATTTAACTTCTGAAGATTACCTCAATACTTAGTTTTTCTATAAGTACAAATCTCAGTAGCCCACTTTATTCATCCACACTGAGCAGTGTAATTCCCATGAATTTGAAATGTATTAATAAAGCATGAAATAGAAATTTTTCCTCCCCTCAAGGTGCTCAGAATTTCCCCCAAATATGGGAAATTAACACCGAGGAAAGGATGAGGATTAAAGCAGAGCGTGTCTGAGTTTTATTTTCAAGTGTTATTAGAGCATAAACACATTTAGATGGGTTCATATATTTTGGTTTTCAGCTGAATCTGATAGGGGAATTTCCTGAGAAAGACAAGTAAGGAAGTTGGATTGGGGCAATGCAACTGAAAATAGCTGGAAAGCAGCAGAGACCTCCCTGTATTGATTTTGGGATCATTTGAATTTCATCTCTGTAATGGGATAGATGATGTGAATGGGAAGGACAGGAGAAAGGGATCCAGAGGATGAGAATATTTAAATGCAGAGCAAGAACATCTTAAGGAGCAATTGAATCTCAATATCTGGCATTGCTTTTTGTTTGAGAGCCGAGTCCGTGCCTCACCTAAGAGCAACTCCTCCTAAATTGAAATCCTTGGAACCCATTTCTGCTCCTGTGCAGCTTTGCCAGCGCTGAGGAGGAAAATTAGGAATTCCTCAGGACAGCAAGGAACTTAGATTAAATAAAATAAGCAGCAAGGAAGAAGCAATTAAACAAGTCTGCAGCTTTCTAAGGCAGTGATTTTTCTGTTCTGGCCTGGGGGATGAACTGCAGGATGCAGAAATCCTTTGAGTCAACCCTGCCCTGAATGCAGGGGTTGCAGGAATTGTGTCTGGATGTATTTTGCTGCCTGTTCCATTATTTCCCTGATGCTCCCCCATTTCCTGGCTGAGGCTGTGCTTGTGCAGATAACATTGTCCCTTCTGCTGGTACCAAGGTGCTCCTTACACACAGCCACGGGCACCCACGCCCCTGCACGTCCCTGCTTCCCTCCCAGCCCAGCTGCCACACCATCCTGTGTGCCATCCCACCAGTCCCAGGTCCTGCGAGCCTGATGGGATTCACAGAATTCACAGAATTCACAGAATCACTGGGTTGGAAGAGTCCTTCAAGATCACAGAGCCCAACCCAGCCCTAACACCTCAACTAACCCACGGCACCCAGTGCCACATCCAGGCTTTGTTCAAACACATCCAGGGATGGGGACTCCACCACCTCCCTGGGCAGAGCATTCCAGTATTTTCTCACTCTTTCCATCAAAAACTTTTTCCTAATATCCAACCTGTATCTTTGAGCCTG
>JAOTQP010000886.1:1791137-1806972 GCA_026413545.1 Cichladusa arquata
AGACACAACAATTCCTCTCCAGGCTGGGAGTCAAGGACACCTCACTGCCTCAGGGCCCAGAGATGGAAACAAAAGTGAGTTGGGGGCAGCAAACTTGGGGTAAAAGACTTCATTACCTGGAGCTGTAATTGGGAGATTAACCCCAATATGCAAATGGACCAAACTTACAAAAATGTGAAAACCCCGTGAGCCATTGTCCATTTTTGCATGTAGCCCCAAGGTGCAGTCCCTAAATGTACCTTCAATAAATAAAACTTTTATTCCCTTAATTCTGTCTGGCTCTCTTTTTAGGTAGTCCCAAAAGGCATCACAGCTATTAGACAAAATATGTTCCCCATATCCCAGCAGCCTTAAAACCCCCATTAGCTCTGAGGATGAACACACCTCTCACTTTCCTGGAGCTCAGGGAAGCTGTTGTGGGGTTGGTTCTGACACAGCAGTAAAAGACTCTTTCCTCTCTTGACAGGATCATTTTTGCTCTTTGCTTTCTCACTTTTCCACATTATCAACAGGATGCTGCTGATATGTAATTTTATTTTCTTTTTTTTTTTTTTTTTCAAATTATACTTTAAAGGTGGTAGGAGCTGCAGCAGCCTTGGAACTTAATTCCTTGGGAATTAATTTGGAAGTTCCTGAGCAACTTCAGGTAAAATTAACAAACATTGCAATTAATTTATCCCAGTTACTCTGGCTAAGGATCCATTTCAGTGTTGGTTTATGATCACGCAGAGCTAAGGAGGACACAAATATGCAAGCATGCAAATTTCCTGGCACATTTTGGGGGTTTCTGCGTAGCTCGTGATGCTGAAATTGCTGTTTGAGGCTCTTTGAGCCGTGGGGTTCCGAGGATTTGAGCTGAGCCAGGGAGGGACTGACGTGAGCGTGACGGAGGTGCCCAGTGGGATCCTCTCTTTTAATGCTGGGCAGGCAGAGAGGAGCAGGAGATGGGAAAAGGGAGAGCAGGAACATGACCTGGAGCTGCCCAGTGACTGCAGATATCCCCTGCTCCTGCCCCACTGACCCACCAAACTCTCCACAGGCTCCAAAATCCCTTTGTCCTCATCTCCTCCTGAGGATGGAGGATGAAAAGGGTGGGTGACCTTTATGGAAAACAGAATCTGGGTTTTTAAAGCACTTTCTCTCATAATCTACAGGTTTTCTACAAGTGTGTCTAAAAACAAAGCCCCAAACTTCAAAAGAAATAACTTGGGAATTGCTGAGTTCACAAAAATTCACATTTTGTGTGAATTCACACCTAAAAAGAGTGAAAAATGTGAAAATGTAAACAGAATGAATTTTTAGATGCCTTTAAAATCCCCCCAAAACTCATCTCTATCCATTGTGTGGTTTGGGATTTGTAGATTGGGGATCACTCTTAGTTTAGTTTGATTTAAAGGCTGAGGTTTTCAGCAAAATCCTTTGGCCAAGTGGAATTTTACATACCTGCACTTTATAAATGCGCAGGGTAAACATTGTGGACACAGAGTAACACTTTTCAAAACCATCTCTGAGTTTATTAAACACTCACGTTTTGTCAAATCCAAGGGGAATTCGGACAGTTTTGATTATTTGAGCCTTGAACTCTCCTGTGCAACATTCTCTTGTGTAAATATGGGCAAACATCACATCTGTGGCCATTGTTAGACACAAATAAATTGAGTTTTGTGACTCTTTGACCTCCTGCAAGTTGAATTCTGACAGCCCCACGTCACCTCCTCACCTGCCTCCATGGCTGCTGTGGCTCCCCTGTGTTTTTCAGCAATTTTGGGGTTGGGCACAGCCCATCCTGCAGTTGGAAATGTCGCACCTGGCTGATTCCTATCAGCAACCAGGTTAATCCTCAATCCCTGCTCCTCCTGCAATCCTCACAGCTTCACTGCACCTAATAAGGTGTAGAAAATGAATCTGGATCATGATGTTAATACGGATATCATATCCCCTTTCATGCTCTTCCACCCTTCCCCAAACCCTTGGGGTCCTCCGGGCTCGTGGCTGGTGCAGCAGTGACACTCGAACGGAGCCCTTGGCACAGCACAAGTTAAACCCAAGCTGTGGCTGCTGCTGCTGCAGATGGTTTCACTCTTGGACAGGGCTGGGAGGGAGCAGGATTCCATCCCCTGCTGTGCTCAGCTCCTGTCAGAGCCTGGGCAGCAGAGGCAGCAGCAGATGGGGTGAGTGGGGCTCTGTTTATGAATGAACCCTTCTCCTGGCTCCTCGTTTTCAGCGTGGCTGACCACGGGCAGGAAATAAATGCCTCACTCTGGCCAAGACTGAAGTGAAGCCTCTAAGTAGGATCCTCTTGGAAAAATCTGTATTTATGTAGTGCTACAGAATTTCTATCTCCCCTGTTGCCTCTTTCTTCCCCTCCTGTTCTGCTATCTCACATTTTTCAACCCATCTCTGTCGTGCACCTGATCTCAGAGCTGTGCTGCAGACAGGAGCACATTTCCACGCCGGGGATCAGTGCCTGGGGTTGTAATCCCTGCGTGTCAGCCCGGGCTCCTCGTCACTTCCAGAGCAGCAGCTCTTGATCCTCCTCAGCCAGAGCCTCACTGCAGTTCCCAGGAACCGAGTGTCTGCCAGCATTAACATTCCACAGAGCTGCTGCCACATGAAAAGGGGAAAACGACCTCTTGCCTTCCCCAGAACCCTGGAAAGAAGGGATTGCTCCCGGGGCAGTAACACCAGTCCCAACACAGCAAAGCTGTGCCTTGCTGGAGGAGATTAATTCATCCTGATGTGCGAGCCCTTCGGCGGAGCTGAACCTGCTCGGAACTCTCAGGCTCTACAAGTTTGGTGCTCCCGTGACCTGATTCCCAGAACTGCTGCCCATTTGCAGTGCAGCTGGAGCTTCACAGAGGTTTGGGGGAGGCTGTGCCCCCGAGGCCGTGTTCAGGCTCTGTAAATCCTGCCTGACCTTTTCCCAGTGACAAAGCCTCGGGCTCTGGCAGAGCCTGAAAGGAAGCACGAGGCAGAGCAGGGACTGGAGGGGAACGAGGCCTGCTCTTGGCTTTTAGTGGCTTTTAGGTGCCTGGATGAATCACTTGCAGGTATAAGGATAGGCAGAGTGAATGAATAAGTTTATTTTAGAGATGGGCATAATGTTCAGTCAGATTGAAGCAGTTGATGAGTCACTGTGGGCACTTGGGATGCTTTTGCTACGTCCCAAACCAGCATCTTTGGCTTCCTTCACCAGATCTACTTATTTCTGTTTTGTTGGAGGTCATGTTTATGGGTTGTGTTGGCTTTTAGTCCCCACTTTCACTATTTATATGGCAAAGTTTTGCCTTTTCTTCAGGTTGCAGAATCCTAATTCACTTGCAGTGGGTCTCGTACTAAAAGAAGTCACTGCAGGCCTTGGAACAGGAGTAGCCACTTTTATCCTCCAATATTTCTTTCCCCCACTCATCTTTACGAGCACTAATTTCTATCTCAGGGAGGTTAAGTTTTTTCTTGGACCTTTTCCTTAACCTCCTGACCTGCCTGACAAAACTGGGTGCTGTGCTGCTGTGGCAGGCACAATAAATGAAACAGAGCCGCGGGCCAGAAGAAGGGAGCAGAGTGTTCAAAGCCACCCAGGCAAGGAGATGTGACTGTCTGACTTGGATGAAAAGGCCTGGAAAGGGGCCTTGAAGAGGCCACTGCAGAGAGAACCTGAAAGTCGAGGTTCTGAGCGTTGAAGTCGCGGCTTCAGAGGCGAGGGCGCGACACACCCGCGGGAAGGTTTTGTGTGGCTCTGTGCTCCTCCTCAGCCTGATCCCAGCCAACTGTGGAGAGCCACAACGAGGAGAAGCCTCCTGACCTGGAGATGCACACAGAGGATGCAGTAACGAGGCTGACTCTGCTGTCAGAGCCTTCTCATGGACCACGGGTGGGGTGAGCCCTTGGGGACAGTGAATAAGGACGGGGCAGTGCCGGAGCAAAGGCTGGGGAGACTGCTGTAGGACTTATTTTTGTCTTCATCCAAAGTTCACAGGGAGCTCAAAGCTCTTTGATAGCACAGAGGATGAGTGTTGGATCCGAGGCATTGGCAGCCACTTGTTGAAACGCTTGGACAAATCAACTCAACACAATGCAGGAGTCGCTTAAAGCTGCACCAGGGTGGGATTTCAGATCAGAAATCAGATCAGCAGCATCCTCAAGATGAATTAGAGTGGAATTAGTCAGGTACAGGACAGTGGTGTTAATCTAAGGCTTAATTATCTTGGAATTGCCTCCAACTGTTCAGTGCAGCAGCACCCAAAGAGGTCCCAGTGAGAAAAGGAGGGAGGTGGGAAGTGTTTATCTCCTGGAATGGGTCACCTTGGCCTGGCTCATCTTTGTGGAGACACAGCTGTTCACCGTTAATTTTATATTTAATGTTTGTGCAGCCAGTTGTGATTTAGCTCCGCTTTTACTTCTGGCTGATGGGTTCCTTGAAGCTCAGGCCTGACCTTTAGAATTTTTTATGAGGTTGTCATGTCCCAGCCACAACCCGAGGAGGAGCAGGCCTTTGGAGGGAACGCTGAGATCAGCCCCAGCACTTGACCAAGCACGGTGTCAGCAGAAAGGAATATTTTATGAAAACACTTCTCCTGACCTCTGCTAACAGGAGTTGTATTTTTGTGGCACTAAAATGACTTTTGCAGCCCGAGAGCCAACAGCCCTCCCCAGTGATGTCTCTGGGATATAAATACACCCGGTGGGCTCAGAGATGAGTAAGGCTGATGGTCCCCATGGGTGCTGTGTGTTTCTCCTGGATTTAAGGTGCTCAGGGCACAGCTTCACACCTGGAATCTCTTGATTTACAGGAGAGGGGCGTCTCAGTTCTAGATTCAGCTTTATCCCAGCCATCGATGCCGTGCCCTTTGGGAGATGGCAGAGGAATGACCACACACCATTGGGAGCATCTGAATCTGAAAATGCTGCCTGGGAATTTAAGATGGTCAAAATCTCATGGAATTTCTACCTGAAAGAGTGGGAACAGGAATGTTTTCTCCTTGGGCATCTTCAGGAAATAAAGGGTTAGGAGCTAGGAAGGTAAAACCAATGAAAAATGGTGACATTATTGAATTTGTTTAAAATTCCTCTATTTTTGGTGGTGGTTTTGCCTGGAAGGGGGTGTTCAAAAGGCAGCTCTTAGTTTATTTAGGCTTTTGCTCCAATTTCCTTTACACTGTAAACTTCCAGAGATGTCCATAATTCTGTAGTGAAATCCATCATGTGCAGCTGCAGATAAAAAATCTGGTTATAAAACAGGAGATGCCCTTGGTACAATGTTATGGAAAACATGGAGAAGGTTTGGAAGGAAAAGCCCAGTGAGTTGCAAAACGCTGCTTTTAGTCCAACTAATGCCTGGTTAAATTTATGGTTTAACAAAGTGATGGAATTGCTGTGGATTTACATTGAGACAACAGCACAAACTGGTCCATTATCAGCTCTTCCTTATGGGAGTGGCACTTAAGGTGCAGTTTTATGGAAATTAAGTCTGAACTGACTCAAATTCAGCCCACAGGTAGGAATGATGATTTGGCACTTATTCCTCTTTCAAACTTCAAATACTGCAGGGCCTCGTGCAGTGGTCTTTTAAAACTCATCAGCAGGTTATAAAAACAAAATAAAAAGGAGGTTTTGGGGTTATTTTTCTCTGTGTTTTCCGTGGTGGAGCTGGTTGCCACAGGGTATTTGCGAGGGCAAAAATTGAAGTTATTTCGGAGAGGAAATAAGATGCACTTCCAAAAGAACAGCCTCGAGGGACAATAAACACAGCTGATAATGTAAGATCTTCTGGTTTGGAAAAGCTACACGTTGCTGTTTCTATGGAAATTGGAAAGAAGGGATCCATGGTTGTGGTTCCCACATGTTTTTCCTAAACATCCACCCAGACAGAGGAGTGACCTTGGGGTCTCTGGACCTTCAGCCTGGGCCAGCACAGCCACCCTCCCACTTTGCTGCAAGAGGCAGGGAAAGGTTGAGTGAAAAATAGGAAAAAAAAAAAAAAAAAAAAAGAGAGAGAAAGAGAAAAAAAAAGAGGAGAAAAATAGCAATTTTGCTCTGCCTGAGCCAGATCCACATTTAGATAATGCTCTGTGTTTTTCAGGCACAGAGAAGAGGAAAGGAAATAATTTAATGATTTTTTTTTTTCACATTATCTGAAAGAAACTCGGTGTGTTTGTTAACTCAGAGTTTAGTTTTGCCTGGGTGAGAGGCTGAAGTGTCTTGGTGCTGAAATGTTCCCATTTGGGGACTGGAGTGACTGATGGCTCCTCTTCTCCAAAACTTTCCCTCAAACCCTATTTTTGATATCTCCTTCCAATGAGTTGGGAGGGGGAGAAGAAGCTGTGTGGGTTTGGGGGGTTTTTTTGTTATTTGCCTTTTTTTCTTGATTTTTTTTTTTTGGAGAAGGCACAGTGACAGAAACATTTCCTAATGACATTCCTCCCTCAACCTTCATCCTGGAGCTCCCTCAGCCTTGGCAGGGTAGGAGGATCAGAGGATGAGCTTTCAGAAAAGCATGGGCTGAGATGGAGATTTATTCTCAGGAAGACAGATCTCCCAAAATCCACAGTTCCTGGTGTCACTCCCCCATCAGCTTCTTGGCGTTGATGAACCAAATTCCTTATTTTTCTATTTAATGATATCCATGATAACAGAGGATCCACATTCTTGGAGGACAAGGAGAAAGGTGGGAGTGTCCCTGCCCATGGAATGGGGTGGAATGAGATGAGCTTCAAAGTCCCTTCAAATCCAAACCATTTTGGAATTCCAGGAAACAGCAATATTGTGGGGTTTCAGTTTTTCCTTGTGTGTCCTTCAGAGCTGCCCTCGTTGCCCACACAATGGAAAAGGCTTTGAAGCTGCCAAGAAGGTTCTGGAGATATGGAACTGCTGGAATGGTTCATTCCATCATCACTCGAATGCATCCTAATCAGAAATGGAAGTGCTGCCCTGGTTTCAAGTGACTCCTCAGCACCAGGTTTATATTAAAAATTAAGGAATTTAATCAGGAGAACTTCTTGCCCTCTCTCTCCCCAATCTCATGTGAGTGGGGAGATGAAAGCTCCGGGATCATCAGAATTGTCTCAGTTTCTCCATTTCTATGAGCACTGATTTAACTGAATAACCCTCATGTAGCCAACGTGGATGACAGGATAAATACCTGCTTTCCTGAACTCCTGCTATTTCAGACCATGTTTTTTCATCAACCCATCACCCACTGTGATGCTTCACCTCCTCCCAACGTTCCCCCAGAAATGAATTCCCGGGTTTCAGGTTGCTACTGAAACCAGCAGCAGCCCTGCTCCTGCACCCTCCTGCTTCTCCCTGCATCATCTCCTCATCCCTGCACTTCCACACAGCTTCCAAATTCCCCTGGAAAGAATGGAAGGGTGAAAAGATGGGAATTGCAGAGTGCAAGGAGGGTGGAGAGCGTTCCACGAGGAATGGAGTGACAGGACACAGGGAATGGCCTTGAGCTGGAGGAGGGAAGGTTTAAATGGGATTTTGGGAAGGAATTCCTCCCTGTGAGGGTGTGAGGGGCTGGGATGGGATTCCCAGAGGAGCTGTGGCTGCCCCTGGATCCCTGGCAGTGCCCAAGGCCAGGTTGGGATAATCTGGGACAGTGGGAGGTGTCCCTGCTGATGGCTCTGGATGGGATTTAAGGTCCCTTCCAACCCAAACCATTCCAGGATTTTGTGATTCCATGATCACCTGGAATTACCAATGATGTCCCTGTTGTTTGGGGAGCCAAACACACAAACATTTATCTCTTCTAACAGCTCTGATCTCCAGGGGACCCCACAGCAGGTCCAGCTGTAGGTGCTGTTTCAGACCAATCCATCCCACGTGGAACTGGAAGAAGAAAAGCTGCTCATTCCAAGGTAAATATGGAGAGCTCTGTATCAGAGAGTCAAGAGTGTGTGGCCTTGGCATTCCCTCCATCAGGTAAGTACTTTAAAAAATTACACATTTTTTCTTTATCTCTTTTCTGTGTTCACCTCCAGCAGTTCCCGTGGATTCCCTGCATCCCCTTTCCTGGGACATCCACAGAGGAGAGCAAACAGCTCCCAGAATTATTCTGATCAGCTGTCTTTGAGACACCTCCCTCCCCTCTCTGTCACTCCCAGGGTGTGAATGCAGCTGGAGGTAACTTGCAGACTGGCAGAGTTTAAACAAATGCAAGATTTTCACTTGTTGCCCCCTCAATCTGCTGGTGCTGAGTGACCTTGTCTGCTCTGGCTTGGAAAAGGCACCGAGCTGCTCCCAGCATGGACCAGCCCATGCTCTGCTCCCTCTGGAATGGGAGAGCTGAGGTTGGTGCTTCTTCCCTGTTCTGTTTTTAGTCTTTACTCTCAAATTTGGACAATGATAGAAATGCCTAATTTCAACAGTGTGAATATGCCACAGTTTCTGTGGAATTTAAATGGGAGTGGCAGCAGCACCCTAAATTGAGGCGCTGTTTGATTGATTGATTTTGATTAAATTGATTAAATTGATTTTGCTGTTGCACACTGCTGACAGGTGCCTGTAACAGTTGCTTTGTACATCCTTTGCAAGTAGCTCAAGGCTGAATCCTGAGTGATGGAGGATAACACTTGTCATTTGATCATTTAGGAGATAAAGAAGCCACAAGGTAGAGAGGACTGTTGTTTAGCTAACAAACTCATCTCAGGCTTAAAGCTTTTGTTTTTAGTCTCAAATTCTTCCCAAAGAGGGAAGAAGTTTTTATTCGGGGATGAGATGGGATCAGCAGTGCTGTGTGCTCTGGGAGGTGCCACCTTGTCCCCAGGGGCCAGGCAGACAATTCAGAGCAGCCCTGGAGCCCCGAGCCGGCAGGGAGGTTATTCCAGGAGCTGCTCTGCTCTCTGCTCTCTCCCTCCCACACAAAAGGCTGAAAGAACAATGCAATTATGCTCGTGAATCAGCAGCACTTGGTTATGAAAATACGAGAGGCTAATGAAAGCAGCTCCTTTCTGTCACTGCAGCAGTTAGAGCACGTTTGGAGTTTGGAGAGTGGAGCTGAGAGATATTGAAGATTCTGCTCTCTTTTCCTCCAGAGCCAGGCAAGTACCCAGCAGATAACACCAACAGCTTCCACTCTCAGCAGAAATGACAAGGCTGACGTTGAATTAACACACTGCAAGGCACACTATTATTTTGTTCAAATATGCTTCTGAAAAATCCTCCTGGAACTCTGGGGATGTGGCACAAGCCCAGCATTGCCTGGGCTGAAGGAGCAGCTCCCCTGGACATCTGTCACCGAGTCTCCCAGCTTGAAATGTTCCATCCTTTAAATCAGTGTTTCACCCTGCTGGAAGGAAATTTCTTTATTCTGTGACTTCCCTGGGTTTTTTTTCAGTTGTTTGTTCTGCCAGCTGAGGTGTAAATCTCACCTCAGGGGTGTGACAGGTGAGCAAACTCGAGTGGTCCCCCTGCAAACTGCAGCATCACCACGAGCTGGGCACAGAGGAGCTCAGGAACAACTGGGGAAAACAATCCCACCCCTCCTGTGCAGATGAAAGCCAGCTCTGTTTCTTTACATAAATAACATTATGCTGAGTTCTACCTCCAGATTTGCATCACAATTTCAGTAAGAGCTGCCACACAGACGTTAAGAGTTCTCTTTGCTAATACTGGTTCTTAATTTGTGAGCTCAGTTGAGGTTATTCTCCCCCTCACCCTCAACCACTGGAGCTTAATGCCAGCACTAACTCTTTCATTGACTTAAGTGATGATGTGTTAATTATAAACAGAAATTAATCCCCAGCAAAAGCCAGGAGTCGGTGAAGAGTTAAATCAAAAATCACCAGCTCCTGGGAACAACACACACTGTTTTTTTCTGAGCTTCCCCAAAAATAAAGCACAAGGCAAGGCTGAAACTGAACCAAGCCTGAGCCTAAATAAATCAACCTGTTGTTAAGAAGATTCAGACAAGGTCCAGGAGCACAGCCTGTTAATAAATCCATCCCTGACCACACAAAAGGTGTTGAAGCCCAACATTTTATGATGCTCCAGAATAGAAATGTTTTTCTCTAACAACACCAACAGATTCCACCCTCAGCCCACGATCCTGCCAATAAACAGCTCATTATCAGCCTTGTCCTTATGGCTCATTAATTGTTTTTAAAAGGAGGGGGGGAAGAAATGGAGAAAACAAGAGGGATCAGTGGGGCCTGATGAGGATTAAAGGGAATGATGGTTCCTTCTGCCTGTGCCTCCTGCTTGTCCTTCCTGCTCCAACCTCAGCTTGGGGAAGGGAAAGCGCCAGAAATAAACTCTGATCCTGGGCCTGAGCTGGATTCCTGTGAAAAACAAACTTCTCTGGGAGTTCTGCGTTGAAGCAAAGGACCAAGGACATTAAAAATGGTGTGAGGAAGGGAATCTGCAGGTGAATTAGTGAGAAAATTCTACCTCCAATTTGTGAACACTTGTACCTTTAAAATCCCTGTCTCAGTTCTCCTGAGAAAACTCCAGAGCAAAAAAAAAAAAAACCAAAAAAAAAAAAAAACCAAAAAACCCAAAACCAAACCAAAACAAAAAAAAAACGTTTTCAACAGATTTCATGCATTTAATTCTCTTTCATCAACTAAATTTTACCATTTGGGGTTTTTCTACCATTTACCCATTTGCTTCCACAGGAACAAACCTGCTGGAGCAGCAGAGGGTTTCTGGAAATTGCATCCTGAACATCCAGAATTCCCAAAGCTTCTGCAATGAGTGGGTGCACTGGAGCTGCTCTGCACTCCTGGCAGATCAGATTTTCCAGGATTCATCCCCCTGGGAGAGCCTGGAGCTGATCCTGGTGATTTATTGCTGATTTTTGTGTTATTGTCCAACCCAACCTTTTGTTCACAGGGAAGGGAGGAGCTCTGTTTATACAAAAAATTAAAATAATGTGCTCCAAAACTGTGTCCTCTGAGCCTGGCAATGACATTGCTGATCCAAGTCACTGTCCATGACCTCCTCCAGTGTTTCTGGGATGACTAAAACTGAGGCCAGCACAAGAAGTTGGGGGGGGAAAAAGTTTAAAACCCACCAGAAACCACCAAAAATCCCCACTAGAAATTCAGGCTTGTGTGTGCTGGCTGCTCCTCCAGCGAAGCAATGGCATTCCTGAGGTTCCAGGGGATGGAATTGCTCCCCAAGGTGCCTCCAGGGACAAGCAGAGGGCTCTGGGGTGGCCAGAACGAGTCCCCAGGGCCATTTGTCACCAGCCTGGGGCCACTGGATTTTGTGTGGTGCTCCCCAGAGCTCCACCACTGCAATCTCTGTTTATAAATCTAGGAGAAAAAAAATACATTTTCCTGAGCTGCAGCTATGGCAACGAGCAGCTTGATATTGAGCTGGGTTGCAGGGGGTGATATCCAAAAGATTTTGGTTTTTTTTTTTTGTTAACTTGTGAAATAATTTATTGGAAAATCTGGGACAATTAGAATTGTATTTATTCAATATGGATGGGTTTCATATTCTGCAATGTTGTCTGGTAAAAACTCAATTTTTTTTTTAGCTTTGTTTCTCAGAGCTTCTTTTTTTTATTGAAAAAAGAAAAAAAAATGAAAATAAGAACCCCAACTGACTCACTCCAAACTTCAAATTCTGAACTTTTTGTTCAGAGAGCTTTCTGAAAATCTGTGATTTCACAAATGAAGTTTCCAGCTCTTCCAGAAATGAGACACCTGATTCCATAACATTTGGAATTTGGGGATGTCTGTAACTGTTTATTCGAGATCCTTTTTGTCACCATTGTGTGTCTGCTGCTGCTGAGTTACAGCAAAGTGGGGGAATAAAGATTTAGACCTTAAACCTGTGCCTTTAATAACTACAGCTCTGAAAAATGCCTATTTTGGGGCTAAATATTTGAAATACTCAACTACTGGCATCAATGTTTCAATTAACCACGTCCTTGGTATCCCTGCTCAGGTATTTTTAGGGTGTTGTCATCTGAATTTATCACTTTGTGGGGAAACCAGTCATTTTTGTGCTACTTTGAGAGACAAATTAAAACAGCTCCACAAATTAGGAGTAAGTGTTACATGGCCAAGGAGGGACATTTGGTGTTCGTGGCTAAAATCAAATCAATCCATGCCTCAATGTCCTTTTATTTATTTATTAGATTAGATTTATTTTTTTAACAAGGAAAACAGCACATCTTTCGTTGTGAAACACTTTAGGGATGCACCAGAAGAAGGTGAATATTATTGACAACATCCAGCTGCATCCTGAATCCCTGTGTGTGCCTCCTGCAGGTCCTGGAAGCCATCAAATAATCTGCACACAAATGACCAAATAATGGACTCCAAATCCTTGGATTCCCTTTGATTTACTCCCAACAGCCTTGCAGAAGGTGCAGCCCTTCCCTCCTGCCTCTCCCCCAGCCTGTGTTTGCCCTCAGACTTGTTGCCACAGCTGGGGCCGTCGTTATCAAAGGAGCAGCTCGTCTGAATTACGAAGAGAACGGCACAATTGATGTTCCTCTAATTCACAGAATTCCCCCTCCGAGCCTTGAAATCAATTATGGAAAACATCAGGCTCCTCTGTCTGCCTTTGGAGCCATTTCAAGATCCACTATTTTATCCTCATTTGTTCCAGCCTTATAATTGGCCATTGACTTTGATGAAGCTCTTGAGCACGAAGACTCTGCCTCGCCTCTGCTTCTCTTTGCAGGGGATTCCAGCCCTTCCCCTCACTTTTAATTTTAATTCCAGCTGAGCTGGTTATTTCCAAAGTATCTTCTGTGATTTCCCTCCCATAAATCCCTTTTCCCCTTTTTATTCTCATATTTAGAGACAATTCTTCCTTTCTTTTCCTGCTCGCGAAGTGTGTGGTGGAAGCACAACCAAACAAGGAGGTGCTCAGGTTGTTGAATTTTGGGCAGGATTCCTCATTCCTTCCACCAAATTGCCACAATCATTGAAATTCTCTGCAAAATGATCCCTTTGAAATTAGGAGGTGTCTGAAATTAATTCGGTGTGTTAAATGCAAAGCGCCCAAAGTGCCAGCTCATCGCTGAGAGCTCCGCCTGGATGTCAGGACAAAAGCAGGCTGAGCTGAAATCCAGCCTCCAAAACTCTGGGATCAGCTGGGAAGGATTTTATCTCTTTTGGTTTCTGCACAAAAATTCAATTTTTCTGCAGTAAGGAGGGTGTGTTTTAGAAGCACCCCACCTTCCAAAGGTAAAAGTAACACCTTGACACGGTGCTGAGGGTCCCTGGTTTGTGTTTCCATGGCAAGACAGAGGCAGGAGAACCCACAGAGACCAGGCAGCAGCAGCTCCTGTGTTTGACTGTTAGAGGGGATTGGGAAATGCTGAATTCTGACAACACCAAGCAACACTTTGCTGACTTTCCCCCTGAACCCCTAAGGACAGCAGATCTGTCCATCTCCCCAGCTCCACCCAGCCCTACCTCCATTTTTTTTTGGCTGGAAAACTGTGGATTAGAGCAATGAACAGTGGAACAAGCCCTTTTCTAAAACAGCCCAGATGAACCTGCTGAACCCTGACAGGACCCTGGGGGTTTCACCACTTGCCCTGCAAAACGTTTCCTTTCGCCTGGGTGAGCACCAGGAGTCCCAAAAGTCCTGACTGCAGCATCTGCCTGACCTGGCTGCCTCACTCTGCCAGGTATTGAAGCATCAGCTTCAAACTGAGCCCTGGGGGATGTTTGTGCATGGTGAGGAGCTGGCTCAGTGACCAGGGCTCTGCCCACACCAGAACTCTCCTTTCCAAACAGATTAAATCTGTGATTTCAGTGGGGTGGCTGAATTTCACCAAGGAACAGAGGAGAGGAGGGCAGGGCAGGTTTTGGAGGGTTTGTTGGGTCTGCAGGTGTGAAAAGGTGAGATTAGAGCCCAAAACTTTTCTTTTCTTTTTTTTTTTTTTTTTTTTTTTTTTTTTTTTTTTCCCTCAGTGATAATGTAGATTGGATAATGAGAACAAAAACCCAACCAAGGACTTGTGTGGTGCTGACAGAGCTGGACTTTGGGATGAATATTGTTTAACTTCCCTAAAATCCAGTCCTTGTGCTGCTGCTGGGAGTAAATTCTGGCCACTGGGATCAGAGCAGGTTTAAAGTCATTATCACTCGGGCAGAAAGTCCATTATCCATTCAGCCATTTGGGCCTACTCTTTTTTTTTTTTTCCTTTCTTTTCCCCTTCCCTGCACATCAGCTGACGGTATTGACTCATCCTCCTGCAAAAATAAACATTCTTGGATGTTGAAAGAATATTTGAAATCAATTCTTGACTCACTGCAGATATCCAGGTCCTTGGGCTCGTTTGGCTCCTTCCTGAACTGGAAGGCAGAACTCTCGTTAGAGACAAATTGCTCCATAAATAAAACAAATCCCTGAGACCCTGCAAGGTCCTGCAGAGGGATTTCCCTTCGGAATGGTCAAAGCACTGGACAAGAAAAGCCAATATTGGGTTATTTTGTCAGGATTTCACACAGCAGCTTCCTGAAAAAGCAGGGAGAAATTGAAGTGGCACAGGCAGAAATGGGGAATGGGTTTATCTGAGGAGACAGGGGTGTGTGAAATATAAACCCTGAGCTCCTCCTCAACCCTTACACCTGTTTGGAGACCCAGAATTACACAGCTGGGATGTCCAGCTTTGTGCTGCAGTCTGCAGAGGGGTTTGGAAAATTGGGATGAATACAGCAAGACAGCCAAAAGTGAGTGGTAGCCTTGAAAAAACCTCCTGCAGCACGAGATTTTAAATCCTCAGTCTATTTATGCCAAAAGAGTGAGCAGCTTATCCTGTGTACATAACTCCTGAGGAAGCAAATAGTACCAAAGAGAGTTTTAAAAATCCAAATTTAAAAAAGTTTAAAATACCTGAAGAAACAGCAGCCAGGCGTGAAATCCCACAGTGGCAAAAAGGAGGAGTCAGCATTAATTCAGTTATTTATACAGAGGTTTCTGTGCTGAGGAAAGGGGAGGCACCTTTGTTTTCTGGGTGCTCCAATCAAACCTGAATGGCTTAATTATTGAATTAATTAATTGGACACCATGAGGGACAGCTGACACCTCCTCCAAGCAGGTTTTCCCAACAGCCAGCAGCTGTTTTAAAACTTTTAATGGATCTGTGTCTGCTGCAGCCTGGTGGAGCGAACATCCCAATCAGCCCAGGGAGATGGGAAAATGGGAATTTTATTTTATAAAATATCTCATTTGCAGGAATGCACACCCAGGAGGTGTTTTCTTCTGCCAGAAGCCATCAGCCCCACCTGAACACGCAGCATTTGCTTTTTGCCTGCACATGAGGATGTTTTTCAGTCTGGCCTGGCCTCATTAAGCTGCCTGGTACTGGGGGAAAGCAAACCCAACAGGAATTTGTGTGTTGTATGGGCTGGGTAAGGGGGTGCACGAGCAAATGGCAAATAATAACCTGAGTTTAGGGTAAGGAGAAAAGCAGGAGAGTTAAAAATGAGCTCACCTGGAACTGCATTGGGAATGGGGAAAAGCAAAGTCTGGCTTAGCAAGGAGAGCATAAAAATAATATTTTGTCCCACTCCAGAAAGGGTTAATGTGTGTTTGTGACGGAGGGTGTTGGGTTGGTAGGCAAATCACCTGAGAGGACAGAGATTTTATTTTATTTTATTTTATTTTATTTTAATTTTTTTGCTCTATTATTTTTTAAATTTAATTTAATTTAATTTAATTTTATTTTATATTTTTTTCTCTATTATTTTTTTAATTTTATTTTATTTTATTTTTTTTTTGCTCTATTATTTATTTTATTTTATTTTATTTTATTTTATTTTATTTTATTTTATTTTATTTTTTCTATTAATTTCTCTACTTGATTTCTGGAGTGTGTCCCTTACTTAGCTCAAGTACCAGGTGCTGCCCACAACAT
>JAOTQP010000886.1:1844589-1859449 GCA_026413545.1 Cichladusa arquata
TTTGGTGTTTGGTTTTTTTTTTGGTGTTGTTTTTTTTTTTTTTTCCTCCAATTGCAAAGAATCTGTGCTCATATTTCAGCTGCTTTTCACAGGTGGGGAAGATGCAAAAGGTTGAAGCTGCTCCAGAGCTCACCAAACCCTTCCTCCATCTCATCAAATGTTTTACTGGTACAGAGAAAATCCTGAGAGTGTGGAGGGAGAGCCCTGAAATGCTCAAAATGCGAAAAAAAAAATTGTGGCAACTTCACATTTGGGAGCTGTGTTGATTGGAATGGCTTTGGGGATTTTATGGGCTGTATCTGAACACATAAACTCTGGATTTTGGGATTAATGGATTCACTCTCTGGGCTGGCACAGGGTGCCCAGAGCAGCTGAACCTCTGGAAATTCCCAAGGCTGGGTTGGAGCAGCCTGGGGTAGGGGAAGGTGTCCCTGCCCATGATGGGTGTGGAATTAAATCACTTTTAGGTTCCTTCCAGCCCAAACTGTCCTGGAATTCCGTGATTTTCCACCCTGTGCTCCCACACCCCAAATCTCCAGACCAGAGAGGATTTCAGGGCCCCTCTGCTCCCCCCACCCCTTCCCAGCTCTTTGTAACTTTAAACATTCATCTGGAACAGGATGTTCTTCTGAGGTTACAGCAGAGATTGTGAGGGATGTGAGCCCAAATTCTCCCTGTGGGGAATTAATGGAGAACTTGTGTAAAATTAAGCACCAGGCTTTTATCAAGCAGCATCTCCAGTGTGGAAGGGAATTCTGACTCCAGCACTTGCTGCCAGTGGTTGGAGTGGTTGGAGCTCTAAAAAGTGTGGCTTTCTTATCAGATCCTGGTGAAATGATCATTAATTTTCACAGTGAATAAACACCATGAGAAAGGAACACGACATAGACAATTACTTTTATATTTTTAAGAGAGAAAAAAAAAATCAAATATTTGTGTGGGTTCAGAGAGCAACTCCCACCAATGATCAGAGGCACTCAGAAAGCAGCTGGGCTTTTGTCAGGGGTAGCCCATGGCAGGAATGGCTTTGCAGGGAAGCAGGGCAGGGTTAGGTGGGATGTTGGGGAGAAATTCCTCACTGGGAGGGTGGGGAGAGGCTGGGATGGAATTCCCAGAGCTGCTGGGATCCCTGGGAGTGCCCAAGGGCAGGTTGGATCACCTGGGACAGTGGGAAGTGTGGGACCCGTGGTGGGACTGGATCCATTCCAGGATTCCATGTGCAGGTTTGGATGGGATTTTGGGAAGAAATACTCAGAGAGGGGCTGGGATGGAATTCCCAGAGGAGCTGTGCATCCCTGGGAGTGTCCAAGGGCAGGCTGGACGGGGCTTGGAGCAACCTGGGACAGTGGAAAGTGTCCCTGCCCATGGATGGGATTTAAAATCCCTTCCCACCCATCCCATTCCAGGATTCCCTGAGTCTCTGATCCCTGGGGGGAGCAGTGCAGGCTCTGAGGTCCAGGCTGGAACCACCTCAGATCCCTTAAAAACCTTCAGAGTTTGTTCAATTTATTTATTTGTTGTTGTTGTTGTTGTTGTTGTTTTTTTTTTTTTCAAATACAGTGCAGGAGCAGAGAAAAGAATAAAAAAGGACTGAGTTTGTTTGATCCTGTTTGTTTGACCCCGTTGCTCTCATAGCCTTGGGAAGTGCAAAATTCACCTGTTAATTCGAGTTAATTGATGCCATCATTCCCTGAGGGATGTTCAGATAAATTGGAATGTTCAGATGAGTTGGGATGTTCAGATGAATTGGGATATTCAGATATATTGGGATATTCAGATGAATTGGGATATTCAGATAAATTGGAATATTCAGATAATTTGGGATTTTCACATATCTTGGGATGTTCAGATTATTTGGGATTTTCTCCTTCTGTCCCCTGCCCAATCTCTCAAGTCAACCTGGAAAATTGGAAAATGGCAACTCCCGACTTGCAGGGCTGGGGATGAGCCCAGAATTCCCCATCACTGCTTCCCAACATTTGGGGAGAACATCAGCACTGCAAGCTGCCAGCTCAGGGAGCTCAGCGAATTTTTCAACGAATTTAAACATTTTTAGCCCTTTTGAAGAAGGTCAGACACCCACAGGGCATTATCAGTCCCAAAGTACACAGATTTTTCCTCTCCCACTGGGTATCTCCAGGTGCTGGAAGACATTCCCTGAATCACCACATTTCATTCTGAATTCCAAATTTCCCCAACTTCTTTCTGAAATGCTGCAGAAAGAGAAGGCTCCTCCCCAAACCAGAATTCCAGCTGTGGCAACCCCTTTTTGTCAGAAGCTTTGGTTTAATTGGAGCCAGGACTTGACCTTGATGATCCCTGTGGGTCCCTTCCCACTCAGGACACCCCCTGATTTCTCTGACTAATTAACTTCCTCCTGCTTAACCGCATCTCCCACCCCATCTTTTATCTCCATCATTAATTAAGGAGGGCTGAAAGCCTAAAATCTGCACCGTGTGGCCAAGACTTCCTCGTGCTTTGATCCATGTGGAAAATTCCTTTGATGCTGGCACCGTGGGACACCCGTTCTGCAGATCTTCCTCAACATCAGATCTTTTTCTTCCTGGGAGGCAGAAGCCAGAATAGAAACCTGCTCAGATGGGTTTCTCTGGGGGTGAAGAGGGAAAGGTATTTCTGAGTGATTTAATTCACTTCAGGCTTCAAAAGGACCTCAAGACCCCATGGAAAAAAATAATTCCTTTGCAATCCATTAAATGGCATTAAATAAATCACTTCTAGGGCAGCAATGCCTCCTCCTGAATACTCAGTGACACAAAAGAGGCAGTTTGGTGTAAAAAAACCAAATTATATTGGGCTTAAAGAAGATTCAGGAGTAAAACCCCAAAATTTCCAGTGTTTTGCAAGCTTGGATATTCCCAATTAACTGTGATAAATCCTCTCTCAAAAGCCTCTTCCATTCCCAGAGCCTGCCTGAGTCAGAGCATATGGGAAGCTCAGCCCGTGGAGCTGGAGGATGGCACTGACAGATTTCTCCCAAACCTGGCTGAGGGTTTCTTTTCCCCATCTCCACCAGAGCAGCTCTGGCAGGAATGATGCTGATGGTGTTCCCAGTGCCATCCCCAGGCTGGAACTGCACATCTGCAGCTCCTGGGATGCAGCTTCCCCATTAGCTCAGATTTACAGAGGGGCCTTTCTGGGTTTTCCCTGCTCCTGTTTCTTAAAGAGAAAAGGAATTCTAAGTGCAGGAATTTACAATTCATGTTCTTTTAACAGCTCTCCTCCCCCAGGCTGGGAGAAGGAACTAAATCCAGAGCCTGCACTGGCACAAAACCATCTTCCCAACACCTTCTGCCTCTTCCCTCGTGGAATTCCACTCCACCTTCCTGCTGGCAAAGACCCTGGACTCCTGTGCTGTCCACCAGCTGGGAGTCTTGCAATGTTGATAAACTATAACATAAAATAATAACTGTATCAATTGTGTCTATAATGAATTATAATCTATTGCATCTATAATAAATCATATATTTATAATAGGTTATATTTTTGTGGGGGCCATTATGGGGTGATTTGTCTGTTTTAATCCCTGTGCAGGTTCTTGGGGTCACCAGGGATTGGGAGGGTTGAGGGAAGGTTGGCCACAAGTGGCTCTGTTTCAGTTTCTGGGACATCTCCAAATTCTCCTGTAGGTTTGGGGTGCTTTGGGTTCTTTTTTTTTCCCTTGGCTTGTTTGTTTTTTAAAGGTGGCTGATGTAATTAATAAAAGATAATTTGGTTCAAGCTTAGAACCAAACCATTATCAAAAACCAGCACACACAGAACCCTGAGATGGAAAAGAAATGGGACCACAAAGGACATAAAGGGATTTAATCCCTCACAGCTACCCCCACCCACCAAACCTGTGCTTCAGAGTTCTGTTTAACTAGCAACTGAGACAATTAAAATATCTGAGGCCTAAATCCTGCAGCCTCTCTCCCCAAATTCTCGAGGATTTTGGCCTCTGCCCTCGACTGAGGTGCAGCTTTGGCTGCAGGCCCTGCTGCCACAGAGGAGCTCAGATAATATCTGATTTATTTATTTATTTTATTCATGTTATTCATTGCCCTCAGCCTTGGAGCTCTGGCTCAGAGCTGGGAAAACAGGATGTTCATCATTATCTTCCTGACAGAACACGAATTTCACACCTCTTTTTGTCCTGTGTGAGGGACTGCACACAGAGCCAAGGAAAACAAGGAATGTGTCCTCTAGCAGGTGGGTTTGGGTGGCTTCAGGGTGGCCTTTAGGGACAGAGCCTGGGGTCAAGTCTTGAACCCAGAGCTGTGGGAGGGACCACAAATTCTGGTCAAGGAGCAGCAGGAAAAGATGGGAGAAGGGAAAAGCGTGAAGTTACTGACAAAAAAATGGTTGTGTAGCTTCACATTCTTTTTAAGTCTAAATAAATTCCCTCAGAGCAGGTTTTGAACTCGGGTTTTTGATCTGGATTAAAGAGAAACCCGAGTCAAGAGCAAGTGTTAATGACAAGCACTAAAACATAAATAATGAATGGCTGTGCAGGGGAACCCCTCATCTCCCTCCTGCCAGAGCAGCTGCTCCCACATTGGAGGAACAGTTCCCCCAAGTCCCACTCAAATAACTTCCAAAATCACAGAATCACAGAATGAACCAGGCTGGAAAGGCTCTTTGAGATCATCAAGTGCAACCTATGAGCTAAGACCTCCTCAACAGCTAAACCATGGCACTGAGTGCCAGGTGCAGGCTTTGTTAAACCCTCCAGGGATGGTGCCTGGAGCCTCCCTGGGCAGAGGATTCCAGTGCCTGACAACTCTTTCAGGGAAGA
Source organism: Cichladusa arquata (assembly GCA_026413545.1). Taxonomy (NCBI): domain Eukaryota; kingdom Metazoa; phylum Chordata; class Aves; order Passeriformes; family Muscicapidae; genus Cichladusa; species Cichladusa arquata. The sequence continues at coordinate 1,849,385 of JAOTQP010000886.1, forward strand.
ATTTTTTCCTGATGTCCAACCTAAACTTCCCCTGGTGCAGCTTAAGGCTGTGCCCTCTTGTCACTGTCACCTGGGAGAGAAGACTGGCCCTCACCTGGCTAAACCATGTTGTAGGGAGTTGTTGAGTAATGAGGTGTCCCCTGAGTCTCCTTTTCTCCAGGATAAACACCCCCAGCTCCCTCAGCTGCTCCTCACAGGGTTTGTGTCCCAAGCCCCTCACCAGCCTTGTTCCTCCTCTGCTCAAGCATCTCAATGTCCTTCCCGAACTGAGGGGACAGAACTGGACACAGCACTCGAGGTGTGACCTCACCTGTGCCAGGTACAGGGCAAGAATGACCTCCCTGCTCCTGCTGGCCACACCATTCCTGATCCAGGCCAGAGGCCACTGGCCTTTGGCCACCAGGGCACACTGCTGGCCCATGTCCAGCTGCTGTCCATCAGGTCCCTTCCTGCCTGGGCACTGTCCAGCCACACCATCCCCAGCCTGGAACACTGCAGGGGTTATTGTGGCCACAATGCAGGACTCTGATTTCTCCCACTGCAGAGGAGGCCCAGAACAGCTGGATCCTCCCCTGGCCCTGAGAGCCCCTCAGTGCCACTGCAAACCTCTGCTCCTTGTCCTTTCCTGCTCCTGTCTGAGCTCTGCACACACAGACCCAGCAGGACCGTGCCTGGGACAGCTGGAAATGGAACTGGACATGGAGCTGGGCAGGGAACTGGGCAGGGAACTGGGCATGGAGCTGAGAATGGAACTGGGCAGGGAGCTGAGAATGGAACTGAGAATGGAACTGGGCATGGAGCTGGGCAGGGAGCTGGGCATGGAACTGAGAATGGAACTGGGCAGGGAGCTGGGCAGGGAGCTGGGCATGGAACTGAGAATGGAACTGGATATGGAACTGAGAATGGAACTGAGAATAGAACTGAACACAGAACTGAGCACAGAACCGAGCACAGAACTGGACATGGAACTGAGAACGGAACTGAGAATGGAACTGGACATGGAACTGAACCTCCCAGCTCCTGCCTGGGCCCTCCACACTGCAGAGCTCCAGCAGCAGCTACAGCTCAGAGTCCTGCAGTGCTTTGGGCTGGAAGGGACTTCAGGGACCAGGCTGGACACTTGGACACCTCCAGGGATCCAGGGGCAGCCACAGCTCCTCTGGGAATTCCATCCCAAATCCCATTTAAATCTCCACTTTCCCAGTGGGAGCCATTCCCAGTGTCCTGTCCCTCCATGCCTTGTCCAAATCCCTCTGCAGCTCTCCTGGAGCCCCTCTAGACTCCCCCTTCCCCAGGTGAGCGCCCCCAGCCCTGCAGAGGGGCTCCAAGCACCTTCTCATAGTTGGAGTAGCCCCCCATGACTGCAGGGTCCACGATGCCGTTGAGCAGCATGGACAGGGGGTGCACGGGCAGGCTCCTGTCCCACACGTGCTGCTGCACCACGTTGGTGATCCTCTCGTTGGTCAGCTCCATGGTCTCGATGGCGTTCTCCAGGGGGCTGATCTCCTCCTGAGGGACAGGAGAAACAAGAAGGAACCTTCTTTGCAGTCACAGAATAAACATTTCAAAGCTTCATTCGATTTTTAGGGGGAAATCCTTCCCTGTGAGGGTGAGGAGGGGCTGGGATGGAATTCCCAGAGGAGCTGGATCTCTTGAGTGTCCAAGGACAGTGGAAGGTGTCCCTGGGTGGACACTGGATGATTTAAAGTCCTCCCAACACAAACCATTCTGGGACTCCACGGTTCTGTGATTTACTCCTCTCCACTGAGTAAGAAACTAAATATTTTGCTTTTATCTGTGCATTCCCAAGTGTTCCAAGGCTTTATTTCATGAGGATTGGAGAGGAGGAGATCCCCCGTGGAGAACTCACCGTTGTGACCTGCTTGACCTCAAACCACTTGAGGATGCCTGGGAATGAATAAGCTGTGGTGTAGGTTGTCCTTTCTATCCACATGTTCTGGTCAGAGAAGGCAAAAAAAAGAGATGTAAGGAAAATGTTGGTCTTGCAATTCAACTCTCCTGTGTGGAATGAGGCTTCCAGAAGAAGCTGGAACAGATTCCACAGCCATTCCCACCACCCCTGACTGGGATGGGGAAGCTGGGCTCACACAGCCCCACATTCCTGGATTCTGATGGATGCTGAATGTTCAAACTCCAGCTCTGGAGCCCCTTGAAATCACCCCCTGTTGGGAAGGATAAGGATGTGACAGGAAGGTCTCACAGACATTTGTGTGTAACAGAAAGATCTTTGAATGTAGAAGCAGAAGAAGGAATAGAAATGAAAGCAAGTTTTGATATAGAAGAAAAGAATTGCTGAGCCAATCTTACTGGATAACTAAGAGAGCAAAGAGCAAGTGAGTTGGAAGGGGCTTTTATGACTTAAAGCAAAGAATAAATCCACCTCAAACAAAAGGTTTTTTTACCAAGCAGAAGGATTCTCACAGACAAACAAAAATACCATGTTGCAAGTAGAGAAAATATCTCAGAATTTTCCACTGCAAGAAAACTGAAAAAACAACTTCTAGCTTAAACTGTGACACACTAACTTTTGGTAATTAGAAATAGCAACACGAATTTGGTAATGTTAGTGGTTATTACAGGCTGTAGGTTATAGTCTCCATGTGCACAGGGAGAGGGAAAAGGCGACACTTTGGCCAAAATGCCACCAACAAACCAAACCTAAGGCAAAGGACTCACAGCAAACTCGTTGTCTGGATCTTTCTCTCCTTTCCTGACAGGTCTGGAGTGGGTGAATTGCTGCACCTCGTTGGCTCTGTAGTAGCTGGGAAGAAGCAGAATAAAAAGGGGATTTTTCCTCACTCCCATCCTCCTCACTCAAACATTCAAGGGTTTCCTCACTGTGGGGAGGAATTTACACAATTTACACGAGACACACAGGCACAGCACCTTGTGCCCAAGTTAGTGGGGAAAACACAAAGAAAGTGTTGAGGGAAAAGAAAAATAAATTACTTTAAGATCTGTTCAGGAACAGGTTTATCTTTGTAATTAGGTGGCAGGTTCATCACAGGCTTTACAATGAAGCACTGCACATCTGAGCAGCTCTGGTTAAGGATGAAAAACTAGGAACCCTTGAGGGAAAACAGGAGAGGGAGAGAAAAACCCTTCCTGTTTCCATTGTCAGACTTTTCCACAACTCCCTGTGCTCTCATTAAGCATTTTTCTTCAAACCTGGCTAATTCATCACCAATCACAGGCATTACGTTGCACCTTGCAGTTTGTGAATTAAAAACACAAAAAGAAAATATTTATTATATTTGCAAATAATAATCCCAGAATGGTTTGGATGGGAAGGAACCTGAAATTCATCCAGTGCCACCCCTGCCATGGCAGGGACACCTCCCACCACCCCAGGGTGCTCCAGCCTGGCCTTGGACACTCCCAGGTGCTGAAATTCCTGGTGAAAATGTTTGGGAATCCTGGGCATCACTGATTTCCACTTTGGGAGAAAAAGAAAAAGGGCAACAAGGTTCTGCAGGAGGTTCTGTGGATGCATCTGGCTCTTCTCTCAAAATTATTTATCAGAGGCTCCTTCCCTCCCACTTTTCAGATTCATGATTCAACTGAACAAAGGAATTGCTTCACCCTCACCTTTTGCCCCTACGAATGATGACAGACATTAAAAAAAAATCTCAGAAATTGTATCCCCAACCACTTAGGTTCCTCCAAAATTCTGCTTTAAGGACTGTGCTGAGGCTCTACAGGAGCAAAAACCTGGCTGGAAAAGCAAAGCTTGGCCAACCTGAGCCCATGAGGAGATGATTTCTGTGAAGGCCCTGAAGTGGGAATGTTTCAGTGGGGGGCTAAGGCAGCCCCCACACATCCTTTAATTCACTGAGCCAGCTCTGAAGAGTGTTTGGGGAGCCAGAGCAAAGCCACCCTGCCTGCAGTGAGGAGCCAGCAGCCAAAGCTGAGCCCAGAACCACAGAGCCACGTTAGAGCAGGCTCTGAGCCCAGGCTGCTGAGCTGTGTCTCAGCAGAGCTCCTTAGGCTGGGCTTGGTGCCTGCTGAGCCCTGCACAGCTCCCACTGCCCAGCTGGGGGGGACTGGGCTTTTCTGGGGTGCAGGGAACCCCTGGGGCTCAGCACACCAAAAGGAGGAGGCATTTTGTCATAAAAAAGCAAAAAAACAACCTAAAGAAATAAAAAAAAAGAGCAAAGGAGGTTAAAGGAGCCTGGAAGTAAAACCAAGCCCGGCAAGGTCAGCCTGACACAGCAGAGGTCTGGGCACTCCTCATCTCCTCAGGAGGGGTTTGGGGAGGGCAGGGAGAGCCTGTCCCAACCCCAAACCCTGCAGCTGCTGCCCCCATCCCAGAGCCCAACAGCCCCAAACCTCTGGGAAGGGTCAGATCTGCATCCAAACCCTGCAGCTCGGGCTCATCCCGAGCCAGGATCATCAGAACAAACACAAACAGATGCAAAGGAAGCAGCTGAAACAAAGCAGCAACAGAAGAGGCATTTCTGCCACCAAGTGTGAATGGGTTTTGATTTCCTCTGTGGATTCAGGCTTGGCAGGAGGATTGCAGGGGAAGCATCTGCTGTCACTGCCTGGCTTTGTGCACAGGGGTTGGGGGCCAAAATGGACCTGCAGATTGTCCAGCCTGGCCTGCTGAGCACAGGCTGCAAGCCCAGAATTTGGTTTTTGCTGGTGTGCATCCTCCAGGAGCCATGGACTGAAGCCACTGGCAGCAATCTGGAGCAGCTCCACTGGCTCACACTCCCAATTCAGATGTTCTTAAGCCTGATGGGGAGTTTGGGACACAGCTTGGAGTCCCACCAGCAAGGGGGAAAATCAGAATTAAAAAATAGTAGGGGCTCTGCACCCAACAACTTTCAGTGACACAATCACACTTCTCACAAAGGGACTTTCAGGGGAATAAAACACACAAAGCCCAGCAGTTGATAAATGGCAAAGGACTGCAAGGAGCAAGGGAGAGCCCTTCCCTTTTCACCCCACCTTCACAGCCTGCACTTCAGATTTTCCCCCAGAAATAAAAACTGGGTCCCACCATGGCTGGAGCAGTCAGCACCACAGGAAACCCGCCCTGCAATCTGTTCCTCACCCTGAGAGCAACTTGTTTAACTCCCAACCACCCTTTAAACCCACCCTTACAACCCTGGGGAGCCCCATTTTCATACCCACTTGTTGGAGTCAGTGAGTTGGGGGATTCTCTGAATCCTTCAGGGAGGAATCGAGGTGCAGGGACTGAATTAAAGCCTTGGGATGGGTTGTTTATATTAAGCCACTCACACATAAAGTGGACATTTAAGTAGAAGGAAGTTAGTAAGTTTTAGGGTGAGCTTTAGTGCTTTTAGTAAGTGAAAGTCTGGATTCCACAGCAGTAGTCTGAGTTCTAGTGAAGGTTGAAACACACTGATATCTTCAGTGGAGGCTCCAGGCCCACAGTTGTAGACAGGACTTGGACACAATAGAGCTGTAGTAAGAATATTGCTTACATTTCCAGATAGAACAAGATAGAGTGTATGAGCAGTTCTATACATAACCTGGTGTGCTAAGAAACTGGAATTCTAATAGGTTAAGGAGTGGTAGAGAAACTAGAATTCTAATTGGTTAAGGAGTGGTGGAGAAACTAGAATTCTAACAGGTTAAGGAGTGGTGGAGAAACTAAAATTCTAACAGGTTAAGGAGTGGTGGAGAAACTAGAATTCTAATAGGTTAAGGAGTGGTGGAGAAACTAGAATTCTAATAGGTTAAGGAGTGGTGGAGAAACTGGAATTCTAATAGGTTAAGGAGTGGTGGAGAAACTGGAATTCTAATAGGTTAAGGAGTGGTGGTCTGAGTTTGCATCCTAGCTTGCTGGAAAAATCCCATATAAGAGTTTGTATTGGGAGAGTTGGTGCTTTTAACCATTGTGACTTTTAGCCATTTGCTTATTGCCACTGAATTTGCCATTGCTTTGCTTTGCCATTGCTTTTGCCATTGCCTTTTGAGACTGATGTGCTTTGTAATAAATAACCTTTTCAACCATTAGCTGCTTTGCTGGTTTAAGATAACCCAACGAAGTAGGAGCCAAGAGCTCTGGAGGTCCTAACCTCACACCCAGAGCTGCCCCCACACCCCTGGAGCAATCATCCATTTAACAATTCATTTGGAGCAGTTCATTTATCCCCACTGCTCTGGGTGTGCCAAAAGATACACTGTTTGGGGGAAGCTTTGATCTCCTCGGATGGAGGGGCTGTGCTGGTCATCTTCTCAGCACTGGGGAACTGAGTCAGCAGCTTCAGGTTAAAATCCTCCCTCCGCTCGTACTCTTTGCCACGGTAGATGAAAATCTTGTTCTGTGGGCAGGAGAAGGGAAAGGGAATTAAAATTTAACAAAGCAGTGGGACAGAGTTTTCCAAACCTTCCCAGAGCTGGTTTGTGGGAAGGGTTGATCCCAGCTGGAAGAAGAGGTGAGGGAAGGAACACAGGCTGGAATGAGGGCACAGAAACTCCCAGGAGACAACCTCAAATTTGTCCAAAAAATCAATTTATCCACAGAGAATCATCAAAGAGAGCTGGAAAGGAGCTTTTAAAGCCACCTGCAATGAGCAGGGACAGCCTCCAGCAGGTGCTGATGTCCAACAAACACATCCCAGAGTCACCCAGCACTGCCAGGGCTCAGCACAGGGAATCTCAGCCAGGAGCTGATTTGAATAACAGAATAAATGTGCCCAGAAATTCCTAAATTCAGGGACCTGCCTGCTGCCTGCCAGCTCCTGGTGTGAATTCCCTGGGTTCAGGTGGGGATTTTACCTCAGTCCCATTCCTGACCAAAATATCCAAAATATCTACACACCCAACACCAGACCATGGCCAGTTATTTTTCCACCTGGCAGTGGTTTCTGGAAGGGATGGATTCCAAAACATGAAGTTGAAAGCCTTTCATGCCTTCTCCTCCAGTTCTAACTTAACCTTCTTCTCTTTTTTTAAGCTTGGCTTCCACTGAAGACCAGAACTTCAAACAGCTCCAGGCTGAGAAGGAAAAATGGCCCTGATTTTTAAATAATAGGAATACTTTCAGCCTTGCTGACCCTGGGTCTGAGCAATTCCTGTCCTCCACAGAGGTCCAGCAGCTGTTTTAAATAAGAAGCACCTTTGCACTTGAATTCTGTGTAGGACAAACTCTCCCTGATCACTGAAATGACACATCCTGAAAATTTGGTTGGTTGAAAACAAATGGGATTAATTCTTCATTAATTCTTCATTGTGAACATTTTCTAACAGCAACAATCACATTTCAGAGGTATATATAACTTGTATATACACAAATTATATATTGATAAATAATACAAATAATTTTGTATTATTTGCAAATACAAATCCACAGAAGAATAATCTAAAAAAACCTATTGTAACACTCTGACTCCACTCGAGCTGGCAACACAAAATTTCACCTCTGACTTGTCCCTTTTTAGACATTTAAATGCTCTGAACCACTCCTGGGATTTAGATCTGGCAGTGCCACTGAAAGGAAAAGGAGTTTGGCAGGGAATTTTCCTGGGAGCTCTGCAGAAGTTGTGACTCAGGGTGTGCAGCAGGGCAGAGCTGGGGGGGGGAAGGATCCTTACCCGCAGGAAAGAGGGAAAACCCAGCCCATAATACCCAACAGCAAAGTACTCGGGCTGGGGTCTCATGGCCTTCATGATATTCTCATAAAATGTTGCTCTTTTTTTCTGGAAAAGAAAAAAACCACCACACTTTCACTTTGGAATGGTCTGAACACTGCCAGCCCCCACCCCCTGATTCCTGAGCTCTGCCCTCAGCACACACTGCACAATTGCTTTTTGATGCAGTCTCTCATCCTTGTCCATTTACTTGATTAAATATTTGCTTTGTCTGGGCCAGAACCAACTTCATTTCCTGGTCTGCAGGCATGAGAACAATGCCATGGCTTTTAGGATTCCAGAAGGATGCTTGAAATCCTTCGCTGTGGGAAAACAAAATATAAATATATTCTGCAAGTGAGCAGACACAAATGGTGACAAATGTCAGAGAACTGGCAGAAATAAAAGCTGGGCAGATGATTCTGCCATGAAAGAACATAAAGACCATCTGGTTCCACCCTTAACCACTAAAAAGCAGAATTCAGAGCCAAGAGGATTTTATAGCTCTGTGTTCATGCCCAGCACTTTCACCACAGAAATAACAAGGTGATGAGATTTATGGAGCCTGAAAACACCCCTTGGTTGTCACTTCATTTGGTTAAAACCAAGAATTCTAAACATCTGCACGTGGTATTGTCATGCTAATTAGGAGGTCAAAAGAAACTGAGAACATATTTATTCTCCTGCTAACCTTCACAAAGCCACGGGGTTAAGCTGGTTTGTTTGTCTTTAACATAAATTTATTTTAGGCTTATCCTGCTTGAACAGTATTAATTCAAGCAGTCAGCAGCCTGCTGGAAATGCAGAAAAAAATCCTTACCAGGAGCTCTCCAATTCCCTCATAGTCAAAAACCTTGTTTTCATACATGTCAGCCAGCTCCTTGCTCAGCTCAATGGCTTTTTCCCACATCTCCACGGAGGGTGAGGACAGGCAGGAGGGGGAAGAGGAGCACAAAGAACATGAAAGACTCAGTTAAAAGCCCTCATTAGCACAGATAGGTAAACAAAAATGCAGCTGATTTTAATTCAGGCACTGCTTTCATGCTCTGCCAGGTTCCCCTCTCAGACTCTGCTGTGCATTTTTTTTTGTTTTTTTTTTCAGGGATTATTACAGTCATACAGATCTTGTGATTTGGAGATCTCAGAGTGGTTTGCAAAGCCAGGTCTCCACTGAGATCCTGACAGGACAAACTGGGAGGAGGAAGAATAGGTCTGGACGGCAGGGAGAGAAAACCAGGTGCTCTCCTCCTCCAGCAGCACTGGGACAGGAGGTCCTGGGTTTGGACAGGGGGTCCCTGGGGTGGGACAGGGGGTCCTGGGTTGGGACAGGGGGTCCCTGGGATTGGGACAGGGGGTCCTGGGTTTGCACAGGGGGTCCTGGGTTGGGACAGGGGGTCCCTGGGTTTGGACAGGGGGTCCCTGGGGTGGGACAGGGGGTCCTGGGTTTGCACAGGGGGTCCCTGGGTTTGTCCCATCATGGAATCAGGGAATTTGGGTGTAAAGGGACTCAAAGCCCATTCCCACCCCTGCCATGGCAGGGACACCTATCACTGTCCCAGGGGGATCCAGCCTGGCCTGGGACACTCCCAGGGATCCAGGGGCAGCCACAGCTCCTCTGGGAATTCCATCCCAGCCCCTCCCAGGAAGCAATTCCTTCCCAAAATCCCCTCATTTCAGCTTAAAGCCATTCAGCCCTGGCAGAACCCTCTGCAGCTCCCAGGGTCAGGGCCAGCCTGGGAATCCTCTGTCCCTGCAATCCCAAAATCCTGACAGGAGCCACTGCCAGGGGGAGGCAGGAAAACACCTGCACTGCTCCCACCCTCCAACAGCTTCACTTTCCAGACACCCTTTGGCCAACCCAGACACAGGATTTAAATATCTCCAGACAAAGCCATGCCCTGCTGATGGGATCCCTGCCCCAAACCCAGCCTGCTGTGAAGCCACATCTGCTTTCACCAAGGATTTCCCAGCAAGGAAACCCTAAACCCAAACCAAAGAGAATCTGCCAAGGCAGGATTGGTGCAGGAGCAGGTGAGGCACTCACCTTGCCCCTGTCAAAGAAGGAAATGATTTCCTGGTAGAGTTTCTCCTTGAGCTCCAGCTGGGAGTAGACACAGAAGGTGTCCCTCTGCAGCAGGTGAGGGACACAGGGCTTCTCTGACCACTGCACAGGGAAAAGGCAAAGGGAAAGAACTGGAACATTCCCAGAGAAATCCTACAGTGGGAGACTCAAATCCCTCATCCCTCAAAGGCAGGGATACAAACCTGAGACATTCTCCTCCAGCTCACTGCAGCAGGAGGATGCAACAAACTGATGCTAATTATAACTTTATTTTTATCATTATCATTTTTATTATTTTTATTATTTTTATTATTAAATTATTATCATTATTATATTCTATTTTTATTATTTTACCATTATTTAATATTCCTTATCTAT
>JAOTQP010000886.1:1876682-1896274 GCA_026413545.1 Cichladusa arquata
AACTAAATTACTTTTTAAATCCTTACATAAACTTGAATGTGATGAAAAGAGATTATTATTTCTGCTGTAATTATCTACCTTTTTCTATGCTACTAAATAGTTTTAAACCATCCCTGGCAGCATTGAAGATCAGGATGGGCAGAGATTTGAGCACACTGGTCTAGTGGAAGGTGTCCCTGTCCATGACAGGGAAGTTGAAACTAAGTGATATTTACCATCCTTTCCAACCCAAATTTCTCTATGATTCTATAATACTATATTTATAGAGAGGGTAAAAATCTTCTAATCCTTTATCAGTCAGTGAAAATAATAATGTAAAACTGAAATTCAAGGTTTTATGGTCTTCGAGACTTGACATCCCACATTTAATGAAGTCTAACGCACCCAATGGCATGCAAATTCTAATCTCTATCTATTATTTGGAGAAAAAAGCCAACACTTACACAAAAATTGATATATAAACATTCAAAGTAAAAGAATTTTGGGTTCACAAATATCTTGAACAGTCATAAGAAGGAGCTGACAATGTGAAGGAACATGCTTTTGTGTTTCGCTTTCTAAAACTGCATTTGTAGCCAGCCAAATGATCTTTTCATAATTGCTTGACAACATTTACTTGGTTTTATTTGACAAGATGATCGGTATACGACCATCTATATTGCTGGTAGCTTTTTCAGTAATTTTGAATATTGCATGTGAGTACATATTTTCAAAACCACTCTCTTGTTTTGTACAGCTTAAAACTCAAAATTCAGATCTGATGTGCCATGGGACTAATATCTGATACGCAGAATTGTCCATTCTTTCAAAATTGGTCCTGTGAGGACTTATGTAGATAATCTGGTGCACAACAAATTTATTTGGGCTTAAGATATATATATTAGTGTGTGTGTATGTGTGTGTGTGTATGTAAATATACATATATATGCATGCATAAATGTTTGCAAGTTCTGGGCCTTAAACAACAACACAAAATTATTTGCCTGTGAACTGTTCAAGGATTCTTCACAGAAATACAACATATTTCTTTACTCAACTTGGAACTGGTTTGCAAATAGAAGGTTTGTCAGACATATCAGCCTTTAACTCTGACAAGTGAGGCCAGCAATTAAGCTAGAAAGTTATTGCTTCTCGTTAATGTTTTCAGGTAAAACAGCGTATTCTAAGACATGACTCACCATAATTTTTCTACTCCATCAGAACAGAAATAATTGTTTAGTACAAAATTGGGGGTAGGGAAAAAAAAATAAGAAGTAAGTAAATGAAAAGGAGTCATCGCTCCTTTCTTTTTAGATCAAGGTCCCCAGGATATATAAAGGACATCATGTAGTAGGAGGCCAGAAATAGGTTTTCTGAAGCAGACAGATTTCCTCTCTTCCCTGACTCTTGCAATGTAGAATTGTCTCTTTTCAGACAATATAGTAATGACTGCTGTATGCATTTTGTCTTCTATCCATAACAGAGTTTCAACCAAGCTTGAAGGTTAAAATAACCCATTTATATCTAAAGCCAAAATCAATTCCAAGGACAACTAATTTATCTTTTTTTCTTTTCTTTAGGCCTTGTCTTACTAAAATACCAAATGTTCTCACCATCAGTAAATATTTAACAGCATATTTTTATGCACCTATATCATTCTTGGTTGCAAAAATATACTGTTGGCATTCCATAAGTAACCTAAATAAACTACATTTCACTCTGAAAGTTCATAGAATTTCAAAGGAATGGGAATAACTGTTCTTTTAAAATGCCAAAAGAACTAGTTATTCAGAAAAAAAAAACAACACAGACATTACATCCAAATATAAAAAATTAAGCCATAACAAGAAATCTCTCATTTTCTAAAGCAGTGAATCAGCACTGAAATCCCTGTCCAATCTTAGAAATCTTTCCAAGGCATTCTCTCCAAGGATATTAATTAGCCTTATAAAAAAAAATCTGTGTTGGATGTTACTTCAGGGAGGGAAATGGTAAGAAAGCATTTTTTAAAGTATGACATAGACAAAGCATTGTAGGCTCAATCCAGCAGTGCAGAGTGAAGCCATGTATAGTGTATATCACTAGTGACCATAGCACAGGTCATTAGTGTTTAGGTTTTGTGTATCAGTGTGAAACACTAATCTTAGAAAATTAGGATTTTAGTTACCGTGCTGAAAACAATTAAAAGTTAGAAGGGAGTAGTTATCTGAAACTTAAATAATTGGTTGTCTGTTATTTCATGTTTGCTCAGCTGCGCTTACAATGGGAAAAGACAAAACTAGTGAGCAGAACCAAAGGAGCATAGACAATGCAACCAGAAATCCATTCTTTGGAAAACTGGACTATCCCCAGAAATCATTTGTATTGTCAGTGATAGAAAAGGTCAAGAGTTTAGGGTGAGGAAAACTCACCTTACTTCCTCCTTTTAAGACCCCTCCCCACGAAATCGACCCCAGACTTAATTTAAGAAGTCAATCAATGCTTAATAGCTATTCAAGCTAATTACCATAGGAAGCAGGGGATGGGAAGGGCTATAATTATGAATATGTATTTGTTTGAATCCTTTGCCAATAAATAGATTTTGTGATCACCTGTGATTCTGCAGTGTGTATTAGAGGATTACCTCACAATAAACATTCACTTTCTAACTTTAAATTGTTAGAGAGTCTTTTGTCCGTCACAGTTGAGATCGGTATCAGACAAATACTCTTATTTTGGTAAATCAGCACCCTGCACGTGTTTAATCATTGTTATAATTTCTTGTCCTTGAGCATGAGAAAAGGCTGCTTCCTTGGCTCCCAGCAGTATCCTAACATGCTCCAAAGAGTAACTTTACAACTCCTAGTAAGGCAAGCCAGTGTTCATCTACAGGGATCCCCTTGTAGCTGTTCTGACCTCGAGGTAGCTAAAACCACTCCTGTGTTTAAAAAAAGTCTGGAATAACATAAAACATCCCAAATGAGAGATTTTTGAACAGCAGCTTCCAGGTGTTGTTGGCCCAGAGGTCCCACAATCCTCACTTTCAACCTCAGCATCCCCTGGAAACAGCTCCACCAGTGTTTTGTTCCCTGAATGGCTCATCCTGATGCCCCTGGAGGAGGGAAGTGTTTCTGTGGAATTCTCCCTCCAATTCCGAGGGCTTTATTTGCTTTCTGACTGCAGCTGGTGCCAGGCAGTTCGTAAACAGCTCTCCAGAATTAATAAAAAATTAATACACGCTGTAAGAAATGATCAGAAATCACATGTGACCTCTTATTTATGTGCTTATCCTCCTTTAAAATTCATCAATGTTTAACCAGTACTTCTTAAACCACTTACAAAATGTACACACAGCCACTAATTAATTGCTGCTGTAAGTCTGAATTGAGGCCAGCCCCTACTTTGTCTCACCTGGCCATCAGGTCAGGATGAAAAATAACAGCCAGAGGTGGACTGTAAAAACTATAAAATTACAAAAAAAGGGCTAGGGGAAAGGTGATGGGATTTGTATGGGTTTTGTTTATCATTAATTTTATTTCCTTTGACTTGAATTCAGCTGGATGCTGCTAATTTCAGTTAATACTGGTAATTACTTAAAACATGGAATAGTTAAATCACTCAAAAGCTTTTCCTTTTTTTGAATATTAATTTATTTGAATATTTATTTGAATATTAAAGATTAAACCCACCCCACCCCCAGTGAAGGAGGGACTTAACACTTGCTGGGAATGAAGACAAATCTGTTCCAATTTTTTACCCTGACACGCTTTCAAAGGCAATAATATTTTTTTCCCCTTTTGGATCTTGTTTTTTTTCCTTAGTGGTGATTTAACCTGCTGTTCTAGCTCAAACTAAAAGGTAGATTTCAGGTGAGGATTTATTTTATAGAAATGTTCTGTCTCTGAAGGATCCATCCCCAAGTGGCAGCTGGAGAAGGAATTTTATCCACTGCTGGAAGGAAGGAGGCAGAGAGAACTCAGCATATCCAGCTCCCTCTTTAGCAGCCCTGGCTAAAACTGCTGTGGATTTGTTTAAAGTGAAAAAAGCATTTCTTAGTCAGAAATGATCCAGAGGAAACATCAGCCATGGGAACATGCCAGGGACGTGGCGGGTTGGGTTTTCCTGGGAGCAAACTAATCCTAATTTGCAGGTTTGAGTTTTAATGGGGGTGTCAAAAGCCCAAGATGTTTCCAGAAAAAGTGATATTCTAAAAACAAGATGCTCACGAAACCTGTCTTTTTGTCACTTACAGTGACAATAAATCCCCTCAGTCTTCAACTTCACCTTCAGCTGTTCCTCATCCCAAATTAAAGGGGGAAATAAAACTGGAGCAATTGCTGGATTCCTCAAGGATCTTTAGTGAACTCCCATAACCAGGAATTTGTTAATTCTGCAGGACAGGACAGGCTTGGGGTCCTTTGTCAAACACCTTCATTTTTCCCACACTCAACTGCCAAAATCCTAAATTTACAGAAGCTCTTGAATTTACTTATTCCAGAATAAACCTGATCCTTCCAGAGCCTTCTTTTTTACAGATATGATGTTAAATAATCATCATTACATCCCCACTGGAGCAGGAGACTAAAAGCAAAACTAAAATCCCATGTGGGCGAGGCCAAAACCTCCCCAAAATGTGGGGTGGGGTCTGGGTGGTGACAAAGTCTTTTCTTTAGGCTGTTTTTGGACATCTAAATATTTACTTAACGTTTAGTTAATATTTAGTTAATATTTGGTTAAATTGCTCTGAATGAGAAAGGAAACAACTTCCAGAATTCCCACCAATCTGAGAATGTAATAACAGGATCCTGAGCTTGGTTTACAGGGATTTATGCAAGCACAGGGCTCTTGGTGACTTCCAACTTAATGGGAACGTGGATTGCACACTTTAAATGGCATTTAAATGGTATTTGACCTTCAATGGTATTTCATAGCATGGAAAAAAATCCATATTTGTAATGCTACCCCCTCAAGATTACGGTCAATGTTCTGTGGAGAGAAGTGTGGAGATGTCATGAGCTCACAAAAAGTTCCTTCTTTTGGTCCAAGAGAGCTGGAAGAGCAAGGCCATGATGGAAAAACCTGGGACTAGCTCTGTAGTGGATTTTGTTTGCTAATTTGATATTTCTTTTTTTGCTCCCACACGGAGCAAGGCAGGACTGAGCCACGGACTGAGTCAAAACAGGAGAAAGGAGCAGAAGTAGAGGCACGCTGGGAATTCCTTATCACCAGCAGGGATAAATACAATTTTTCTTGGAGTGATTCCATTGAAATGGGATTTCTTTGAGGGGCAGGAATGGGGCTGTTTCCACGTGCAAATCTCCACATGGGTTTGTGGCCGTGGGGAACACACACAGCTCTCCTGAGCCACGAATTCAACCCCAGATTCATCCTCCTCCCAGATGAGCTTAATGCCACGCTGGAGAAAGGAATGATTTTAGCAGCTGGACAAGTTATTTCGTGCTGTGGAGGTTATTAACCTTTGGAACAAATTATCAGGGAAGTGGAGTTTGCTCTGTGAGTCCTCAGGTGACTCTCTGGAGGCACCTTTGAGTGCAGAGAAATTGCTGGTGGTGGAAACAGCAAAATTTGTCAGCTTGGGTGGCCCTTGACAGACAAGGCAGCAAAGCAGGTGGGGAAGTGACTCTGCCCCACTTCATTTTTCTGTAGAATCAGAAAATCCCAGAATGGTTGGGGTTGGGAAGGACTTTAAAGCCCATCCAGTGCCATTGCCCTGCCACTACACTGCTAAATTTTTGAGACTCAGGGCAAAATACCAGGAAAATACAAAACTTTCCCCTACTTCTTCCTTATCACCCCCATGGAAAACTCATTGAGGCAACGTTAATTCCAGTCCCTCACCTTTTACAGCAAAACAACAGCGCCCAGACCTCGCTCTCGAAAATTAATAGAATAAATTTGGGAGCTAACCATAAATAGAGAGAGGTTAATCAATTCCTCAGATTGTTGAGGAATTTATATACACTGGGACATTTAATATATTCAACAAAGCAATGGCACCGAAGGAAATACTCATAGATTTTGTTTTCAAATAAAAATTTCTCGTAATTCAAAATCGCCAGTGGGCTCCTTCCTCTCCTGATTTGTACAATTTGTGTTCCCACTGCAGAGGAACCACACTCTGCCTTCATTTGCCTTCACAAGTGACATTGATGTGGCTTTTAAAGCCAGCAGCCTAACGTGTGATTTAGAGGCTCTGAGAAAGAAAATTATAACTCTGGGGGAAGAAACGGCTGCGAAATTTCCATTGAAATCGTTCGATCTCACTCCGGGGACGAGGCAGCACCTGGGTGGCTGTAAGTCAGTCTCCGTTGCATCTGAATATAGGATAGAGTTTTAAAAGCACTAAACAGCCTTGTGCTAATGCCTGGCCAAGACAAAGCAGAGCTCTCCAGACTGGCTTTTAAGGCAGGAACAAAACAGGCGCGGCTGGAGGCTCCAGACAAAGCTCTTCCCTTTCATGCTGCAGCAGCAGCCAAACCCCAACCCTGCTCCAGAGCCCCCACAGAGGCAGCAGTGAAAGGCAGGGCACCCCAGTAAGTGGAGGGGAGGGCAGGGACAGCGAGACAGGAGGGATTTTCAAAGGTTCAGGGACTGGTTTCAGCGCTCAGGTTCTGATGAAAGTCGACGCGACCTTGCTTCGCTTTCTTCCTTTGAAGCGCAACAGTTTGTGATGAAGAGATCTTTGCCTGCTCACAATAAATTACAGCAGAGTTTACCACAGCTCCCAGATCCTGCAGCCTCATCCTGGATCCTCCTGCTTGCCAGATCCACAGCAAGGAGGGACATCCTCCAGTCTTGGAGAGAAGGGTTGAGTTTGAATGGAGAAACTTTCTCCCATCATGAGGTTGCACCAAGGGGAGGGTGAGGTTGGGTATTTTTTCCCCAGAAGGGTTTTCAGGCTTTGAACAAGTCTGCCTCCCCAGTGGGATTTAAAATCTCTGTGGATGTGGCACTTGAGGACGTGATCAGTGGTGGCCTTGGCAGCGGACTTGGTGATTTCAGAGAGTTTTTCCAACCTAAGCAATTCCATTTCAATTTCCAATTTTGGACTCCACAATGTGCACATCCTTGAGCATTGCAGGGCCCTGGGTTGTGCCAATCAGCAGGACACATCCCAGCACTCCAGAGCTCAAGGAGCTGGTGTGGCTTCCTTGGATAATTGGAAGAGGAAGGAGGATCCAGAGCAGCAGACCAAGCTCTAGCCTGAGCTTCTTCTGCAAATTAGAGCTGCAAGCAGCTGCAGACCCACATGAAAGGGGAGCAGAGCCTAATTGCCCAGTGGGGTGGTGCATAATGCCAGAAGGAGGGTGTTCCCATTCCCATCCCTGCCTCATTCCCACACACTCCAGACTGAGCTGCTCTCAAGCTGGCAAAGATCAGAAGGGGAGCAGAGAGATGGGTACAAAGTCTTGATCAGCCTCAGTGTTTGTAGCAGTTTCTTTTCCATCCAACTGTAACTGGGATTTGTTTCCAGACCAGGTGTGATCCCACCAGGTTGTTCTGCCTTTTTTCCAGTGACTGCACAGCAAAGCTGAACCTGCCCAGGTGATTTAAAGTGCCTTTAATGGCTTTGAACTGAAGGGTTGGATAGGATGTTAGAAAGAAATTCCTCCCTGGGAGGATGGGGAGGTGTGGGATGGAATTCCCAGAGGAGCTGTGGCTGCCCCTGGATCCCTGGAATGTCCAAGGCCAGGCTGGACAGGGTTTGGAGCACCCAGGGACAGTGGGAGGTGTCCCTGCCATGGCAGGGGTGGCACTGGGTGGGATTTGAGGTCCTTTCCAATCCAAACCATTGCATGGCAGCAACAGAGGAAAAAAACAAAAAACAAAAAAAAAAAAAAAGCCAACAAAAACCACATATTCAGAACACCAAGGCTTCTATTTCCACAAAATCTTGGATAGATGGAGGTAAAATGATGGCTAAAATGTGTGAGTGTTTATTCAGTGTCCTGTCAGGAGTGTGAACACGGAACCTCTGCCCTGACCTCGGGAGCTCCTGACCTCCCATCCCGCTAAATTAAAGGGATAATGATGAAAAGCACTTCTCTCCTTGTCCAGTAATGTGAGAAGTGCCTGGCAATTAAGCAGCCTTTGAGGATGACACTGCTGATTATTTCAGGACAATCAAGTCACGGCAGAGAAATGGGGTTGGAATGGGAAGAGCAGTGTCAGAGGCACACTTAAACAATGGCTGGTTCTCCTGCCATTCCCACCAATTATTGCAGGAGGGGGAGAAGGAAAACTATTTATAACCTGTCAGTCTCCAGAAACCACAATTATGATGATTTAATTAACACATGGAGAGGCTTTAGGCAATCACATCGTTCTAAATTTAAGAAGCAGCACATTTCAGGCCCAAGATGATTTAGAACATTAACAAATGCTGGTTGAACCGGGGCAGGAATTTGATGGCCTTGTTGGTTCCTTTTAAAGCATCCATCACAGCCCAAAGATAATCCAAAAGGCTGTGGCAGTGAAGGATGGGGGC
The DNA here is from genome assembly GCA_026413545.1 of Cichladusa arquata. Lineage (NCBI taxonomy): Eukaryota > Metazoa > Chordata > Aves > Passeriformes > Muscicapidae > Cichladusa > Cichladusa arquata. Next base: position 1,885,150 of record JAOTQP010000886.1, read on the forward strand.
AGGGAGGAACCAGCAGTGTTCCATCACACAGAGGGAGAAGCTGGTTTTAATGAGCACTGACTGGAAACGAGCAAAACCACACAACTCAAGTTCTCTTCATCAAAGCTCATTGGAAAAGCCTGGAAAAATGGGGTTTGGGTGGATGGGAGTGCAAGAGATGGAGAGGGAGCCCATGGACACCTGGAGCTTGCACTCAGCTCCTTCCTTGGCCTGGAGCCCTGCAGTGAGGTCTAACCTCAGGTCTAACCTTGGGCTGGACTCTTCCACCCCTGGGCTGAGAGCTGGAGCACCCAAAACCAGGATATTGCCAAAGGATCCCCAAATCCTGGGCTGCCCCACTCCCTGGCCAACTCCTCCCAGGAAATCACACTTCAGGGCTCATTCCCTCTTTCTGGCTCAGGTTATTTGCTGTGTCACAAAAGTGACTCCTTTGGTGTCTCCATGCAGTGATTAAACCTGGGAGTTGTCAGCTGCTGCCCAAACACAAATAATTCTTACCTTCTTTCACCAGCTATTGTTTTTAATTGGATTAACTCCCAAGTAACATAAAGGGAAATCCTATTTTTTCCATATTTCACCATCAATTGCCTCTTGATTGGATCAACACCCAAGTAACATAAAGGAAATCCCACTCCTTCCACACAAGAACAAAAATATTGACCAGAGTTTAGATGGAGGGAAATAAAAATTACAAAGAACCTCCTGCTCTGTGAGTGGCTCTTCCATTCCCTGCCTGTCAAATCTGGGAGCTGGTGGTTGCTTTTCCCACTCCAGGAGCAGTTGAAGCCTTGGCCCCACAGCTTCGTGCCCCACTGCAATTCCTGAGCTCTGCTGCTGCCACGAAGGATGTGCCACATCCCCTCCACGTTTCACACCCAGGGAATCCACAGCCAGCTCATTTCTCTCCTGATGCAGCCCCTCTGCAGCTGAAATGCTCAGGAAGGAAATGTTCAGTGGTTTTATTTAACTAAGGGACTTGCAAATCTCAGGATAAAATCAAGGATAAGATCAGTCTTCCCCATGAACAAAACACACACCTGCACAAGGACACGGCATCAAAGGGCCCCTTGGATCACGGCCAAAATGATCATGTTGGTTTTCACCACAGCCTAAACCCACAAATAATATTTTTTTTCTTGCTGTTATTGTGCATTTCAGAGGAAACTGAATAAAATTGTGTTGGTGAAAGAACAGGGGAAAAGAGGAACCTTCAGAGCAAAGAGATTTTGCTTAAGATCATCAAGTATGTGATGTAGGAGAAATCAGGAGACTGTACCTCATCTCATGAGTTTTGAGAATGTAAAGTGCAAATGGGAAGAAAGTCCCACAAAGGATAGAAAACAAAGCAGAGAAGCTCCAGCATCCCCACAAAGCCTTGTTGAAGGAAGTTGCCCATGGATGGAGACTCTGCCTTGCCAACACCCAAGAACTGCTCCTGTTCCAGACAATTTTATCCAAACGTATCTAAAGAACCCCAAAAGAAATCTGTATTTGAGCTGAGAAGCAAAGGGGGAGTTTTGCTGTAGCTGGACATGCACAGAAGGTGAGAAATCAGAGATAATCAGCAATTTCTGGCCTTCCCTTCCTTCTCCTTCTTGGAATTCCCAATTCATTGCTCATGAGAATACCAGGACTGATCCACTGTGAATTAAATTCCTTGCATTTCCTTGTAAATTAAAAAGGCAAAGGCAAAACATCCTCTCATGTCATCCCTTCCCTGTGTCCTGAAGCTCCAGCAAAACAGAATTCTGCAGCTTGGGACAGAGCTGACACCTCCCTGGGAACCCCTCAGCACTGATCCACTCAGATTTTAGTGGAGGTGGGAAGATGCAGAGGTGATCTGAGCTCATCTGGCTGCACAGGGGGCAGAGGTGATAAAAGCTGAGCAGTGTCAGACGTTTCTGGAGTTCCTGCCTGGGAAAGGCAGTCCCAGGGTGCTGGGAGTGATTTAAACACGGATTCCTCACACACATTTCTCATGTCACAGCGTTTGCAGCACGGGTGGCAGGGTGGAGGGATGCACACTCCCAGTGCTGGCAGCTCCTGCTGGGACAGACACAATTCCAGGGTACCAGGAGCACCTCCAGGGCCTGAACCACAATCCCAAGGGATCTGGAACCTGGAGGTGTTTTCTGCCAGGGGCAGATGGTCCAAAGGAATGTCCAGGAGCAGAGCAAGCCATGAGCACAGCCCTGGTTATTGCCAGCCTGCTCTGCAGCCACTGGATTTCAGGGAAAATTCCCAACATCCAGACTCAGGTCAGCTCTGTTATCCAGGAGGAGAGTCTCTCCATTTCCAGCAACAGGACATTTCCTAATAAAATTGTTTGCCCCTCCCAGCCTGTGCCTTGTATTTTGTGTGTGTCCAAAATTCAAACCCACAACTGAACAGATTCCTTCCCCAATTCCATGAGTGTTGTCCCTGCTGGCGTGAGCTCCACCATAATCTATCTATTCCTTTCTCCTCCTTAAAACACTGGCACATCACAGACTGCAAGCAAAGGCAGGGAAAGGAGGAAGAGTGAGGAAAAGGGAGGTGGAGAGGGAAAAGGGCATCTGTCATAATTCCAGGAATGTAACAGGAATAACAAGTGTTATTCCTCCTCTCTTGTACAAAACTCTTCAGTGCAGCAGCCTCTCCATCTGAGCACCCTCACGGGGCACAGCTTAAACCAGGAAGGTTCTGGGAAGTGGCAACATTTGGGGAAGAAGGCAGAAAGGTGAAGAGGAAGCAGAGGGAGGATGATCCCAGCTGGACCTTGTGCCCGAGGCTGGGAATCCACAGCGTGATTACAGAGCTCTGTTAATGAGCTGTCAGCCTCAGGACACGAGCAAATGCAATGCCTGGAATCTGCTCAGGGAATTCTCCCAGGAGAATTTGGGAGAGGTGGGTTCAGCTCCTCCCTTTGCCTCTGAGCTCTGCATCACGTCCAAGGTCTCAGCAGCACCTGTATCCCAATCCCAAATTCCTGACGAGCTCCTCTCTCAGCCAGGCACCAGAGGAAGCACCGAGTAAGAGTTTCACAAGTGTTCCACATCCTCCTGCATTTCCTTTCCAAATCTGCAGCCCTCAATTGCTGCAGGAGGCACAGCTGGCTCAGCTCCGCCGGAAACACGGCCAGTCCATTTTGGGAACATCTTTGGGAACTCTCACACTTTGCAAGTGCTGAGCCCAGGGAAATTTTGCCCCTGTGCATTTCTTGGTGCCTCTCCAGCACAGCTCCCCTTAGACTGGGGTTATATTTGTAATGCCAAGGGCAATTAAAGGCTCAGAGTGGTAAAATCTGTCCCTGCAATGTCCAAGGCCAGGTTGGAGCAGCACAGGGCTGTGGAAAGTCCCTGCCCATGGCACAGGGTGACACAGGGTGAGCTGAAAGGTTCCTTCCATCCAAACCATTCTCTGATTCAATGATTTCTAAAACGTGCCTCCTCTGAGCTGCTCCTCCCACGGGCAGAGCTCTGAGGAGCTGCACTGTCACCTTCCCCTTTCCTGACCCTCCCCACACAAACCCAGGGCTTGGGACACTTGCTGATTCACCCTCAGGTCACAGCCCAACACAAATTTGGGTTCCAGAGTCACAGAGGGCTGGAAGAAGAGAGGAGAGAAGGAGCCCCAGCACAGAAGGAGCAGAAAAGTTCAGTTGACAGTGTCCCAGAAGGGTCACTGGAAAGGAACCCCCAGTGCTTTGGCCCTGCAGTGAGCACAAAGGGTTAATGAGGAGTTTCTGCTCCCGTTCTCCTCCCTCCACACCTCCAGGTGCTGCTCTTTGCAATATCCCTCCTGTGGGATCTCCCTTCCCATTCCCCTAAGCTGTGTTGGGCTCACAGCCATGGGGTCCCTGCTCAGCATTTCTCACAAACCCCTCAGGCTGATGACCAAAGGAAATGCAACCACTGCTCCTAAAAGAATTTTTAAAATGTAAAATTCAGGCAGTGATTTCTCCCACGAGGCCACAACACCCCCTGAGCCCCCAGGGCACCCCTTTTAATGCTGAGTTACAGAACTGGAACCTCACCCTAAAACCTCTCTGGAGATGGAAACTGTTCTGGTTTGTCCTCTTTGCTTCTTGCTCCAAGCAGCACCACGATGTTTAATAAATAAATAAATAAATAAATAAATAAATAAATAAATAAATAAATAAATAAATAAATAAATAAATAAAACCAGCCAACATTTCCCTTTAAGTTAGGCCCAGAAGAAGGTCTGCAGCAGCCCACCAAGCCTGCATATGTTTCATTCCTTTATCCATGCACTTCCTCCCAATGGAAAGAGGGGAAGGAGCAGAACTCCAGCTGAAGGTGATTGTGAACACAAGTGACAACCAGCCCTGTTTTCACTCCTGTGCCCCTGTGTGTGAACAGGTGGCTGTTTATCCACGGGGTACAGCCAGACATGGAGAAGGAGAGGTGTAAAAAGCGACCTCACAGCGCTCAGTTCACACAAAAAAAAGCTCTTCACCTGTCTGCCTGGTGTTTGTTTTGTCCCTGCCAGCCTGGGAAAGGGGACAGCAATGACCTTCCAGGAGACAGAAACATTTTCCTTCTGCCCACACCACCTTCCCAGCCAGCCATTCCCAGATATTCTGTGAGTGTGATATGCATGAAATACAGAGCACCATAGCTGGCTCAGTGAAATCCCTTTTTACAGCTTCCAGATCTCCAGCAAATGTACAAATAAATGGGAAAGTGAGAGGGAGGGAGATGCACAAAGCAAATCCCAGGCTGAGGGAGCAGCACTCTGCTGACTGGATGGCCAGAGCCAAAATCAGGAGCATCCAGTTATTTTAGCAAGCCTTGCCAAGAGACTAAAGAGAGGAGCACAGGCCAGGTGTCAGTGATTATAATCCCACTGCTGCCAAAGTCGCTCCTGTTCACAGCCAGCCTGCCTTTGGCTCTCTCTCCCCTGCACAAGGAATAATTCCTGGAGCAGGACTGGGAGGAGCAGCCCCACAAAGCACAGCTGCACACTGCTCCAGGGCAGCTCTCACCTGTGGGTCTCTGCTGGATGCTCATGGAATTTTAAAGCAACACCATCCCTGGAGCTGCTGTGGAGGAAAGAACCCATGGAAATAACTCAGCACATTGTTCCCATGCCAGTTCTGCCATGGCAAAGGAGTGGTTTAGGGATGAGATGAGCCTGGGAAGGTCCCAGCTCTGCTCACCCGACCTCAAAAACCACCCCACCACCCACAGCAGTGTCTGAGCAGGCATCTCCCAGTTCAAATGGAGCTGATCCATCACCCCTCCCCAAAACCACACCTTTTGTGGACCCTCAGCTGCCCCCAGGCACGGGGGGTGAACACAATACTTTAGGAAATATTGCTGAGAGAAGAAAAATCCATCAACTGCTGAGCAATGAGTCCTGGAGCCTGCCTACCCTCACACAGACATCCAGGCACTCCTCTCCCCTCTGGGGGCTTCTTTTTTGGGGAGAAACCTCAGGGAATGAGCCAGGCTGCCCTGGTGGAGGATGGGCCTGAGCTGCATCACACCTGCACAAAATAATAGTTTTCCACAAGTACAGGTAAATTGGGAAATGAAGAGAGGCTCCATTTCCTATTTTTTTTTTCACCAAACACAAACCCTTTCCACTGCTGAAGACTCTACAAGGGGTTTTTTTACCATTTTTAAGTGCTGTACAGTGAATATCTCTCCTTTTACAAGTGGAACCTTGTAGCTATGGAGACGCAGAATGTCAAATCCAAGCTGAAGACAGGATTTCAGTGGGGGCTTTGGGTTGCTACATGTGCCTTCAATGATCTGCTTTCCATCTCCTGAAGTCTTTATTATTCTCTGTTATTTATTAGTCTCTAACAGCATGCAAAGAGCCACTGGATGTTCAATAACAGGAGCACAGAGTGACCTGTCAGACACAGCTCTGGGGCGTCCTGCACAGGCTGATTTACACCCAAGGGCACCACAAACCCCCCCTCAGTCCTGCAGAGCTGTCATCAGTTTAATTTAACCCAAATTAAACCATTCTGGTGCTGCCACAGCACCTGGAGCGCAGGTGAGCTGGAGTCCCCTGGTGTTTAGTGCTGTGTGTAACAACCACGGCCACCTGGGGGAATTGCACCACACTGCACCTCCTGGACCTTGTAATTACCTGCTGTAATCCAAATTATCCAAATTCCAGTCTCCCAAACATCATCCCTACCTTCTGTGATCCAAAATGCATCAGGGATGATGGTGTCATTACCTGGATGCTCAGTTATGATGAGCACATTCAGCTGTTTACCACCATGGAGTAAATTAAGCAACATTTTAATGAAACGTTCATTTTAATGTTCATTTTAAGGAAATGAAACCTCAGTGGTGTTAAACCTGAGTGTGAACGGGACAGAGCCTTCTGGGCCAGATTAATGCTCTTTGTGAGAGCCAGGGGAATTCAGAAGAGCTTGAACATCACTCATTTCCTACCTGTGCTGGTACCAGTGAATAAACCAAACCTTCATCCTGCATTTTCCTGCAGTGATGGCAGGGACAGGGCAGGCGGTTTTCTGTTCTGAACACAACACTGCTCCAGAGAAAGCAGCCCCAAACCACTGCATCTTTATTCCTTGCCCTTAACTCCGCAGTCCAAATCATCTGGGGATTTCAGATGCCAGATAAGAAACCTCTCAAAGGCTCCCCATTGCCAGAGAGTGAAAACATTGGGTTTGGAACAATCCAGATCCCAGAAGTGCAGATCCCACTCTGCTCATCTTCACCACACCTCCCACAGCACCTGGGTGCCAAAGCCAGGGCTCAGAATTCCCACAAACTGCACAGAAGGGTGGGAATAAACTCCAACAGGCACAGGAAACACTCTCAGGCAGAACATCCACAACCAAGGAAGCAAAATCCGCCTGGTGCCACATCACAAGCAGGATTAAGTGACCAGGACTGCAGTGGAATTGTGCAAATCCTCCTTTGCCAGCTCTAAACAAGCAGCAGCATTCCAAGCAAACCCATCCCCTGCACCCACAGCAGTGGAGTCATGGGCAGGAGAGCAGCAAAACAAGTTGGAATTTCCTTGCACAGCTGGACAGCAGAAGAGAAGCACAGAGAGCTTTTCCTGGCTGTGTTGCTGGGTCAAATCCTGACACGGCCTGAAGATTGCGAAAATCAACTCCAGCAGGGCTGTCTAAGCCTCCATTGATCACTGAAATGAAATTAAACCCTCCAAGAATCCCCTTCTCCCGACCCAGACATTTGCAAATGTGCAGTTTGACAAAGGCTCACGTCCAGAGGAGCCTCTGTGCTCCTGCTGCTCCAGGAAAACAACTCCAACATCCTGCTGCAGTCCTGTTGTCCCCTGGTTTGCTCCCGAACCAGATCAGAAACGCAGGAATTCTTTGGCATTATCATTAAATGGGCCATAAACCCCTCAAGATTTGATGTGGGGTCTGGAGAAAAGAGGTTTCCATATTTAGTTTTAAACCAGAAAAGGCTCTTAAGCTCCTCTGTATCTACCAATCCATTAGAAATAGGATTCTCTTGTAGCCACAGCTCATCAAATGGGTGCAAACAGGAGGAGAACAACACTCCAGATGCCTTTATCACAGTTGTTGACTCCAACTTAATCGCTTTTTTAATAAGTCTTAATTATTCAAAATAATCACCATCCCTTCCCTGCCTGTTGTCATTTAACGCGAGAGAACCTTCCACAGAGCAAACCCCAAAGCAGGAAACGAAAAAAAAAAAAAGAACAAAATCTCATTAATCTTTCTAATATTTAGAGATACCTCAAGAGCTTCGAACATTTACCTCTCCTTCCCAGCAGCTGAAATGGTTTTAGGAGGATCATGGTTCATACCTCGCATTCCCTGGAGCCAGAGATGGTGTAGGTGCAGGGCCCAGATCCATTAACGGATACATCCATGGTCTCAGAGTTTGTTGGCTTGTAGTCCACGTAATATTCCTGCAAAGGGGAGTTCATTTGCCTCTCCGACTCCCGGGCCTTTTTCCTGCGCCTCTTCATGAGCGTGTGCTGCTGGAGCTGCTTCATGCTGGCGGGATAACGCTTCCAGGACACGTAGATGACCAGCAGGATCATGGCCACGGAGAGGAAGAGGGCCACGCTCCCCGCAATGATCTTGTGGAAGGACACGTGCTCGTATTCCGGCTCCACCGCGGGCGTCGGGATGTCTGCGGAAGGGCTTGGCACGGCGGCTGTGGGCTGGTGGCTCTCCAGTTTGGAAACGGTGGGTTTGGGGATGAACACGGGTCTCTGGGGGGTTTTGGGAGCCTGGTAGGACCTTTCGGTAGCCACCACCTGGATTTCGGCGCAGATGTTGTAGGTTTCCACAGCGTCGCTCACCTTCTCGCCCTGGATGTGTTTGGGGCCTGCGCAGATCATGGTGCTCTCCTTATTCCCCTTGAAATTCTTAAGCCAATTGAACAGGGGGCAAATGCTTCGAGTACATTCCCACATATTCCCGGACAGGGTGATGGAGATGAGCGAGATCCACGTGTTGATGGTCTCCTGGGAGATGTTGGTGAGTTTGTTGGAATCCAGGTTCAGCTTCTGCAGGTTGGGCAGGCACTGGAAGGTGCCAGGCTCTACCCCTGCGATGTCGTTGCCCGATAAATCCAAGTTGTGCAAGGAACTCCAGGTCCACGTCAAGCCCTGGCTGATGGAGCGGATCCTATTCCACTGCAAGTAAATGGAGCGGAGGTTGAAGAGCCGCGGGAAGTGGGCAAAATTGATCTTAGAAAACTGGTTGTGCTCCAAGTGGAGCTCTGTCAACTTCAAAAGGCCGGCGAAGGCGTTGCGGGACAAGCTCCGCAGGCGGTTGTAGCCCAGATCCAGGAAGTCGAGGTTGCGGCAGTCCTGGAACACGCGGATGGGGACGGTTTTCAGCGAGTTGGACCTCAGGTGCAGGATCAGGAGCTTGCGCAGGCCCTTGAACTGCTCCGCCTGCAGCACCTGCAGCTTGTTGTAGGACAGGTCCAGGTTGCGGAGGTTGGGCACGGGGTGGAAGGTCTTGTTGTGCAGGTGGGTGATTTTGTTGGAGCTCAGGATGAGCTCCTTCAGCCGGCGGATCCCCTGGAAGGCGTCCTCATCCACGGAGCTGATGTAGTTGTGGTCCAGGTAGAGCCATATGAGCTGGTTGAGGCCGGCGAACTGGTGGGATTTGAGCTTCTGGATGCTGTTGTAGCGCAGGGACAAGCCCTGGGAGCCGCCGGAGATGTTGTGGGGGATGTCGCGGAAGGCGTGCGACTCGCAGTACACGATCTTGCCGTCGCAGCGGCAGCTCCTGGGGCAGGCGCGCTGGGCAGCCGCCAGCCCCAGCAGCAGCGCCAGGGGCAGCAGCCCCAGCAGCGCCCTGCAGCCTCCCCGCTGCTTGGTCACATGGAAACCTGCAACATCCAGAGGGAAAAAGGGCCGTTGGAAAGCCTTGCAGATCAGTTAGCAGATTACGCGTCGCTGGGGGCTCCGGGGGGATTTGGGAGACAACCTGTTCTCCTCCTGCCTCGACCTTTCTGGTGCAAATCCTTGGGGAGCCTGCCTGGCCATCTCTGCTGCCCCCACCACCACCAGACTCCCCCAGGAGCACAGGGAGCCTGTTCCCTCCCGGCTGTGCTCCTGTCCCCGAGGAGCTGGGGTGTCCTCAGCGCTCCGTGCCGAGGTTTGAACAATAAACATATTTGTCAAGTCACTGTGCTGGATGCTCCATAGTGCTGGGGAGGAAATGAGCCAGAGCTTCTGCTACTACGTGCTGCTCAACGTGTTCCTCAAGGAGAGCAACTGCAAGTGCCGTCCCCCCCAAAATTACCCCAGGAAGAGTGAAATCTACTTCTCCTGAAGTTTGATTCATCTTTGTAACGTGTATTTATTGTAAAATGAGGCACTAAGTAAAGGTTTTACTTTTGGCACTGAGTGATTCGGGTTTAAGAGAAGGTTTAAGTAAAACTCATGGGTTTTATGTACCTAAAATACAGAAATAGATGCAGAGAAACAAAGTTCATCCTTACAGAGAAGCATACCAGGAATGCTGGCATGGGACCCTGATGCCAGGTAAAAATAGGAGATGTCTTCCTTTCAAATGATCCACTGCCCTAACCCATGTTCATTTAAACTTATCCACATATGGCTGTGAATGCCTAAACCATTATTAATTAGAATTAATCCAGCAGATGATGAAAACACCCACCCCAACACTCCCAGATAGCAGCAAACCCAGGAAGTTTAAAGGGGGATTCTTCTCTTTCAGTTCCTCTCTCCTGATTGATTTTAAGGGTTTGCCTTTAAGATGTCATGTTTGTCATGCAGCAGCAGTGCTGGATGTGAGGACATATGTAATAATTGAATATATAGAATCCTGAATAATTATGAGAGGGCGTGGAGGGGGTGTCAGAACCCCCAACACCCATCTGCACGCCTGGAATAATTTCAGGGCTGCTGCCTCTGTCCAGAGTTGCAGCCTTGCTGAGAATGAAAATGCGTTCTTCCAACAGGAAATATTTCAAGGGCTCATACCTCCTTGATAAATAATCACCTTATTATTTGCCACGCACACACAAAACCAACCCAGTGCTGCAGGTCTTTAATCCAATTTTAAACCAAGGGGCAATCTGCAAAAAATAATTCCTGATCTAGAATGCCCCTGCCTTCCACTTTCATGGGCAGATTTTGTAATTTAAATCCTCATTTTTTTTTGCTCCGTTCTCTTTGCCAGCAGCAGCCAGCTCTAGATATATGTTCTGGCTGTTACAGACTCGGGGGCTGGGGAAGGAAGGAGGGGAATAAACCTGTCACACTCAGAAAAAAAAAAAAAAAAAAAAACACAAAACAAAACAAAAAACCCGACTGGCAAATGACTGCTGGAAATGTAGCAGAGGTACCAGGGGCATCTTTTCAGCCTCTTCAAAACCACCTAAGCAAGAAACAACTCCCCCTTCGCTCCCCTTTGCTTCCCACATCCTGCAAAGTGTTAACGCCAGCCCGAATGGTGCTGGGGAATCGGGGGGTGACGGCGGCAGGGATGTGGGGAGCCGGGGATGTGGGGAGCCAGGCACCAGGGATTTGGGGAGCCGGGCACCAGGGATTTGGGGAGCTGGGCACCAGGGATGTGGGGAGCCGGGCACCAGGGATTTGGGGAGCCGGGCACCAGGGATTTGGGGAGCTGGGCACCAGGGAT